>JAXQQM020089482.1:0-341694 GCA_034641835.2 Pinus albicaulis | reverse complement strand
CTTTTCTTATTTTTTATTTTTATCAGAGAAGTTATTTCCTTATTTATTTATTTTTTTTCCCTGTTTTGAACCTTTATGCATGAGAAATTGTTTTCAGATCAATCACATCATTTTCAGCTAGAATGCTGTCAGTTAAGCATCTTTTTAGCATATTGTTGTCCTTTTTCGTTTTGCATAAACTATCATCAATCCAAAGCGTCCTATCTTTTATTCATAACTATCTTTACACACTCTGCTCTCATTATAACCATAACTCCCGCTATCCTATCATTGATATGTGTACTCTGCTTCATTCACTGCTATATTGTTCATTCCCTTGCCTTGCCATCAGCACAACACCTCTTATATGCTTTATGGTCATGAAATTCCTTTTCCAATTGGAGGGGGGAATGTATGCATTATGGGATTGCATGCGATATGATTACTGCACTCTGCCATCACTTGTTGATTTGCCAAAATATTAGTATTGCATGTATACATAAGTTTTTCTGATTAAAATTTTTGCATGCATCTTATCTATTGCTTACACTATGGATTCAAGAACATTGTATGCCAAATAGTGCTTTGTTTACAGGAAAACAACAAGTATGGGCAGAATTCTATTCACAGCATGACTACAGTATTGCAACTAACAGAAGAGGCTCGAGCAACTCGCATACGTGAACAATTCTTCGGACATGATGTGCTTACCTGGATTCCACCTTTTGCATCACTTTCAGCACCAACTCTGCCTACATCAGCTTCAACAACTGCCAGTCCATATATGTCATTCCACATTTTTGGAGGTAAAACTTGAGGTAAAATCGCATAATTTTCTGATTTATTACGAATTTAGGAGAATTTCATAAAAATCCATTTTGAGCATCATTTATCATCCTTCATTCCACATCTATACCACTCCCTATTTTTTAGCGGCATATCATTTTCGAGTATGGGGGAGTGTTCCTTTTATTCATTTCTTTCTTATGACCATGTCATCCATATTCTTTATCATCCATTGTTATTCTTATTCATTCTCAACACCTCCATTATTCCATGTTGTTTTACACCAAGCATAGAATTCAACAGATGGTAGCAACCACCTCAATTTTTTTCTAGCATCGCATGAGGGCATGCTAATTTTTCAGAGAGGGGGAGGAATTGCTACACATGATGGATGTTTTCAATTTTCTTTCTCATTTAAGGCATACAATTTCATTTTTACACAATGCAGAAATTGATTTCCATAATATTTTTAAAAAACCATGAACTCAATTCTTGTGATTTCTGGAAAACACAGACGTATCATTAATACAAACCCTGATAATTTCAAGATAAATTGGTTCATAAAATTTCGGAAATCATGCACTCTCACCTACAGCCATTTTGTTTATATCTCATGATCCGTGCATCAAAACGATCTGATTTTTGGATCATAAAAGCATTCATATATTATAAATTTACTTGCCAAATTTCAACAAAAGCTGGTTTGTAGTTTTTGAGAAAATGGTTAATGAAGTTTGTTGTTACTTATATCATATTTTGTTGCAACTTCATATATACATATAGTTGAATGTCAATATAAAAATTGTTATGCCTTCATCAAGATTACTAAAAGTGAATATTCATTAATTAAGGAAGAATTCATTTGTTCTATCCATTTCATGAGCTAAGATGAACATATTTTTTATTGCTTGGTTAACACATGGGTTTTGTCTTGGGGTTGCATGAAGACATGCAATATATTCAGGTTTTCGTTGCATGAGGACATGCAACATATTGAGTGTGGGGGTATGTTGGGCCGTTAATATGCCATTATTATTATCACTTGTGAATGCTTATTCCACCCATTTCTACCATTCTTCATCAAGTCATTTATTATAATTTATTATTTAAATTCATTTTATAATGATTTATGCTCTTATGAATGAATATTATTTATTCTCCTTTATTTCTAATAAATTGATGATTATGAATTATTTTATCAATGATGGTTTTAATAAGTTGGTTATAACATTATTCACCATTTTTAGCCTCCAAGATAATTTCCAGATTGAAGATTTGATCATTAAAAGTGCCAACTCAGAAATTCGCTGGAATAGGAAGTGACAGTTTTGCGGTTGAGATTCTGAGCAAATGAAGACGAATCTGGAAAATACGGAACATGGGTTTTGTTCAGAACGGACCCAATTAACTTTAAAAAAGAACGGTTTGCCCAAATTCGGCTTGTACTGAGAGAAAAGCAGGGTTCTTTGAGCACAATTTTCTCAGATCTGTGGTTGCGGCCGTCCTCCAAATCTCAGCTACAAAGCCAAATTCGACTTGTTGTTGTTGAAAGAGGGATATAAATCTATTTTATTGTTGATCAATTGGTTGGAAGAAATTAAATATTATTATTAGAGATCCTATTTGCTATTTAATTTCTCCACCTTCTGATTATAAAAGGAGAAGCATGTATTGTGTATGGGAGGATGGAGAGACTTTTCTTATTGTAATTTGCAGAATTGTGCATCGGCTCTTGTTAAGAGAGTGTGAGCTGTTTGTAAACATTATTGATGCCTGATTAATAAAAGAGTTCACTGTTGTTTCATTTCTCAAGCGCTGGAGTAAAGCACAGCAACGCTTCACCGGTGGTTGAGGGCCCGGCCCTGGTGGAGCGATCTGCTGTTTGTATTTCTATTAGTTTATTTCTGTTGTGTGAAGTTCGTTTATTTATTGAGTTATTGCTAATTGGATCAAATACAGAGTCATTGTTATTCCATTCTTTACAAGAAGCATGATTCATGATTCAATTGTTATAAAATGTTATTTTTCTGTATCTAATTCCAATTGTTATTCCTTTTGTTTATGAATTACGATAGTTGATTGTTGCGTGGCTATCGACAGGATTAAAGAGTAGAAATCTAGTTTTCTTGGTTATGAATTGAATTCACTGTTTATTTTACGCTGCTATTCAATTCCTGTTCATTGCTTTTAGATTGTTGTTCCTTTCCAGTTTGCGTTTTAGATTTCATTTCCTTTGAGTTGTTTTCACTTGCTTTGAGATCTCTAAACTGTAGAGGGCAGAGCCAATCATTCCAGGTCCCCAGATTTGGTCATCTCACATCGATTTCTAGGGGAAAGAGTTATTACTACTGCATCCCTAATCAATGTCTAGCAAGGTTGCTGTAGTGTAGTCTTTACATTTCTGTCATTTGTAATTAGATTTCTTTTCAAGCATTTATTATTTCTGCATTTGTATTTCTATACTACATCTTCACAAACATTACTCTTGAGTAAATAGCCGCCTCAGACTGAGTACACTCTTGAAATAAAAAGTCGTCCCTGGGTTGACAATTAATGTGAGGTAATTAGGAGTTAAAAAGACCCTTTTTATCGCTCCACAACCACGTCAGGTGGTTTTCCTTCCACCAGCCACCCCATCTTCTATTACGATGACGACATTATGGAAACAGTCACCACCCCTGAATTTATCTATCCCCCCTTACATCGAAACCATACATTTGAACCACATACACCTTATGGTCATTACATTGACACACAATGTTTTAGTAAGGGGGCACCCATATTTGGGAGTCCAGGAGAAGCGATTCTCCCCAACCCTCATAGTGCATCTGGTTGTGTTGACTCTAGTACCATCATCCTTTCCCATTTCTAAGAACCTCTAGAGTCCAATATCACTTTAGATCACTCTAGGGATTATCTCCCTTACTATTCCTTCCTCTTACATCAGCAACCCAGTCCCCTAGACATTGTTGTTGACCAACTTGTGGGTTTTTCAGGATAGCACTAGTTCATCATCTCTAAATCCACTCTTTGGGATATTTACACCATGTATTCCAACCCAAAAACTTAGTCCACTTGCTTCATATATGTAATACCAAAAGATATTGGTAATCCTCCATTCCCTTTCTCAAACTGCATAACCATAATGAAAGAAAATGGCGCACCATATCATAAAAATGTGTTTAGATCCCCTTTTTCTAAATACATTTTGGCATGACCATAACATGCTGGGGGGCACCTATTCCCCTCAAACATAAAAATCCAAGCTCTTAGCCAAAAACAACACTGAAGCCCCCTTTCTTTGATAGGTCACACCTTTCAGCTCATTTCCTGGGACAGGTCGCAATTTTCTGCCCAGTACCTGCTAGCCAGGTCGTAGAACAAACCCCAAAAAGTGCGACCTAGCTTGTTCTTGGGCTCTGGGTGCCTAATCTAAAAATTAGTCCACTCAATTGAAAGAGTAGGGTTAGGCCTCTTACTTGAAAATGAATCAAATTGGAGGGAAAATGCCTTATTAAAAGGGAAACCCTAGATTTTTCTTTCGCCAGCTGCAACCAAACCATAACTAAGTTTCAAAAACCATCAACATCATTGGAAGCTCTCGCTGAGCTCTCAAAAGGGTATCCTTTCATTTTTGGTGCTTTGATACTTCACCTAGACACATTTTTCCAAGAAGGATCACTTCACCACTTCTCAAAATCGAATTTCTTCATTTGCAACACTTGTGCTTGGGGCACCACCTTGCCTTCATACTTGTCCATGCTTGTGTCAATTTTATTCATGAGTAACCATATTGTACTCATGTTTTTATGGTCCCCACTGGGCCCATTCTATGTGGTAGCATCATTGAGTCACCCTTGTTTAGAATATCTGAGTTGAGTCATCATCGCATCCATGGAGTCTATCCTGAGTCCCTTTGTATCTTGCTATAGTCCTCCATCCTTCATTGCTTTGTCCCTCTCTCATGTCGCACATTTTTACCTTCATTCATACTATCCTCTCTCCCCTCCGGTGTCAAGTCAGTAACTGCCAGGTCATCCATGCCCTTTATTCTATAACAAGGGAAGTCGTCAGCCCACTACTCAGTACCCCCCATTCCTCCATTATCCCTGGTGTCCGTCTATCAGTCGCTCTACTATTTTCTTGTGTGCCTTAGTTGAGGATCCCTTATTGCCTCACTTATGGCAGACCTCCTTCTGTCGACATCAGCTCATTCATTCTAGAATAAAGGTCTAGAGGGTGGTGTACCTTGGTTCTAACTTCCATTCTTGTTCAGTGCCATGGATTAAGAAAAGGGAATATTTATTGCCCTTTGACTTGATTGTTTCTCATCTCCAACTCCTTATGCCATGATCAAGATCCATATACTTGATGGTTCAGCGATGCAACAGATTGTACCGATGATTCTCGGGTGTCTGTAAGATGTTTCCCACCTCATGAGGGGATGGCCCTTCAGGTAGCCCCCCACATACCCAGATGACTTATCTACTATAGCCTTGGATACAACTCCATAGATTTGATGATTCCGGCCTCAACCGCTTGCAACATCTCTTTAGTTTGCATGTATCATTCAGATTTTTAGAACCCTTTCCTGTTTTACAGGGCCTCTTTGGTTGTACTTATATCTCATGTACTCAGATATTATTGTATAAGTCTTGCTTTTTGTCCCAGGTAAAATATGTATGTGGGATCCATTATCATGTTTTTATCTAGCCCATGCTTATGCGAGCATGTACTATATAGTTCATTTCCTTGTTTACTGGACACATTATTCTTTGTACTTTGTTATCTCGGCGGGCATAGGTATGCCTTCCCCGCCTCATGTAGAACAGGTACTCACTCATAAAAGAGAATTGTCACACTTGTAAGTCTCGCCTCCTCAGGGTATTGTCCTCTCGCACTTTAGTCTATCTTATATTTCTCTCTCTGACTCCCCCTTTGGTGTCTAGTGATTGAGTTCTTACAACGTACTTCGGTCATACGATTAGCTCCTAACGCTCGCACGCTGGGGAGAAATTTGTTACACCAATTTTTGGACATCTAACGTGTTACTATTAGATGCACCAAAGTACACCATGTAAGACTAATTTTACCCCAGTAAAATTTCTTTCACTATGAAAAATAACTTAGTAATTCATAATTTATTAAGTTGTTTATGGTCTAAACAAGAAACCCCATGAGGAATAATTGAATAAATCCTTATTTGTTTGATTTTCCTCAAGGGATGATTAATAAAACGACAGCTTAATTAATATTCCTAGTCATATTTAACCCAAAACAGGAAAATTAATTAGATAAATCACTATTTATCTGATTATTTTCTAGGAATAATTATTTAAAACATTATTTAAATAATCTTCCTTGTTAAATTTGACTAAATCATTTATAAATAATTGAATAAATAATTATTTGTTTAATTATTACTCAACCATATTCTTAAAATAATAAATAATAAATTTATTTATTTATTATTTACAAATAAAGGGATTTGACCAAATTCAAATTCTTTTTCCCTCCAACAAAAATAATAAAATATTCCTGTTATCTTCCTGTATTTTACAGATTTCACTAGATAAATGTGGATGTCCTAAAAACACCTAAAGATAGCATAATTTTCCTATCAAGCTATTTTTAGAAGTCTCACTACCTTCATCATCCTAAAAATTGATTATTTTTAACTGAACTTTCCTATCTTATGCCTCCTCATAAGTTCACCCTGCTGCTCTAAAGAAACTCCATTTTTTGGGTCTAATTCCCTCGTTCACCACTCTACTGACACCCTCATTTATCCTTCTTCCATTTCCTCTAAAACCCTAAAAAATCCCCCCTCATCCATCATTTTCTCATAAAAACCCTTAAACAATGAAAAAAACCCCTTTTTCATTGATTAAACCTAACTTTCTACCCTATCGGAACTCTAAAATGTCTCATAAAACTCTATTTTTTATATAAAAAAAACCCACTTTTTGTATATAGGCCCCCAGCCCCCTTCACTCTCATGTGACCCTCAACCCTGACCCTCCGCTAAGCCCTAGCCCTTTTCCTTTCCTGATCCCTGGTCCCCTCTACCCCATGGGACCATTCCCTTCGCCCATTCTTAAGCCCTTCCCCCATGCAAACAACACCTCCACCCCTTCACTGCTTCATCCCACTCCACCATTCCCCAAGCCACCTCCACCGTTGATCGGAGACCCACTACCGCGATCCAATGGTTGTCGTCCATCCTCCCTCATGCATAAACAAAACCCCACGTTGAATAAACCCCGTGCTACCCGAAAAAATGACCACGTCACCACCCTGGCCCCACCTTCCACTCAAACCTCTCGCCCCTATCATCATTCGCCACCTGTACCCCACTTCCCCCTCCACCAAAATTACACCCTACTCTAAGACGCTCTCCGCACCATAGATCTCATCGCCCGAGATCTAACAGTCCAAAGCCATATCGCGCTGGATTTTTGTGATGGGGTTTAACGCCCCTAGTCCACGCAAAAAATCCGGTTTAGCCTTGCTACGTGGCGGGCTCTGAATGGAATCGCGTTCGGTTAGACCAAAACCATTTACCGCCGATAACCCACGCGATAAACTGCAGCAGTTTTGCAAAACCGCTTTCCTCCTCTGCGCACCAAAATTCAAAGTTTTGCGCCCCCATTCAAACTTCTTCATGATTTTGCCTCTGAAATCATTCCCCTGCACCTCTATTCCTTTTCAAATCGCTCCTAAACCCTCAAAAACCCCAAAAAATTGCAGTTTTACCCCCATCCTGCAGGTTTGAAAGGTTAATGTTTGTTGGTTTTTGCAGGTTTAATGGCACCCAAAGCCCAGAGAGACATTTAAATGATGAAAAACCTCTGGATCATATTAAAGGCCCAAGGATTTACAAAAATAATTGACCCATCGATGTATCGTGATCATCGATGGGTTATAAACCATTTTTCCATGAAGAAACCCTGCCTGCACACAAAGAACAGATACAGACATAGAAGCAAAGAAGAAATGAAGAACAAAAAGCTTAAAGGGCTAAACATACAGATTAAAGGAAAAAATAGAGAATTAGCCCTTTAAATAGTGATTAAATATAAAAGGTGAAAGTTTTAAGATAAAGGATGAAGAATAAAGCAGTTATAAATAAAAAACAGAGATAAAGGCACTAAGACATAGTATTAAAGCTAAACCAAGTTCAAAATCCTAATACAGAGGTTTGATAAATGAAACAAAGATAGATTACCCAAAGACAAACTTCGGATAACTGAAAAAAAGAGGAAATTACTCCTTCAAAGACAAATTGGCCACCTACAACATTATTTCTTTCAATAAAGGCATCAAACAGTTATTGCACAGTGATGGATATTTTTGAAGCATCTCAGCAGTTATTACAAAGTTATTACTAAGCATTAAAGTAAAAAATTTCAACTAAAAATAATAGAGAAGTTATTATTTTAGAGTAAATCTTTCATATATTTTTGCCTTGGGCCTTACATGGTCTCAAAGGTCAAAACTCATTAAATTTGTAATAAATAAAATTTAAACACCCTAGGTTAGCAACACCTCCTCATTTTGCATATAAATATTGCATATGAGCTTCATTTCAAATGTTGGTTACTTGATGGTTATTGGACTAATTTCTGTTGTTTAGCTAGTTGAGGAATGCTAGACTGGACCAAAGAAAGCTCTGACTTGTAGAGAGCTATTGTATATGGAGTGATGTAATTGGTTTTATCATAAATAATACAAGCATGTTCACAGGATCTTTGAGCTATATCAATGGTGAAGTTTTCCTAATTGTTATTGTTTCTCCTTATGTTTTCATTATGTTCATCTTTCTCTGATAAAGAAGCAGAAGTTTTAGATTAGGATTTGATTTTCAGCGCCCTATTTCTATCTGTATTCTTTATGTTCATGTTTTCTTATGCAAGTTATGATTAGAATATTCTTAATTTCCTTCTAGTTACATCTAGCTTGTTGTCTTGGAAATGATTCAATAGAGTGAAACCAAGGAAATTTTTGTGAGCCCATGTTCCTTTGATTAAGATTTGAGATATTGTTTTTAGGATCTTTCTTTAAATTACATGTAGAAATTATATAAATTATGTGTTATATATCCAAGATTCTCCTGATCACACACTATTTTAACTTCATGCACAATACAGAATCTATTCCACTATTGATCATCACATGCAGAAATTAAATCAATTCCAATGCACACATGAAACCATAAAAAATTCACACACATTAACACAACTGTTTAACGGGAAAGCCTGAAGCTAAAAACCCCAACTATCTGTATATAATATATGTCATAGAGATCATGTAAAAATCCTCTTACAAAGCTGATCATATCAAGCTCTCAGTACAATACAATCGCTACACACTACTCAGGCTCGATCTTGCAAATCCATGCACCGATCTTTGCCACCTGCTAGCCTGCCTCTATTGCGCAATCTTTGCTGAATAATGGCCCTGAATGAACTCCAATCCACCAATCTTGCACTGTGAAATCCTCATTGGCATCTCCATTGAGTGTTGGATGCAATCAATGCATCACTATAGTCACAACTGATAGTCACGCTTGCTCTTTCACCTATTTCTCCATTGGTCTCCACTGAAACTGTCCACGCACTATAGTTAACTGATGTATTCTTCAGTTGATTAATGAGTTATTATTTAGTGAATTAATTAACTAATTAATTCACACCACTCTCACTAGTGTATCAATCAGTTGGACTAGATACAACTAGCTCAACTGAGTCTAACTAAGTTAAACTGAATACAACTCCACCAACTACTTCTATAACTCCACCAAACTCTGTCACTTGAGTTCTAATTGAAGTCCTCATGCATTAGCTTCAGTAAACCCTCAGGAATAACATAATTTCTTCTGTCAGCTGTTGTGCCACATCTGTGCACTTAACTGAAGTGCTCCAGGAGAATAAGATATAGAGTCCCATATTATTAAGAGGTAATAATATTCCACGTATCTATTTTTAGATTGGCAATCTAAAAATAGATTCCACCTAATATGTATAAAAATAGAATTCCATCTATTTTTCCAACTTGACCAACCATCCATAAATAACATCCTACAACTCATAGAATATGATCGACATGTCTAAAAATAGACATAGTCTAAAAATAGACTTTGCGCCAAAAATAGCCTGCAGGCCCACTTAGTGAAGGTGACTCTTTTCACTAAGCTCATCATCTTGTTGAATCTCAACACCTCCTCTCAACAAGATAGGGATTATCTGCCACCCAGATCCTGTCTCTATGGTATTCGAATTTTCTCCTGGTGAGCACCTTCGTCAGAATATCTACATCCTGATCCTCCGTAGGAATGTAAGATAGTAACATGATCTTACGCTGCACACAATCTCTGATATGATGGTACCGGATGTCAATATGATTAGATCTATCATTAAATACTAGATTAACCAAGAGTTTAATGCAACTCTGATTATCACAATATATCATAGTAGGATCTAAGTGTGAACTGAACAACCTAACTAGGATCTTCCTCATCCATATAGCCTCGCATACAGCCAAACTTGCTGCCATGTACTCGGCCTCCGCTGAACTGAGTGCCACGGATCTCTGTTTCCTACTGTACCAAGAAACTGTTGTAGACCTGATACTGAATATCCCTCCAGATGTGCTCTTTCCATCCGTTGGGCTCCCTGTCCAATCTACATCCATGAAGCCATGCATCTTCAACTCATCTGACTGTTTGTACCATAATCCATATCCCGATGTGCCCCTGAGATACCTCAGGACATGCTTTCCTGCCTTCCAAAAGAGCTTGGTAGGCTTAACCATAGCTTGTGAAAGCTAGTTAACAGCATAGCATATGTCCGGTCGTGTATTGACTAGATACATGAGCGAACCAACCAACTGTCGATAAAAAGTGGCATCCACTACGTCTTCCGATGTAGCATCCTCTTTCCTCCAACCACCAGGAAGAGGAGTTTCGATAGGCTTGTAGCCTTCCATGTTGAACTTCTCCAGTATCTCCCAGACATACTTTCCTTGAGACACAAATAGTCCACCCTTACGCTGCCAAATTTCCAATCCCAGGAAATAATGAAGGAGGCCCAAGTCCTTCATCTCAAACTCCTTTGCAAGATCTGCCTTGCATGAGTGTATCAATAGTTCATCACCTGTTAGTATCAAATCATCTACATAAAGTACAATTATCAACAACTTACCCTCCACCACAATCTGGTATAGGTTCGGATCCGCCTCACTCTTGGCAGAACCAAGTCTGGTGAAATAACTGTCTCCATGTGTACCAAGCACGAGGTGCTTGTTTCAGCCCATAAAACGCTCTTTTGAGCCTGCACACATGCGACTTGCTGCTGACGATTTTGAATCCTTCATGCTGCTCTATGTACACCTCCTCCTTAATGACTCCGTTAAGGAACACATTCTTCACATCCATCTGATGAATGTGCCAACCCATCTGCGTTGAGAGAGCAAGGATGGTTTGTATGGAAAAATACCTTGCGACAGGTGCAAAGGTTTCTTCATAGTCGATCCCCTCGATCTGTGAGAATCCCCAGGAAAAAAATCTTTCCTTGTACTTCTCGATGCTCTCGTCAGCAGCTTGCTTCACTTTGTAGATCCATCTCTAACCTACCACTGATTTCCCTTCCGGCCTTGGGACAATCTCCCATGCACTGTTTCTGACAATCGAATCATACTCTTCCACCATGGCATCTACCCATGCAGGATCCTCCATAGCTTCCTCGAAAGAAGATGGTTCTGTCACGATACACTTACTCATCAGAGCCATGTATCCACTAAATCAGTCAGGTGACTATTTCTGTCTGCGCTGTGATGTAGGTGCTCCTACATTTTGCGCTGCATCAAGATTCAGTCACTCAGCTTCTGTAGTGTGCTTCCACCCTCTGATGTTTGGTGCTGCATGAGTGGTTTCTTCCACTCCATGAACCTCCTCTTGTGGCTGATCCACATCCTGAGGCTCATATTTAGGAACTAGTAGCTCCTCATCTGCATGCAAGTGTAGCTCCCTCTCAAGTGACAACTTCATGGTTTTCTCCTCATGAAATTTGATATCCCGTCACACAACAGTCATCCGATTATCTGGAAAATACACACAGTAATTGTGGGGTGTTTATGTGTACCCCACAAATATCTTAACCTCTGCGGTCAACTCCAGCTTCTTCCTGGCATCCTTCGTCACATGAATGTAAACAAGTGAGCCAAAAATATTCAAATGAGAAATATCAGGCTTCTTACCAGAAAACGCCTCTTCGGGTGTACTCATGCCAAGTACTCTATGAGGACAACGATTTTGCACATAAACTGCAATGTTGCATGCTTCAGCCCACAAGTGTATGGGAAGGCCTTAATCATGCAACATCACCCGTGCAGCACCCACGATCGTTCTGTTCTTTCTCTCCGCGACCCCATTCTGCTGTGGGTTATGAGGCGCTATGAGTTCTCTTCGAATTCCTTTTGTGCTGCAAAAGTATTTGAATTCGCGAGAGATGAATTCACCACCATTATCAATCCTAAGAGATTTCACCTGCTCCCCCGACTCTTTCTCAACTAGTGCCTTGAACTCACAGAAATTTTAGTATGTCTCGCTCTTCTTCTGCATGAAGAAGATCCAGAACTTACGAGAAAAGTCATCAACAAATATCACATAATACATGTGCTTTGTTGTCGAAGCTACTAAGAAGGGTCCACACACATCTGTGTGAATTCTCTCAAGGATCGTCGTGGTGCGACTATCCTTCTCATGAAAAATGGTCTTCACAAATTTTCCTAAAGTACATCCCTTGCACTGATCTAACTGTGCAAGTGTACCCTTGGGAAGCCCGGTAGAAATCTGCTGCAAAATTTTCAAATCGCCATGGTGAAGATGGCCCAAACTCCTGTGCCAAAATTCGCCCTCATCCCAGCTCACTACTCCTTTTTCTTTTCCTGCCATTTCTGCGCAACCATCTACCTGCAATTGATAAAGGTTCTTAACTCAAACCCCTATCCTCTGGGTTTCACGAGTTTCTTTACTGCACAAGAAAGCCTTCCCCTCGCTTAAAAAAACACCATAGCCCTTTTCTTCCAACATCGCCACAAATATCATATTATTCTTAAATCCTGGAACATGCATGACATCCTTCAATATGAAAGGTTTACTAGACTCCCTCTCAAAGGAAATGGTCCTGATACCAGTCACACTATATCTATCATCATCTCCCATCTCGATGTGCACTCCAAGATCCTTCTCATCCAAATCACTAAACAAATATTTGTCTCCAGACATATGGAAAGACGCACCACTGTCAAGAAACCACACTGATCCCATCACACTTGAAAACAAGCATGCGATCAGTGAAAAATCCAGCTCAAACTGCGAGACTAAGGCCTCTCCAGTTGCAGATCCATCAGCCTGCTTATTTTTCTTCTTCTGTGGACAATTAGTGGCGTAATGTCCGTGTTGGTGACAGTGAAAGCACTTCACCTTAGACAAGTCCTGCTTCTTTCCTTTCGCACCAGATTGAGAAGGATTTTTCTTTCCCTTCCCTTTCCTTGATTTGGCAGCCAAAGCGCAATTTTCTTCATCTTTATTCTTCGATGAAGATCCATCCCTGGTACCCTGCCTTATCTCCTCCTGCACAAGATCCGACAAAAGTTGCTCCCATCCCGACAGTTTCTCCCGACCATTGACAGAGTCCTCGTAGCTATGCCAACTCTTTGGAAGCCCAAGGAGAGCCAAGCTCACCAAGTCCTCTTCATATACAGTAACCCCCACACTTCCCAGCTCATCCCTGCATTGGACAAACTTCGTGAGGTACTTGGGTATACTGTCGCCTTTCTCCATTTTTATTTTTTTGAGCTTATCTTTAAGCGCCAACTTCCTCTGGTCGCTTCTGCTTTGGAACAAGTCTGTCAAAGCTTTCCACATCAAGAGTGGACTAGATTTACCATGAAGGCTGGACACTATGTGATCCTTTGCACCTTCCAACAGAATCCTTTGACATTTTGCTGTCTTCTTTTGCCATGCGTCAAGTGTAGCTGCATCGCTAGAATTAGGTTTTGGAATTTCTGCATCTATGAACTCATTCAACCCATTATCATCCAGCACCGCCTCCATCCTGTCCTTCCATGCAATATAATTCGAGCTTCCATCAATGGCATACTCCAATTGCAATCCGTTGAAAGACATTTCAATGAATGCTCAACTTCGACACCAAGAAAACACTGCAGCAAATTCAAATTCCACCAGCACAAAACTCAACCGCTTCAATAATTGAAATTTTCTCTTATCAATATCACTCTTATACCATGTATAAATTATATAACTTATGTTTTATATATCCAAGATTCTCCTAATCAAACACTATTTCAACTTCATGCACAATACAGAATCTATTCCACTTGTTAGTATGATTCTTTCGTCGTAAAAGATCACTTTAGCTACGCATAACAAATAGCCCTAACATTGATTATGGCTGCCAAACATCTTTAAATCTGCAATTAGATGATCCAAATAATGCTGCACAAATCCATATCTAATCATAAAAGACATTAAGCAGGTAAAGTAAAATATGGCTCCATGCATCCAATAGACAAGACAAGAACAATGTATTTAAAAGAATTTTTGTATTATATTAAAAGGGGGCACCTGAGAGGAAAACAAGAAAGGTGTTTTCTGGTTCTCCTCAATGGGATGGGTTCTTGAAATTCCTCAGCATTTCATATATATAATTCCTCTCTCTTATTGGTGTAGAAAAACCCAAACAAACATAGAACTCAATGGGAGCTCACAAGGAAAAAATGGCAAAAATGGAAAATGGTGACCAAGAGTAGATCCAGAGTGATCTAATGCAATGGAGGTGACTAATGAATGGGGAAAACCCTTCTATTTATAACAAAATATTAGGGTTATCTAGAACTTGGCACATGAATAAAATATTATTAATCAAATTCTAGAACCACCCTTTAGGAATATTTTATTATATTTGTTGGAGGGAAAAGGTCTTTTGACTTGGGTCAATTCCTTTATTTATAAACAATAAATAAATAAATGATTTATTTATTATTTTAGGGAGATGATGGGAATATAATTAAATAAATAATTATTTATTTAATTATTTAAAAATGATTTAGTCAAATTTAACTAGGAATATTATTTAAATAATGATTTAAATAACTTATTCCTGGGAAATAATCAAATAAATAATGATTTATTTAATTAATTTCCATGTTTTGGGTTAAATATGACCAGGAAATATAAACAAATGTTATTTCACATGGTGAAAGCAATTTTACTTAGGGTAAAATTGGTCTTACATGGTGTACTTGGGTTCATCTAATGATAATAGGTTATATGACCAAAAAAATGGTGTAACACCACTATTGATCATCACATGCAGAAATTAAATCAATTGCAAGCACACATGAAACCATAAAAAATTCACACACATTAATACAGCTGTTTAACGGGAAATCCTGAAGCTAAAAACCCCAACTATATGTATATAATATATGTCATAGAGATCATGTAACAATCCTCATACAAAGCTGATCATATCAAGCTCTCAGTACAATACAATCGCTACACACTAATCAGGCCCGATCTTGTAAATCCATGCACCGATCTTTCCCACCTGCTAGCCTACCTCTACTGCGCAATCCCTGCTGAATAATGGCTTTGAATCAACTCCAATCCACCAAGCTTGCACTGCGCAATCCTCATTGGCATCTCCACTAAGTGTTGGATGCAATCAATGCATCACTATAGTCACAACTAATAGTCACACTTTCTCTTTCACCTATCTCTCCACTGGTCTCCACTGAAACTGTCCATACACTGTAGTTAACTGATGTATTCTTCAGTTGATTAATGAGTTATTATTTAGTGAATTAATTAACTAATTAATTCACACCATTCTCACTATTGTATCAATCGGTTAGACTAGATACAACTAGCTCAACTGAGTCTAACTGAGTTAAACTGAATACAACTCCACCAACTACTTCTATAACTCCACCAAACTCTGTCACATGAGTTCTAACTGAAGTCCTCATGCATTAGCTCCAGTAAACCCTCAGGAATAGCGTAATTCCTTTTGTCAGTTGTTGTGCCACATCTGTGCACTTAACTGAAGTGCTCCAAGAGAATAAGATAATGTTTAGAGTCCAAATATTATTAAGAGCTAATAATAGTCAAAATTTCTATTTTTAGATTGGCAATCTAAAAATAGATTCCACCCAATATGTCTAAAAGTAGAAGTCCATCTATTTTTCCAACTTTACCAACCATCCAAAAATAGCATCCCGTAACTCATAGAATATGATCGACATGTCTAAAAATAGACAGTCTAAAAATAGTCTTTGCGCCAAAAATAGCCTGCGGGCCCACTTAGTGAAGGTGACTCTTTTCACTAAGCTCATCATCTAATTGAATCTCAACAGTATGCTTACTAGAGTCTAAAACCAGAGAGGTCTATGGTATGCCCTGCCCTTTGGTCTGCCTTGAAATGTTGCTTTGAAGAGTCTTTGAGAGTTGTCAAAAGCAGATTAGATTATTTCTGTTTGATCTTAGACCACTCTTTTGTTATCTTATATGTTTTCTTTATCTGAAAGTAGTCTGTTGATTGCTGGATTGTTGTCTGAAAGGTTTCTTATTAAAGGTTTTCCCAATAAGATTTATGGTTTGCCCTATCCTTTGGCTTGCTCCAAATAGTTACCTTAAAAGGCTTTTCTTGTCTAAGTAGAGCTAGAAGATTCTTAACTGACTATAGCTTTGTTGCCTTCACAACTTGTTATTGTTTCATATCACAACCTAATATAAAGAATCCATTTGATATAGTTAGATTTCCCTGTGAAAGCCCTTGCAGAGTTGATGAGCAATTAAATCCTTTTATGACTCCATTTCCCAATGGATTGATGCTTATTATAGTCTATTTGTTTCAGTTAAAACATTCCCTTAGTCAGTCACACCGTTGATTCTTCAATCTATCATTTAATCCAACCAAAAACAAAACAAGTCCTTAGAACTTCATAACTAGCCTAATATCTTAAAAAAAAGAACACAAAGATATATCAATTAAAATACTTTTATAGAGAGATCCCTCTTTGAATCCAGGAAGGCAAGGTCCTAGGATTCCAAAGTGGTTCTGATGTGGCCCCTGTAGTGTTTGTTCTTGCCATACTTTTCAAATCATAGGGAGCCAACATAATGGCGACCATATTGGGAAATATTGAGTAATAAACATTTCAGATTCACTCAAAACTCAGAAAACCTCATTAGTTAAGATGAGCCAAGTGTCAGCCAAGAATGGTTCCTGATTGTTGATGGTGGACAACAACTAGTCCTACTAAACAAGTAAGAATCCTCCACCTGGTGACTCCACTGATTTCCATTGACTCCACTGGGAAACTTACCCTATCATCAAAATCTTAAACAATACCCAGTCAAGAATACTTTGTGAGTTACGTATCTCTTTCACAGTTTGGTTTGTGTCTTAAGACTATTATACCTATAAGAACCTTTCTGACTTGTTTGGGTCCAAATCCTGGCTTTTAGAAGAATCCATACTAGATTCCATCCTGACCCAAATCCTCCTGCAATAGTTGAAAATCTTGAAAACATCCTTAGGAAGTCTCCTACACCGAAGAATCCAACTATTGTTAGACCCATCCAAAGAGAAATTTATTCCCCTGATAACCTTACAAACTTGCAAAATACCCAAGTTGACTTGCCTCATACAAGAAGCTTATCAAGAACTAAGTCACAAAGTGGTATAGACCAGATAAACCTTGAGCTTGTAGACTTACAACAAAGCAGTAGGGAAGCCTCCCCTTCCACTCCTCTTGATCTCCATTTCCTTCATAACTTTGGCTTCTCTCATCCTAGATCTGCTCAAAATCACTTACCTGGTCCAAGTACTTCAGCTACACCCACCCTTACATCCACTGTTCAAACCAATCCACTTCATCACCTTCCTCCACTTGTTAACCCCCCATTGTTTCCACAAGTTCATATCATGGCAACATGGTATGCTCCCTTAGTCCTTCCTTTACCTTTATTTTCTCTACCACAGGACTATCAGTCCAAGATTCCATTATATGATGCTAGTAGTTCTACTACAACTCAACAACATGTGGATATAATGAATGACTACTTTGACAGACAAGAAATAGATGGTGAAACTGTAAAACATAGAATTTTTGCTCAAATCTTAGGGGGAGAAGAAAGAAAATGGTTCAAAGGCTTAACCCCTAACAGTATTATTGATCTTCCTAATTTTCATCAACTATTCCTAAACAAATGGGAAGTCAACAAGAATCCCCTCCAAATCCTCTCAGAATACAATGAACTTAAACGAAATGCTGAAGAGAGTGTCTAAGATTATTGCACTAGATTCAATAGTGTTTATAATGCACTCCCTCCACAAATGAAACCCCCACAAGGCTTAGCCTTAATCAAGTTTCCTAAAGGATTTGACCCAGACATGTGTTATCAATTAAGAGAAAGATAACCCCTCACATTAGAAGATATGCAGAAAGGGGCAGTAAGTGTAGAAGCTAACCTAAATGCCAGAAGGGCTAGATTGAAAGCAGAAAAAAAGGTTACCTACAAAGATGAAGTTGGACCCTCCACATTAGACTCCAAAATTGATAGTCTGGTTAGAACCATGGAGATGATGATGGAAAGAATAAACATGAATGACAGAGCTTATCCTAAAGAAAACCAAACAACTCCTCAAAACAAAAATCAAAATCAAAGCCAAAACTTTAGAAGGAATCCCCCTCAAATTAGACAAAGAGGCCCTGATCATCAAGTCAGACCTCCTTTCCAAAAAAATTATGCTGAAGAGGATGAGGGAGTGATTGAAGAAACAGAGGGAAATCATGTAAACTTATTGGGAGTAAACAATGAGGATATTGTTTTCCTCAATGAAGAAGAACAAGGCATATTTACACCTTATGATGAGGAAAGCCTAGAGTCTGAAGACTACAAACAAGGATTTGAAAATGATATAATGGAAGTGCACAGAAAATAGGACCTTAGGAGTAAAAAGAATCAAGACACTCCTAAGAAGAAAACCTCTGAAATTTCTGCTAGAAACAATTCTGAAAACATTTCTAAAAAGATAGCAGAAAACAACAAAACAGCGGCTAAAAGTTCTGTTAAAAACAAAGAAAAAAACACCCAAATTTATGACAAACATAGCGGTGAACATAGTAGCACTAGAAACTCAGCTAATTCTCCTAGTAAAACCATTTTAACTTTTGTCCATAATAAAAACCAGCAAGTTGAATTCACTGAGAAAATAATGGCTAAAAAGGAGGATCTAAACATTTTAAGAACTCACATACCTTTCAGCATAGAGGGTGAAATTGCCAAAATCAAGATCCCTGACCCTCTTACTGAATTAGTCACCCAAGATGTATATAAAACCCAACTTTTAAGAGCTTTAAACATAGGAGAACAAAATTATTCTGTCAATGTGACTAATGAGAAGCCTGAGCTTCTATTTGGACTAGAAGTAGAAGGAAAATTTCAATAAGGGGGTGTTCCTCCCTTTTATGTCAGTCTAAACATCCATGATAATAGTTTTCACAATGCCATGCTTGACTCAGGAGCCTCCCACAACCTTATGCCTAAAGTAGTGATGGAAAGACTAGGCCTTGAGATAACTAGACCTTAAAAAGATTTATATTATTTTGACTCCAGTAGAGTTAAATGTCTAGGCCTCATCAAAGACTTATGTGTCAACTTAGCACAAATACAAACCAAGAGCTTAGTGATGGACATTGTAGTGGCTGATATCCCTCCTAAATATGGCATGTTCCTTTCAAGGTCATGGGGTGCTAAACTTCAAGGTACCCTACAGATGGATATGACTTATGTAACCATCTTTGTCTTTAGTCAATCAAGGAGACTATATAGGGAAAAACACATGGAATACATGGTTAGTAGTGAAGAAAAACTAGACAACTCCCCTCTTTATTCTATTCACACAGACCTTGACTCATTCATTCCTTACAATGATGAAAATCTTAATGAGAAAGGGGAAGTAGATAACAAATCAGAAATAGGAAAAGAGGGAAGAGAGGAGAAAAAGCTAAAACAATTTTCTAACTTAGAAAATCACAGCAAACATGAAAAAGATCATAAGTAGAAAACCAGTCACCAACATAGTGTTGTCCATAGGAAACAAATAGAAAATACTCAACACAATGAAAACCATGAGGAACAAGAAAAAATTGAACTTATTACATATCCTACAAAGCAACATAGTGGCAGCCAAAATAAATAGGACAAAGAGGACAGAACTGACTTTAATTACAAATCTGAAAATGAACCTCTTTGGAGTATGAGTTTTGATGGGTCTTATAGCAAAACTGGTTTACGATCAGGCATATGGGTACATAACACAGAGAATAATCATTTTGAGGGCCATTCATATAAACTAAACTTTCAGTGCACGAATAACATAGCTGAATATGAGGATTTCCTCTTAGGAATGCAATTATTTAGAAAATTAGGAGCCAAGAGGATAATTGTTCATGGAGACTCAGAACTGATTATTAGACAAGTGAATGGAGAGTATACTGCCAAGCATCCAAGATTATAAGCATACAGAGATGATGTTGTTGACCTTTTTAAAACATTCACAGAATATCAGCTTAACTTTGTCCCTAGAAACCAAAACATCCTTGCCAATGGTTTAGCATTTGCTGCTAGTACATGTCTAAGACCTTATGAAAGAAAACAATACATATTCCAAGTTAAATATAGGCCAGTAGTCCCTAATAATATCAAATATTGGCAAGTGTTTGAAGGAGATAAACAGATAGAGGATTTCCTACAGTCCAGAAATGGGTTTGAAGTGCCAAATTCAAACTCAGAGTATGAAGAAGACTGTCCTACTGAGGAAAAATCTTGTAAAGAAGAAACTCCTAACATTGCTGATATAAAAATTCCTGATATAAATCTTGTTGATATAAACATTGCTGATATAAATCTATTAACCAAAGAACACTCACGGAAAACAGATTTGAGCACTAATTTAGAACAAGAAGACTTTGAAGTGCTGCAAACTCACACTGATAAATTGCCAAAGGGACTGATTACTTTATAAGAATTGTTTGACTTCAATAATGTTTCCAAAAAGCCTAAAATGGAACCCACTGAAGCTGGAGTAGAAGAGTGCAATATAGGGAATAAAATCAAACCCAAAATGATCAAATTATCCAAAACACTGCCAACTCATATAAAACTGAAATATATTGAGCTTTTTAGGGAATTTTCTGATGAGTTTGCTTGGAGTTACAAGGACTTAAAATCATATGATACAGAGATAATCCAGCATAAGATACCCCTCAAATAAAACCAGAAACCTTTTAGACAAAAATTGCGTAGAATAAACCCTGTGCAATTACCTCTGGTTGAGAAATAGATCAAAAAAATGTATGATGCTAGAATCATAGTCCCGGTAAGATATTCAGACTGGGTATCCAATCTTGCATCTGTGAGGAAGAAAACAAGAGAAATAAGGCTTTACATAGACTTTAGAAACTTAAACAAAGCCTCTTTAAAGGACAACTATCCCTTGCCCAAAATGGATCATATTTTACAAAGGGTAGTGGGTTCTAAAAGAATTTCTTTGCTAGATGGCTTTTTAGGATACAACCAAGTGCTGGTACATCTTGATGATCAACTTAAGACAACTTTTACTACACCTTGGGGCACTTTCATGTATGTGAAAATGCCCTTTGGTTTAATGAATGATGGTGCCACATTCCAAAGAGCCATGGATATTTCTTTCTTAGAAGAGATAGGCTTCTTCATTGTGATATATTTAGATGACATCACTGTCTATTCCAAAACAGATGAAGAACACCTTGCTCACTTAAGAACAGTCTTTGAAAGATGTAGAAAGTATGGTCTATCCTTAAACCCCAAGAAAACTTTATTTGGCCTCCAAGAAGGAAAACTTCTAGGCCATATCATATCTGAAGAGGGAATAAGAATAGACCCAAAAAATATTGAAGGAATATTGCAAATCAATCATCCTAGAAACATCAAAGAACTGCAATCTTTCATTATAAATATTAATTTCTTAATAAGGTTCATACCAAACCTATCTGAACTCCTTAGAAACACAACTAACATGCTTAAAATGGAAATAGGAGTTAAATGGACCATTGAAGTAAAGCAATCCTTTGAACTGGTTAAACAAGCACTCACTCAAACACCAGTTCTCATTAGCCCTGATTTTAACAAAGATTTATTCATTTTCTCCTTTGCATCAGAACACACAGTTGTTGTTGTCCTACTTCAGAAAAACATAAGAGGACAAGAGGAGTCCATTTCATTTTTCAGCAAGGCTTTAAGAGATGCACCTCTGAAATACAACATAATGGAAAAACAGGCTTTTGCCTTAATCAAAGCCTTGAAATATTTAAGAGTTTACATTCTACACTCACACATCATTTCTTTTGTTCCACACACAGTTGTCAAAGAAATTTTAACACAAGATCCTGATGGCAAGAGAGGAAAGTGGATTTCTGTTATATTAGAATATGATTTAGAAATCAGACCCACTAAACTGGTCAAAGGACAAATACTTGCAAAACTAATGGCTGAATCAAACCTCAAAGCCTTAGATATGAATATGGTTGATGTTTTAGAAGAACAAGAAGAATGTACAACCCCTCCTATTGATGAAGTATTGCTGAATTCACTTTGGTATGCTGATATTTTGTATGTGCTTTTCTATCTTAATGTTCCTCTTGGTTTATCTAAGACAAAGGCAAGGTTTTTGAAGTTGAAAGCTGTAAATTACTGCATTATAGATAAATGGTTATATTGGAAAAATGCTAGTGGTCTATTGATTAAATTTTTTCTTGATAATGATGCAGAGAAGATCAAGCATGAGTTTCATGAAGGAGAGTGTGGAGGCCACCTCTATTGGAAAACCACTGTCAACAAAATCCTTAGAGCATGCTACTATTGGCCCACCCTCTTTCAAGATATTCATAAATTGGTAGTTTCCTGCCACAAATGTCAAATCTTTGAAGGCAAAAGAAAACTCTTACCCTTACCTCTGCACCCTATCTTTGTTGAAGCTCCTTTTCAACAATGGGGCCTAGAATTCATTGGGGAAATCCATCCTTTTTCATCTGCCCAACACAGATGGATCCTCACAGCAACTGATCAAGTTACAAAATGGATAGAGGCCATCCCATCTAGGACTGCTACTGATCTATTCATCATCAAATTCCTTGAAAACCATATTTTGTCTAGATTTGGTTGTCCTAGAAATATTATCACTAAAAATGCTGCTTCCTTTAGATCCAATAGGATGGTGGACTTTTGCCACAAATATCAGATCACATTGGGTCATTCCATAGCTTATTACCCTCAAGGTAATGGGTTGGCATAATCCTCAAACAAAATTTTGATAAACATCATCAAGAAGTTGCTGGAAGGGAATCAAAATTCATGGCACAACAAGCTAGTACGTGCATTATGGGCAGACAAGTTAACATGCAAGAAATCAATTAGAATGTCTCCCTACCAGCTATTTTATGGAGAAGATGCAATTTTTCCAACAAACTAGTCATGAAGCTAATCCAAGAAGTACAGTCTGAAGCAAATGACATGATGAGAAGGATAAATCAGACCATACAGTTGCAGCAAACAAGAGAGGAAGTCTATAATAGAACATAGCAAGTACAAGAAAACATTAAGAAGCTATTTGACAAAAGGACAAAAGAAAATGATTTCAGCGTTGGTGAAAAAGTAATCAGATGGGACTCAAGACGAGAAGACAAGGGAAAGCATGGTAAGTTTGAAAATCTGTGAAAAGGTCCCTATATTATCCATTCGGCCAGAGGCAACAATGTATTTTTCTTACAGGAGATGGATGGAACAGAACTTTTTGGAGCTCTTGTCAATGGCGGGATGCTCAAGAATTATTTCCATTAAGAAGCCTAAGTTTAAAGCTCTATCCATTGTATATAAAATTGTTTTGAAAAAATATCAGAAAAATAAATACAAAAATAGAAAAACAAAGAAAAAGAGGGCAGAAAAAGAAAAGGTACAACCCCATACCAAAAAAGAGTAAGTTTTGAAAGTGTGCAAATCCAAATGCCACTACTTGAAGAAAGGCCTTATTTAGTCATACAACCTAATCATGACTAAATAAATTTTAAATTTTCTGTTGATAGGTTAGTGAATGAGGATTTTCCAAACTATCTAAAATTGGCTTATTAGTAAGATTAGATTAGATTAGGAAAATAATCTGGTTCCAAAGCTCAAAATCTAAACCAAGAAAGAAGAGAGGGATAAAAGCAAACTCTAAATTCCAACCCTCAAAGTTTTGTGTTAGAATTTCTACAAAATAAATTTTGCAAGCAGAATTGTACAAAGTATCACTGCCCATAACAAATCAGACTTTTCAATCCTAATTTGATTATGTTTTTCAATTTTATGTTGTAGAATAGAGAATAAAATCTGTCAAACAGTTTAATCTTGACAGATAGTTAGTCTGGGTAGAGAAATAAATGAGTTCATCAGTTTAATCTGAACTCTTGGATGATATAAGTGTAGAATTTGTTATTTTCCTGTTTTCAAAAGAAAATGATGTCAAGGGTTGGCTAATTCAAATGCACCCAATGAAGAAAAATGTTAGAACAAGTATGATGGGTAGGTAGATTGTTGAGTTTGAATTAATCATGTTATGATTTAGATGCTGCAAATTACAAATTCAAAGCAGTAAATTGTCAAGTTAAAGGAGGTCTGTCAAGGTGCAAATCAGGGCAGTAGTCTACTTCTTCCAGAGATCTATTTTCAGAGGTTCTTGACACCTCCTAAAGGAGCTTCCCTCCCCAGCTGGAGCCACTGTCATCCTCATGTGTTTTACAGATTTCGCTAGATGACTGTGGATGTCTTACAAACACCTAAAGATAGCATAATTTTCCTATCAAGCTATCTTTAGAAGTCTCACTGCCTTCATCATTCTAAAAATTGACTATTTTTCACTAAACTTTCCTATCTTGTGCCTCCTCAAAAGTTCACCCTGCTGCTCTAAAGAAACTCCATTTTTTGGGCTTGATTCTCTCGTTCACCCCTCTACGGACACCCTTGTTTATCCTTCTTCCATTTCCTCTAAAAAAACTCAAAAAACCCCCCTCATCCATCATTTTCTCATAAAAACTCTTAAACAATGAAAAAAACCCCCTTTTCATTGATTAAACCTAACTTTCTACCCTATCGGAACTCTAAAAAGTCTCATAAAACTCTGTTTTTATGCAAAAAACACACTTTTTGTATATAGGCCTTAAGCCCCTTTCATACTTAAGCCCCAACCCCCTTCACTCTCATGTGACCCTAAACCCTGACCCTCCGCTAAGACCTAGCCCTTTTCCTTTCTCGAACCCCGGTCCCCTCTACCCCCATGGGACCATTCCCTTCGCCTGTTCTTAAGCCCTTTCCCCCATGCAAACAATGCCTCCGCCTCTTCACTGCTTCATCCCACTCCACCATTCCCTGAGACACCTCCACCATTGATCAGAGACCCTCTCCCCCGATCCAACGGTTGTTGTCCATCCTCCCTCATGCATAAACAAAACCCCCCGTTGCATAAACCCTGCGCTACCCAAAAAAATGACCACGTCACAACCCCGAACCCACCTTCCACCCAAACCTCTCGCCCCAATCATCGTCCGCCACCTGTACCCCACTTCCCCCTTCGCCAAACTTACACCCCTCTCTAAGATGCTCTTCGCACCGTAGATCTCATCGCCTGAGATCTAATGGTCCAAAGCCATATCGCGCAGGATTTTTATACCGGGGTTTAAAGACCCTAGTCCACGTGAAAAAGGCAGTTTAGCCTTGCCACATGGTAGGTGTTGAATAGAATCGTGTCCGGTTAGACCAAAACCATTTACCTCCGATAACCCGCGTGATAAATCGTTGCGGTTTTGCAAAACCGCTTTCCTCCTCTGGGCACAAAAATTCAAAGTTTCGCGCTCCCATTCAAATTTCTTCATGATTTTTCCCCTGAAATCATTCCCCTGCACCTCTATTCCTCTGAAAATCGCCCCTAAACCCTCAAAACCCCCAAAACATTACAGTTTTACCCCCATCCCGTAGGTTTTAAAGGTTAATATTTGTTGGTTTTTGCAGGTTTAATGGCAGCCGAATCCCAGAGAGACATTTAAATGATGAAAAACCTTTGGATGATGATCCAGAGGAAAAATTATATTAAAGGGCCAAGGATTTACAGAAATAATTAACCCATCGATGTATCGTGATCATCGATGGGTTATAAACACTTATACCATGAAGAAACCCTGCCTGCACACAAAGAATAGATACAGACAAAAAAGCAAAGAAGAAATGAGGAATAGGAAGCTTAAAGGGCTAAAAATACAGATTAAAGGAAAAAAGAGAGAACTATCCCTTTAAACAGTGATTAAAGATAAAAGTTCAAAGGTTTAAGATAAAGGATGAAGAATAAAGTAGTTATAAAGCAAAAACAGAAATAAAGGCACTAAGACAGAGCATTAAAGCTAAACCAAGGTCAAAATCCTAATACAAAGGTTTGATAAATGAAATAAAGACAGATTACCCAAAGACAAACTTTGGATAACTCAAACAAAAAGGAAATTACTCCTTCAAAGAATAATTGGCCACCTACAACATTATTTCTTTCAATAAAGGCATCAAACAATTATTACAAAGTTATTACTAAGCCTTAAAAGTCAAAAATTTCAACTAAAAATAACTGAGAAGTTATTATTTTAGAGTAACTCTTTCAGATATTTTTTCCTTGGGCCTTACATGTTCTCAAAGGTCAAAAATCATTAACTCTGTAATAAATAAAATTTAAACACCCTAGGTTAGTAGCACCTCCTCATTTTGCATATAAATATTGCATATGAGATTCATTTCAAATTTTGGTTACTTGATGGTTATTGGACTGATTTCTGCTGTTTAGCTATTTGAGGAATACTAGACTGGACCAAAGAAAGCTCTGACTTGCAGAGAGCTATTGTATATGGAGTGATGTAACTGGCTTTATCATTAATAATACAAGCATGTTCACAGGATCCTTGAGCTATATCAATGGTGAAGTTTTCCTAATTGTTATTGTTTCTCCTTATGTTTTCATTATGTTCATCTTTCTCTGATAAAGAAGCAAAAGTTTTATATTACGATTTGTTGTTTAGCACCCTATTTCTATCTATATTCTTTATGTTCATGCTTTCTTTTGCAAGGTCTGATTAGAAGATTCTTAATTGTCTTCTAGTTACATCTAGCTTGCTGTCTTGGAAATGATTCAATAGAGTGAAACCAAGGAAATTTTGGTGAGCCCATGTTCCTTTGAGTAAGACTTGAGATATTGTTTTTAGGATATTTCTTTAAAGTATACTTACTAGAGTCTAAAACCAGAGAGGTCTATGATATGACCTGCCCTTTGGTTTTCCTTGAAATGTTGCTTTGAAGAGTCTTTGAGAGTTGTCGAAAGCATATTAGATTATTTTTGTTTGATCTTAGACCACTCTTTTGTTATCTTATATGTTTTCTTTATCTGAAAGTAGTTTGTTGATTGTTGGATTGTTGTCTGAAAGGTTGCCTATTAAAGGTTTTCCCAATGAGATTTATGGTTTGCCCTGTCCTTTGGCTTGATCCAAATATTTACCTTAAAAGGCTTTTATTGTATAAGTAGAGCTATAAGATTCTTAACTGATTATAGCTTTTTTTCCTTCACAACTTCTTATTGTTTCATATCACAACCTAATCTAAAGAATCCATTTCATATAGTTAGCTTGCCCTATGAAAGCCCTTTGTAGAGTTGATGAGAAATTAAATCCTTTTATGACTCCATTTCCCAATGGATTGATGTTTCTTATAGTCTATTTTTTTCAGTTAAAACATTCCCTCAGTCAGTCACACCATTGATCCTTCAATCTATCATTTAATCCAACTAAAAACAAAACAAGTCCTTAGAACTTCATAACTAGCCTAATATCTTAAAACAAAAAACAAAAAGATATATCAATTAAAATAATTTTATAGAGAGATCCCTCTCTGAATCCAGGAAGGCTAGGTCCTAGGATTCCAAAGTGGTTCTGATGTGGCCCCTGCAGTGTTTGTTCTTGCCATTCTTTGCAAATCACAGGGAGCCAACAATTCCAAAAAAGTTGGATCTAGATTTGGTTAACAATATTTTAATTATGCACCAATATCTAGACTAAATCAATATTTTTTTATAAATAGAAGGGATTTTCCATTCATTCACTACCTTTTGTTGCCTAAATATCACTCTGGATCTATACTTTTGGTCTGACTTTGATCCTCCATCATTGTCATATTTTTCTATCTTTTTGCTTGTGAGCTCTCCTTGAGTTCCATTTTTGTCTAGGTTTTCTACAACATCATGGGAGAGAGATCTTAGATCTGAAGCATTGAGGACATATAAGAACCCATCTCATTGAGGGGGACTAGTAACATCTTTCTATGTTCCCTTCCCAGGTGTCATAACTACAAAATTCTTTAAAAATACTCTTGTCTTGTCTATTGGATGCATGGAGTAACTCTTGCTTTTATTTGTTGTTTAATTTATTTAACTGCATAGATCTGGATTTTCTAGCATTTATTCTGATCAAATAACTGCAAATCTAACGAAATTAACAGCCATTTTTGATGTTAGGGCTGTTTTTTATGCACAGCTAAAGTGAGATTTTTTCGTACACTTGCTATTAGAATTCACACTAACACCTGTTTTTAGTATCAGTATTTGCATACTTCCACCGGGGATCAAAACACATTTGCATGTGCATCTTAGGTGTCTCACTCTAAAGAATTTTCAATCATTCCACTAGGTCATGATACAAAATTATTCCACTGGTGGTTTTCCTTGTCAATAAACTTCACTCTCCCTCCAAGATTCAAATTGCTGACTCATTCTCATGTCTCCTTGTGCATAAAAACACTTATGGAAATGCTCTTTTCACTTGAAAATATTTTAAGTCAAAATCTAATTCAAAATCAGGTGAAAAATAAGTCTCATTAGGTCATTAGGGTTTTGCATCTTTCAAGATCACTCTTTCATTCCAATGAGCTTAGCACATTTATGAGAGGGATTGAACAAGTTCATCATGATGGTTTCATTATACTTCAAAGGTTATATTTTCAATTTGAAGACTTTTTTATCAAAATGCCATTTTGATATAAAAGTCACTTATGTAATTTATTTTATTTTTTCAAATGTAATTTTATGCTACTATATGTAATAATTAAATCCCAAAGTTGTGAAAGCCATTATGTCAAGCCTTAGTGAGCAAATGAAAAAGCCAACTCCATGACTTCAACAACCTGCAATGATAAAAGTGTCAAAGAGTATCAGTGATAAAGGAAAAAGACCCCAACATTAGAAAACTGGGTATTCAAAGTTAAATCAAAATCCACTTGGCTATAAAGCCCATCAAACATTTCAAACAAGTCATTACTGCCTTTCAAAACATCAGCAACATTCAACAAAGAATAATTTCTGAGTTTTTTGAGCGAAATTGGGCTAAATTTCTTGGCGCTGTGCGTTCAGAAGACTAGCGTTGTGCATTTACCTTGGTGCTGTGCCCTTGCCAGAAGATTGCCGTGTATTTTGTGAAGGCGATGCATGCCTGCTAGGAGGAACTGCACGTTTGGACAAATGCTTCGTGCTCACACAATGGCATTGCGTGCATAGACAGGGAAGAGCGTTGAGTGTTCTAGCAATCCAAACAAGTTCAAAATAATTCCAAATTTCTCCAAAAGTGCTCCAAGAATTTCTAAGCAGTAAGTACATGTCATAAGCCTTGTTTTTTAAGCTATTTGGTGATTCTTGAATGCATTAAAGTGAAACCCTAATGAAACCCTAATTACAATTTTGTGATCACTGTCTATACACTTGTTTCATCCTCCTAAACAAAATATCAGTCATAGACAGGGTAATTTCATTGATTTATGGTTTTCATTGATTTAGTTTTCCCCTCACTCATTCCCTACACTCATTCCCTTCATCCTTCAAAGCTAGTCATCTCATCCCCTTCCTCTCATCTCATTTCACTTATACCCTAGGGTTTCATAAGTTACAATTTAGAGATGTCAGAAGAAGAAGATAGTGGAATTGTTGGTGAGGCACAAAGGCCAAGAAGAAATGATCATAAGGGAGGGAAAATAAACAGGTTTGAGCCCATCACTACAAGAGAACTCATGGCTTCTCCTCTCACAGTGTCTTTTTTTAAACATGTGGGCTGCTTTGAGTTCTGTGAAAGAGTGCAGCAAGTCCAAAATCACCCAAAGTTAACAAGATTGTTCATCACCAATCTACATGAAAATAGGTCACTCTTTCTGGGGTTACTTTTGATATGTACACCAATGCTATTGCAACTGCTACATGGATCCCTAGTGTAGGAGAGAGGTGGTTTAAATAAGCAAACTTGGATAGGAGCTATTATGAACCATACCTTAAACCTAGGTACATGGATGGAAAGAAATCAAATTTCCATTTCTCTCATCTCCTTGACCGGTATGCCCTATGATGAAAATAATAATGAATTATTTCACTTGTGAGGGGGGGTTTACCCGACTCTACTCATACCACATCTGACTCCTCATGCATTTAACTAGAGTTAGAATGCTACGCTTACCTTACTATCTTTTCCGCAACATTGACAAGATGGCCTATATTGTGCAAAAGAGGGATCACAATAGTCAAATGCAGAGTATTTTTCATCAGTCACTCATCAAGGTGGTGGTCATGCATCAGCTTCAGAAAAAAATATTTCATGGGATGCATTCATTGCAAATGAGGTTTTCACTACTCCACCCATTCATCATGAGGATGATATTCCTTCATCATCTCATCCTCCCGTATCCATTTCTCCATCACAACCCATTGTTCATACATCATCACCCACTCACATACATTCACCTCATGCTCACTATACCTCATCACCTTTCTATAACCCTTCACCATCACATCATGATACTGGAGCATCAAGCAGTGAAAGGGATATTGAGGAAGCTTGCACTAAAATGATTGATATTGAGCCATTTTCCATGAAATATTTGAGAGGCCAAAGGCATGTGTTTGCTTCACGTGGTGTGAAAGGGGCCATGCCTTCTTCATCAAAAAAACAGGTAGAAAAGGGTAAGGAAAAGGCTACACAGCCTAACCTTGTTGAGCAGGAGGACAAACATGAAATTGAGCAGGAGTTTCAGTTGATTGACCTTGATGATGAGGATGAGTTTATATACACCATTGCATTGATCAAAGTTAAGGAGGCCAAGATTAGTGAGCTTCAAGCTAATCTTGGTAGAGCACATTACGTTTCTTGAGCTAGAGAATCAGTAGCTGAAGACTAAGAAAACCATCAGTGAGGTCAAGATAATCAGAGCTCATAGAGAGGCAGGAAAGGCCAAGGCCTTGATGGAGGATACCTTGGGTAGATTTGATGATAGTAATGATGAGGAAGATCAGCTTCTGAGACAGAGACCAAGGACAATTGGGCTAAAGAAGGCTTTAGCTCGAGAAAGGCAGAAAGAGGCTGAATTGGCAGAGCAGCTTACTCCAAGTGAGATGCTTTCCATAGAGATTAGCAGAGATAGAGAGTCTTGGCTTGAGAGAGCCAATTTACATATGGAGGGCTTTCTAGAGAAGGCAAAGAAAGACATTTACATTGAGAGGAAGATGGAAAAACACTATGCCATGAGAAACAAGATTGCAAGTGCCAAACTCAAATGAGCCCATTCAAAGATTCGGGCTTTGACTGAGTCAAAGGAGAAGGAGAAGCTGAAAATTCTTGCTGAGGTGTCCTTCCAGGCCTCCAACCCTTGATCAGCAAGAATATTCCAATTTTGGCACACCTTGTGCAAATTTTGATTTTTTGACATTTTAGCACACAAAAATTTGGCTAAACGCGCAGCGCCACTGGCGCTGCACTCTTTTTTGGGACATCCAAATGGAAAGTGGTCAACATACTCATGTTCATAATGATGATTACATCAACTCCAGTAAGTTTTAGGATATTTGGAGTAGAATTTCTCCCTCAAAGAGGAAAAAAACCACCAAAAAATCATGTTTCTTCCCTCTTTTGACCATGGCGCTGCATGTTTACCAATATTGGGAGAACAAGTTTTTGACAGGGCAGATGGAAACAATTTTTGAAACTGGAGGCATATTTGGAAAATATAATCAGATAGATTTCTAATGAGGTATCATGGAGCTGATTTTGACATCAGTAAGGCCTCCAAAAGTTGGCTGCAAGACAGGTCAATTTTTCTGTCATGGCGCTGCACGTTTACCAAGGAATTGGTAATTTTCATTGTTTTCAGCATTTTTGACTTTTTGGCTTTTTGATTGGGAAAATGGGAAAATTACTGATGTAAATGGTCAATATGGATTTAAATATCATTTTTTCACTTTTATATAGGGTATATGCATCAGATAAGTCTTCTAGGAGGTCAAATGAATCAATTTCCTCTCTTTTAGAGGCAAATTGTTGGGTTTCCCTAGTCTTCAGTTTTCTATTTGGGAGTAGGTGAAACAACTCCTCCTCTCATGGATTTGACTCCTTGAGGCTAGGGAGAGTGGTTTTAAAGTCTATTTGATGTATTTTCTCAGTCATTTTTTGAGGTTGGATTCACTTGGAGCTTTGGCATCTCAAGAGACATATTTGTATTAGTTTGGCTTTGAACATTAATAGAAATTTGCAACTATTTCTTTGGGATCCATGTGGTATGCAGTGTTTGACATAGTTTCTTATTTTTTATCATTTTTATGAATGTATTTTAATCTCATAAGCCATTTTCATATCTATGATGTGCTTAATTTCAAGTTGAAAGGAAGAATTCATGTTTCATGCTCTGTTTTGGGAAATTTAGCATAATTTGTTTATTTTCTTCAGTTTAGTGAGAATTCGTCTTGTATGCTCTACCTAACTCCTCACCAGTCTGTTCACGTCACCATAATTATATTTTCATGTCAATCCTTCTACCTATCTTGCCCTAATTTTGACCTAATTTCCTTGCCCTAACTGTTATACTACTCCTGATCCAGCAAACCTTACAAAATCAAAATCAAAACCCTGAGCTACTATACCTAGCCTAAAATATTTATTCCTTAGTCATATAGACTGTGATCTATACAGAGAGAGCCCTATCCTGGCCTAGTAGCGCTAGCTACTTGGCTAAGCCTTCGTTTGAGGTTACCTCGGGATTGCCTCTCTCAGCCTGAGGTTCAATCTGAGTGATAACACGTATGATAAAAGAGTCTATATTTATAAATCTAATCTAAAAGAGCCACCCACTTTATATTTTTTGAATTGAGTAAAGAATGATATAGATACTCATACTTTTATTTTTAAAGAGGAATTCTAATGAATTATAATTAAGTGAGATTTTGTTGCTTAGTGAGATATTATTTATTGAAATTCATTCTTGCAACTATTTTTATTTCGAAAAAGTTTTTAGAAGTTTCAAAAACCTAATTAGAGATAGCTAGTTCTCCCAAGTGAATCGCCAATTGTTGTACTATACAACACCCCCCATTTATTTATACTAAATGGGGACCCTTTGTAGAAATTTGAATAATAGCTAAATTATTCACCGATATTATCCTGATTACACACTATTTAAGCTTCATGCATAATACATAACCTCTTCTACAATTGATCATCAATTTGCGGAAATAGAAGCAGTCGCATGCGCACATTAAAACATAATCAAGCACACATATAACATAGTATGTAATGGGGAAAGCTTACAGCTGAAAACCCCCAACTATATGTCTATTATAATGATAGAGAACATGTAACAATACATATCACAAAGCTCTCACAGCTCTCAGCACTATCTCCAAAAGTTACACACAAACTAGTTCAGATTTGAACAAGTCACAGGTTCAAATCTCCTCCACTGTTTGCCTGCCTCTACTGCGCAATCAAAGATGAGAATGAATGAGATCCAAGTTAGAATCCCCTTAACTTGTACTGCGCAATCCTCATTGGCAATATCAATCAATGTGTGTGCAAATCTCATGCACAAGTATAGTCACAACTGATAGCCATACTCACCCTTTCACCCACCTCTAACACTGGTCTCCACTGAACTGTCCATGCATTGCAGTTAACTGATGTGTTATTTAGTTTATTTATGAGTTAATAATTAGTGAATTAATTAATAATTAATTCACACCACTCATCACTAGTGTATTTTTCAGTTAGACTAAATACAAATAGTTCAACTAAGTTAAACAGAACACAACTCCACCAACTGTCTCATCAACTCCACCAAACTCTGCCACATGAGTTCTAACTGAAGTCAACCATGCAATAGCTCAACTAACCCTTAGGAAAAGCGTATTTCCTTCTGTCAGCTGCATGTGCCACATCCAAGCATCAAACTTAAGTGCTCCAAGAGGATAAGATAATGTTTATAGTCTAAATATTATTAAGGGTTAATAATATTTGACTGTTCTATTTTTAGCCCGGCAGTCTAAAAATAGAAACCGCCCAATGTCTAAAAATATAGGTCCATATATTTTTACCAACTCGACCAATCATCCATAAATATCATCTTGCAACTCATAGACCATGATCCATATGTCTAAAAATAGACATAGTCTAAAAATAGACTTTGCGACAAAAAATCACCTGTGTGGGCCCCACCTAGTTTTTGGTGATCACTTTCCAACTAGGATCAGGAAAGATGTTTCAGGATGCCTCCTTCACTGTTTCTTGTTTCCATTTTCAACACTCCCTCTCAACAAGAAAGGACTGTCTTTGCATGCGACATGCATTCGCCCTACAACCTTCACAAGCGCCATGCAACTCCATGCATCTACTCTGCAACTCCTCTGAAACTGAATAGGCTCCAAAAAACTCAATCAATCTGATGCATCTATCATCAAAGTCTTCAAATTTTGCTGGTACCAATTGCACATGTCATCAAGAACTACTGCGCTGTTGAACTCTTTCACCCATGCACTCTTGCACTTGCTGTCAACTCTGATCCGCGCTCCAGTATCCGACACTGTCACTTTGATCTGCCTGCATCAATCCAAATGATCATGCTATTTCTGCACTGTGGGCACCTCGTAGCCAGGTTCAATTCATGAGATCCACACCATCTCATGAATCCTGCCTAGATATCTCCTCTTGGGATTATTCATGCATGTCTCCCCACCTCTCACCTGGTGGTATAGCTGCATGCACTCCCTCTGCCCATTTGGCACGAAATTTCTCTACATGAGTGGTTTCTCCCACTTCATGATTCTCATCTTGTGGCTGATCCACATCCCGAGATTCACTATTAACTGTATGCAAAACTTTCTCCCTCTCAAGCATCAATTGCATGTCTTTCTTACACTTCCCAACAGTAGGAAGCTCCGTAGACATCCCATCTACTTCAAGTCTGTAGAGATTCTTTGCTCGAATCCCAACCTTCTTGAATTTTCCAGTTGCCTTGTGCCGAAGGAAAAATTTTCCTTCACTGAAGACAACTTCATACCCTTTATCCTCTAACATTCCGACTGAGATCAAATTATTCTTTAAACCTGGAACATGCAATACATCTTGTAAAAGAATGAGTTTACCTAACTCCCTCTGAAAGGTTATGGTACCAATTCCAGTCGCATTGTATCATCCATTGTCGCCCAACTCAACATGCAACTGGAGATCTTTCTCGACCAAGTCGCTGAAAAGATTCACATCTCCCATCATGTGAAAGGAAGTGCCACTATCAAAATACCACCCTGATCCCAATGCACTAGACACCATGCATGCGATCAATGAGAAGTCCAGCTCAAATTGCAAGGAAAGAGCCTCACCAGCTGCAGCTCTAGTAGCCTGCTTGTTCTTCTTCTTCTGTGGACAATTCGTGGCGTAATGTCCATGATCGTGACAGTGAAAACACTTCACTTTGGACATGTCACGCTCTTTACCATCCACACCAGATTGAGAAGCATTCTTCTTGCCCTTCCCCTTCCTTGCTTTGGTAGCCAAAGCGCAATCTTCTTCATCAGATGCCTTCAATGAAGATCCATCCCTGGTACTCCGCCTTATCTCCTCTTGCACAAGATCCGACCAAAGTCGCTCCCATCCTAGCAAATTCTCCCGACCATTGACAGAATCCTGATAGGAGTGCCAACTCTTTGGAAGACCAAGGAGAGCCAAGCTCACCAGTTCCTCATCATCCACACTAACTCCTACACTCCCAAGCTCATCCCTGCAGCGGACAAACTTTGTCAAGTATACCGAAATAGTGTCATTCTTCTCCATCTTTATTTTTCTGAGTTTATCCTTGAGCGCCAACTTCCTCTGGTCGCTCTTGCTTTGGAATAAATCTGTCAAAGCTTTCCACATCAAGTATGGAGAAGCTTTTCCATGCATGCTGGACACTATGTGATCCTTCACGCCCTCCAACAGAATCCTTCGACACCTTGCTGTCTTCTTTTGCCAAGCCTCAACCAAGGCTGCATCGTTAGGCTTTGGAACTTCAGCATCTATGAACTCCTTCAGCCCATTGTCATCGAGCACCGCCTCCATCCTATCTCTCCATGCAATATAATTCGAGCGACCTTCAAGAGCATACTCCAATCGCAATCCTTGATAAGACATTTTGACTTCGACACCAAGAAAACACTGCTGCAAATTCGAATTCCACCAGCTCAAAACTCAACCACTTCCGATTTGTGAGAACAAATTATTTCTAGCATAGAGATCGACTATAAGGGCATTTACTGGATATATCACCTTTCAAAGAAAGGACAGATCCAGAGGCTACCTGGCCCGTTACAGACTCTGTTTACCGAAATAATTGTAATCACTGTAATAGATCCGATGATCAATTGTGCTTTGATACCATGTACAAATTTGAATAATAGCTGAATTATTCACCGAGATTATCCTGATTACACACTATTTAAGCTTCATGCATAATACATAACCTCTTCTACAATTGATCATCAATTTGCGGAAATAGAAGCAGTCGCATGCGCACATTAAAACATAATCAAGCACACATATAACATAGTATGTAATGGGGAAAGCATACAGCTGAAAACCCCCAACTATCTGTATATTATAATGATAGAGAACATGTAACAATACATAGCACAAAGCTCTCACAGCTCTCAGCACTATCTCCAAAAGTTACACACAAACTAGTATGGAAAGTGAACAAGTCACAGGTTCAAATCTCCTCCACAAGTCTGCCTGCCTCTACTGCGCAATCCAAGTTGATTAATGATGAGATCCAAGTTCGAATCCCACTAGCTCCAACTGCGCAATCCTCATTGGCAATATCCATCAATGTGTGTGAAAATCTCATGCACAACCAATAGTCACAACTGATAATCGACTCACCCTTTGACCCACCTCTAACACTGGTCTCCACTGAACTGTCCATGCATTGCAGTTAACTGATGTGTTCTTTAGTTGATTTATGAGTTGATAATTAGTGAATTAATTAATAATTAATTCACACCACTCATCACTAGTGTATTTATCAGTTAGACTAAATACAACTAATTCAACTAAGTTAAACCGAACACAACTCCACCAACTGTCTCATCAACTCCACCAAACTCTTCCACATGAGTTCTAACTGAAGTCAACCATGCAATAGCTCAACTAACCCTTAGGAAAAGCATATTTCCTTCTGTCAGCTGCATGTGCCACATCCAAGCATCAAATTGAAGTGCTCCAAGAGGATAAGATAATGTTTATAGTCTAAATATTATTAAGGGTTAATAATATTTGACTGTTCTATTTTTAGCCCGGCAGTCTAAAAATAGAAACCGCCTAATGTCTAAAAATAGAGGTCCATCTATTTTTACCAACTCGACCAATCATCCATAAATAGCGTCCTGCAACTCATAGACCATGATCCATGTCTAAAAATAGACTTTGCGACAAAAAATCACCTGTGTGGGCCCCACCTAGTTTTTGGTGATCACTTTCCAACTAGGATCAGGAAAGATGTTTCAGGATGCCTCCTTCACTGTTTCTTGTTGCCATTTTCAACACCCTTTAAAATAAATAAGAAATTTATTATTTTGATTTTATCTTAGCCTAAGCCTTAAAACTTTAGGAAATAAAGTTTTTCCCTTTTTGCTTTGATTTATTAGCGCACATCGCAAATCGCATAGCTTACAAACCTAACGACTTAAAACATATTAAGTCTTGTGAGCTGCAATATGCACTAAACCTTTTTTGAAGTCATATAAAATTCTCATTACAAAATCTCTGAACACCGCATTAAAAAGAAAATCGCATCGCACCTTTTAAAAACGATCAACTAATAACAATTTGGTAAGGGTTGCAATGAATCGGACCCAATGAATTAATAAAGCAATTATCATAAAAATTCAAGCTTCTGATAAAGCGCAACAGAATGATTCCTTAAGTGCACTTCACATTTCACAAAAAATAACCAAATGCAGGTTTTATTACCGTAGGGAAATTGCGATCTGCGATTTGCGCAGATCACGCTTCATGAAATTCATTGGTAACATAACTAATAGAAATAGTCTCGAGTTGCGATATGTGATAATTGATAGTTATTTCTCAAAGTGTGCAAAATTATTCATATCTAATCTACCAGATATAATATCTAACGTCTTAAATTGATCGATAGACATTTCACGTGAAGGTGTGTAAGAGATTTGATTGAAATAATTATGGGTAATTAATGACTTTTAATAAGAGTAAGGTTTGAAAGATTAATATCTACTTCGAGCATGTATTGAATGATTGAATGTCGAATTTTTATTATATCAGTTTTAAATCTATCCTTCTCTCCATTTATCTTAGAACTAAATTTCGCTCTGTTTGTTTGAATTTAGGGAACCACTTAACGGAGCAAGGATTACAGGGATGAGCAAGGAAGGCAATGAAATTGCACAAGAATCATCTATTAAAGACTCAGATATGTCTACCTTATTCTTAGATACCACCTGGAACAAGGATTGTGGCAGTTCCTCGTGGAAGGTGTTAGCCCCCCTATGAAATTTTTGACAAGCAAATAGGGGGCTGAATCATTGTTCAACCTTCAAGGAATGCATTTCCTCTGAAAACACAGTCTCCTTGAAGCCTCTACGTGCCTTATCCTTTGATTATATCCCCTCTGCTAATTCCCCTATTAAAGCCTCTCTGTTATGTGAAGAAATGCCCTAAGGCCTCCTTTCCCCTCTATTTTACTCCCACTTAGCTTCTACTTGCTTCCCCTTCTATTTCCCTTCTTACCTTTCATTTCCCCTCAAAATCCCCTCCAAATCCTTCCCCTACCCTTTGATGGCCTTTTCCCCCCTTTATTCCTCTATCGTTCCCCTCTTCTACCCTCAAATCACATTGTAATGGGCCAAAAACCCATATTCCGACCTTATTATAAGGCCTAGCCCCTTTACCCCAAGCCCCTTTCAAACCACTTCCCCACATGTGCCCCGACACTGGGACCAAGTGCTTAAGCCCCAAGCGTTAATCGCAATCAGAAGTCGGGCAGGTGCACTTTTCCTTTGTAATATCAAAAAGCTCCGATGCGATTGTTTATAACGTTAAGTCCCGCGATGCGTTGAGCACCATTGATCTATCACAAAGATCCGACGGTGGAGCGCTAATCGCAGCCCCCCACCCAATAGCAATCGCAACGTTCCGTGTGTGCCCTCTGATCAATCGCAAGTCCTATCCTCCGACCTCCGATTACGATCCCCGATTGTATCCCGACCGTTCATCCTTCCTGCGATCTGACGGCCAGCGCTCATCGCATTTCCCCTCCCGATCGTCAATCGCAAGTCCCATCTCCCTGTCTCTGATTGCGATGCTCCGATTTAATCCTGGCCATCCATCCTTCCCCAGATCGACAGTCATCGCTCAATCGCAAATCCCCCCGATCGCAATCGCAAGTCACATTGGCGCCGCCCCGATTGAAATCTTCCGATTTGATCCTGGCCGTCCATCCCCTTTCTGATCCAACGGCTCAGCGCTGATCGCATCATCGCCCGTCGCCCCTCTCCATTTCCCACCGATTGAATGGGAACCGTTGATCTGTGTCCCAGATCCAACGGCCTGGCGCTAATCGCATCCCCTTCCTCCATCGCAATCGGAACTTTTGAACTGTGTCACCCCCAGTCCCCTTCGATTGCGATCACCCGATTTCATCATGACAGTCCGTTTCCTCCCAGATCTGACGGCTTAAGTTTAATCGCCCCTGCCATGGTCGGCCCCACATCTAATGCTCCACTCCATTGTTTTGTGCCCCTTTTCTTTGTAATTCGCCCAGGTAAAAGCCTTTGGCCTTTGCACTATGATTCTCTCCTCCACCTTTTTCACTGTTTCCACCGTTTCCTCCGCTACTCCGCCACCTCTCCTCCGGCCTCCGAAAGCATTTTTCCACCACCGCCCGGTTTTACAGTTTCTTTCCACTGTGCGGATTAGCACAGAGAGGCCATTTCAGCTGGCCGGCGAAGCAGCAAAGGTGGGATTTAAAGAAGATTTACGCCTATAATTGAAGATTAACAATTTGATCCCGAATTCAAAGGATTAAGGTTCAGCTTGAAGACTAATGAGCGCACCGTCGAGTCATAACTGCGCCACCTAACAGCAGAGCGCATTTACTCCAGAATTACACCTTCCTACAGCAATTCACCATGCCTCCTCGAGCCCTGAAAAGATTAATTGCACTGTCTGAAACCCATTTAAGACAGTCAGGCAGTAGTTGGGAGGGATGGAGTGACCTGAAGACCTTCCACCAGTTCATTTATTCCAGAGTGGCAGCACAGAGCTCTAGACAGTCGAAGGACTCCAAACGAACATCAGAGGTCAAAATCGATCTGACAGAAATCTCCGAACCAGTCTCAGAGTACCTAGAGCACCGCATATAGCCATTAAGCAGCATGGGCGTGAACGCTTCCGCCTTACTCTCTTAATGAGGTTCATTTATTTTTCATCTACTTCTGTTCTGTTCATTCTCCTATAAGAGATCCCCGAGAACATATTGTTGTTGTTGTTGTTGCTTTGCTGCGTAGTTGTTGTTAGTGGGATTCGTTTCGATTGTTAGAACAGTCTTGGGAGGGAGTTACAGAGTAGTTGTATGTAATAGGCTGGGAGGAGAAAGTCTGGATTGTAACAGCCATTGAGCTATATTGTACATGACTGGTTTTGCATCAATTAATCAAAGCACATTTCACAAGATCCTGGTCTATTGCTACTGGTGATGTTTTTTCCAACTCTGTTTATTTCATTTACATGTTGTTTCATGTTCTTCTCGTAGGCAACAGAAGTATAGCATAGGATTCATCCTTGTTAGGTGCCCTATGTTCCTGCTCTCCCTACCTTTGATGTTTTCTACTTTCTGTGCTATCTAAGAGTAAAGTCACGAGTTTAACCAGTGCAGCGGATGTTATTGCCTGCTGGCTGATGTATGAACTTGGGGGTTTGCTGCTTAGATGTTTCTTTGTCAAATTTATCTATGTTTTCCCTTGGAGTTGCTAAAGCAGACCTGGAGTTAAATGACCTCTGGTCTGATCTATAGGCTGCCCCTTTGTCCCTTTTTGAGAGCTGCCTTTGAGTATGTCCAAGCAGGTCTGGAGTTAAATGACATCTGACCTGATCTATAGGCAGAAATCGGGTGCCTCTCCTTCTTCCACTTTCTCTCCTTAATGTTCCATCCCACCATCTAATCTAAAAGATCCTTTAGCATTAGATGACTTGCCCTTTGAAAGCCTTGGCTAGTGGATGCAAGTAATTTCCTTTCATGACTCCATAGCCCAATGGATGGCACTGTCTTGGCCTATTCTCTTTGCTGAAACACCCTGCTGCTCTGCTCCTTTCTTTCCATTGCTTTCTAAGTCTATGATCTCATGACCAATCCAGCAACCAACCAACCAATCATTTAAAACCCCCCTTTGTGCTTCATAACTAGCCTAACATCTCATTTTGAGCTCTCAAAGATACATCATTCTTTGCTTTATTGGAGAGATCCCTCTCCGGGTCTAGGAGGGCTAGATCCTAGGGCCCAAAAGTGGTTCTGATGTTGTCTCATCTTTTGGTCTTGCCAATCTGGCCAAAACATGGGAACCCCAACATAATGGCGACTCCGCTGGGGACAGACCACTGTGCTTTTAGATTGGCATTCTCATTGCTGATGGTGGACAACACCCTGCTCCAAACATTCATAATAATCCACCTGGCGAATCCACACTCCATAACCCTCGAAGACTCCACTGGAGGAAGAACCTGAAAGATGGCCAGACCTCATAGAAGGATAGAACATACTGGTTGAATTTGGTTTAAAGAGTTTATTGTTTTTGTCTATCATTATGTACTGTCCTATTTTAAGCCAAATCGAGTGTACGAAGATGAGACCCATGATGAGTATGGGAAATATCTCAGGCCTCAATATCAGTCTTCAGACCACAAGAAGACCTGCACCCCTGTGAAGAACCTGGTGGAACAAGAAGCCCATGATGTATCTCTCACCCCTCAAGAAGCTTCAAGCATCCATGAGCCCATTGTTACACCACCTACACCCACAAAGGTCATAGAAAGATATAAGCCTCTGGTTTTACCTCTTTTCTTCCAACCCCTGCCTGCAGAACTTATTAATCGGCTGCCTCATTTTGATGGAGAGAATAAAGGGTCCATTGCTGAAGAACATGTTCAAAACCTTGAGGATTTACTTGAGCTGTATCAAATAGAAGAAGATGATGTGTGCATCAGAATGTTTGCGTTGTCCTTGCAAGGAAATGTTAAGAGTTGGCTCAAAGGCCTTCCAGAAGCAAGCATTTTCTGCTTCCATCAGTTTTCTCAAGTTTTCCTTGATAGATGGGCGGCCCCGAAGAATGCTCTCCTCATCCTAAAAGAATATCAAAATTTGAGAAGGCAGCCAGGAGAGACAGTGCAAGAGTTTTCAGCCAGGTTTAATAAGGTATATGATGCAATACCTTCCGATATAAAACGACCTTTGGGATGGGCTTTATTGCACTATCCAAGTTCTTTTGACCCCCATGTGGAATTCCATATAAGGCCAAAAGAGCCTTCGAGCCTGGAGGAAATGCAGGATATAGAAATCACTGTCTAATACAACATATAGTGCAGGGAAGAAAGATTACAAGCAGCAAGGAAATACCGAACAAAGCAAGCAGCGCAGATCCATTTAGAGAATAAGCTAGAAACACTGATAGAGACTGCCAGTTCCTTGCTGAAAGCAAAAAAGCAAGAATATGAGGCCGAAACCAGAGAGGATGATTGGAGAAGACCTACCCCTTTTCCTCAAAAGAGACAAATCAGATCACTGCAAGACGAAAGTTACATGCAAAGCATGTATGAGGAACCAGAGCTTAGATCAGAAAATGAACTTGCAGAGTGTTTTGAAGAAAGATTCGCTGAGGGTCCTGAAGACTTAATGGGTAAAAATGCTTGTAATTATGATTTATCTGATGATGATCTGTTTGATGATAATTTTTTCCAAAGGGAAACTGAGCTTGTAGGGTGATCATCAGTAGGTTCATGGGAGGAAGACTGCGACCATCAAATTCAGGAAAACGATGAGCTAATGCAGGCTATCTATGATACTGATGGAGAAAGTAATGAAAGCATGATAGCGGATGAAGACTCATTGAATTTTTTATCTGTTTTATATTCAAACATCAGTTATGCCTGCCAAGAAGACGGAAGCCAGCGGCTCTTCAACACAGAGGACAAGGAGGAAAGAATTGAAGAAGTTCTTGAGCGGAATGAATATCCGGAGCCTTATCCCGAAAGGATTAAGGTAATCAAAGAAGCCCCCGCTCAAGAATGTATGGATTTTTTCACAGAGTTACAGCAAAACCAGCCTGCGTTACTGAAGGATAGCGCTGTTGAAAATAATGAGCCCTCTAGCTCAGGCTGCAGTGAAGATGAGCGAGACCCTCTTTCCCACAGACATCTTTGTCTTGATCCAAAGGAAGAGGAGGTATTCCTGGTTGATGCCCATATGCCAGATACTCCCAAACAGGAAGAGGAGGAGTGTGATTACAAAGGCCTCACTACAGATGCAGTGATTGAAGTTTCCCGGGATGCAAATAGCCTATCAATCCTTGTGGGCTTTGAAGAAAAAAGTTTACATCATGTGCTGATTGATCCTGTGGCAGAGTATATGGAGGCCCTGATTGGCTCAGATCCTCAAGTATCAATCCTTTGTAAGAGCCAAATACATCAGAATTGGTCACCACTGCTGGTGGCCTCATTTTTGAAGAACCACAGGCAGAGCACCCAGTGGTTATCTCTGACAGGCAGCCAGTTCTCATATCCTTTTTTGTTACTGCTTGACTGGCTGCATTGGCATTATTGTATCACTTAGTACATCAGAGATTTCCAAGTTAGGGTAGGGTAGGTAGGAAAATCTCAATAAAGCTCAGCCTGTGAGCATGTAGTTAGTTGTTTTCGGTTTTTGTTTTAGAATGTAGAGAAGAAACCCGCTAGACATTCTAATCCTAGCAGGTAGTAGTGTAGGTAGAGAAACTATGAGACCAACAATCTAATCTGGTCTCATGGAGTAATAAGGGTAGAGGTAGAATAGGTTTATTTTTCCTGTTTGAAAAAATTAATGATGTAAAGGGTCTGTAAGTCCAAATGCACCCAGAAGAAAAATTTTAGGACTATAGTGTGGGTAGGTAGTTGTATGGGAAGTGTTTCTGCTGATATGTTGTCTTCATAGCTTGTGGCAGCTGATCAAAGAAAGAAATGGATGGTTCAAGCAGCAGGCATCTGGCCTACACCAAGAGATCAATTTCTGAATTCTTGACTCCTTCAAGAAGAATCCATCCCCATGTGGAGCCACCGTTAGCCCCCCTATGAAATTTTTGACAAGCAAATAGGGGGCTGAATCATTGTTCAGCCTTCAAGGAATGCATTTCCTCTGAAAACACAGTCTCCTTGAAGCCTCTACGTGCCTTATCCTTTGATTATATCCCCTCTGTTGATTCCCCTTTTAAAGCCTCTCTGTTATGTGAAGAAATGCCCTAAGGCCTCCTTTCCCCTCTATTTTACTCCCACTTAGCTTCTACTTGTTTCCCCTTCTATTTCCCTTCTTACCTTTCATTTCCCCTCAAAATTCCCTCCAAATCCTTCCCCTACCCTTTGATGGCCTTTTCCCCCCTTTATTCCTCAATCGTTCCCCTCTTCTACCCTCAAATCACATTGTAATGGGCCAAAAACCCATATTCCGACCTTATTATAAGGCCTAGCCCCTTTACCCCAAGCCCCTTTCAAACCACTTCCCCACATGTGCCCCGGCGCTGGGACCAAGTGCTTAAGCCCCAAGCGTTAATCGCAATTGGAAGTCGGGCAGGTGCACTTTTCCTTTGTAATATCAAAAAGCTCCGATGCGATTGTTTATAACGTTAAGTCCCGCGATGCGTTGAGCACCGTCGATCTATCACAAAGATCCGACGGTGGAGCGCTAATCGCAGCCCCCCGCCCAATCACAATCGCAACGTTCCATGTGTGCCCTCCGATTAATCGCAAGTCCTATCCTCCGACCTACGATTGCGATCCCCGATTGTATCTCGACCGTTCATCCTTCCCGCGATCTGACGGCCAGCGCTCATCGCATTTCCCCTCCCGATCGTCAATCACTAGTCCCATCTCCCTGTCTCCGATTGCGATGCTCCGATTTAATCCTGGCCGTCCATCCTTCCCCAGATCGACGGTCATCGCTCAATCGCAAATCCCCCCGATCGCAATCGCAAGTCACATTGGCACCGCCCCGATTGAAATCTTTCGATTTGATCCTCGCCGTCCATCCCCTTTTTGATCCAACGGCTCAGCGCTAATCGCATCATCGCCCGTCGCCCCTCTCCATTTCCCGCCGATTGAATGGGAACCGTTGATCTGTCTCCTAGATCCAACGGCCTGGCGCTAATCGCATCCCCTTCCTCCATCGCAATCGGAACTTTTGAACTGTGTCACCCCCGGTCCCCTCCGATTGCGATCGCCCGATTTCATCATGACCGTCTGTTTCCTCCCAGATCTGACGGCTTAAGTTTAATTGCCCCCGCCACGGTCGGCCCCGCATCTAATGCTCCACTCCATTGTTTTTCTGCCCCTTTTCTTTGTAATCCGCCCAGGTAAAAGCCTTTGGCCTTTGCACTATGATTCTCTCCTCCACCTTTTTCATTGTTTCCACCGTTTCCTCCGCTACTCCGCCACCTCTCCTCCGGCCTCCGAAAGGATTTTTCCACCACCGCCTGGTTTTACAGTTTCTTTCCACTGTGTGGATTAGCACAGAGAGGCCATTTCAGCTGGTTGGCGAAGCAGCAGAGGTGGGATTTAAAGAAGATTTACGCCTATAATTGAAGATTAACAATTTGATCCTGAATTCAAAGGATTAAGGTTCAGCTTGAAGACTAATGAGCGCACCGGCGAGTCATAACTGCGCCACCTAACAGAAGAGCACGTTTACTCCAGAAGTACACCTTCCTACAGCAATTCACCATGCCTCCTCGAGCCCTGAAAAGATTAATTGCACTGTCTGAAACCCATTTAAGACAGTCAGGCAGCAGTTGGGAGGGATGGAGCGACCTGCAGACCTTCCACCAGTTCATTTATTCCATAGTGGCAGCACAGAGCTCCAGACAGTCGAAGGACTCCAAACGAACATCAGAGGTCAAAATCGATCTGACATAAATATCCAAACCAAACCTCGTAGTACCCAGAGCGCGCATGTAGGGAGAAGTTAAGATGGGCATGGAAATCGCTCGCCACTGCCTTAATGAGGTTCATTTATTTTTCATCTACTTCGTTCGTTCATTCTCCTATAAGATATCCCCGAGAACACATTGCTGTTGTTGTCGTTGCTTTGTTGCGTAGTTGTTGTTGTTAGTGGGATTCGTTTCTGATTGCTAGAACAATGGAGGGAGTTACGTAGTAGTTGTATGTAATAGGTCGGGAGGAGAAACTGGATTGCAAATGTTCGCGTTGAGCTATATTGTACATGACTGGTTTTGCATCAATTAATCAAAGCACATTTCACAAGATCCTGGTCTATTGCTACTGGTGATGTTTTTTCCAACTCTGTTTATTTCATTTACATGCTGCTTCATGTTCTTCTGGTAGGCAACAGAAGTATAGCATAGGATTCATCCTTGTTAGGTGCCCTATGTTCCTGCTCTCCCTACCTTTGATGTTTTCTGCTTTCTGTGCTATCTAAGAGTAAAGTCACGAGTTTAACCAGTGCAGCGGATGTTATTGCCTGCTGGCTGATGTATGAACTTGGGGGTTTGCTGCTTAGATGTTTCTTTGTCAAATTTATCTCTGTTTTCCCTTGGAGTTGCTAAAGCAGACCTGGAGTTAAATGACCTCTAGTCTGATCTATAGGCTGCCCCTTCGTCCCTTTTTGAGAGCTACCTTTGAGTATGTCCAAGCAGGTCTGGAGTTAAATGACCTCTGACCTGATCTATAGGCAGAAATTGGGTGCCTCTCCTTCTTCCACTTTCTCTCCTTAATGTTCCATCCCACCATCTAATCTAAAAGATCATTTAGCATTAGATGACTTGCCCTTTGAAAGCCTTGGCTAGTGTATGCAAGTAATTTCCTTTCATGACTCCATAGCCCAATGGATGGCACTGTCTTGGCCTATCCTCTTTGCTGAAACACCCTGCTGCTCTGGTCCTTTCTTTCCATTGCTTTCTCAGTCTATGATCTCATGACCAATCCAGCAACCAACCAACCAATCATTTAAAACCCCCCTTTGTGCTTCATAACTAGCTTAACATCTCATTTTGAGCTCTCAAAGATACATCATTCTTTGCTTTATTGGAGAGATCCCTCTCCGGGTCTAGGAGGGCTAGATCCTAGGGCCCAAAAGTGGTTCTGATGTTGTCTCATCTTTTGGTCTTGCCAATCTGGCCAAAACATGGGAACCCCAATAGAAGGCAATGTATCAGTTCTTCAAGAATGAAAAACCAACGGTAATAATCAAAGTTGCTACAATAGGCGCGTCAGTTCCTTCAGACCCAACCTATTTTGACATTGCATGCTCATTCATTCATAAAGCAACAGCAAGGCCAAATATTCTCCCCTATACAGATATTGTTAAGTGGTTAATTGACCACTTGAACATAGAAGGTAGAAAATTTAAAGATTCAAAAGGCGAGAATATCGGTTCATTTAGGGCAGAATATTTGAGGACAATGTATCACTCACTCGTCCCGCAACAGAACTATGACAAGGATTTTTCTCAAAGCTTTACAAAGAAACATCCAGACCTGATGAAAGCTATAAAAGAATGGAAGTATGACCAAGAAAAAATGAAATGGGACAAACTCGGTATGTACCTAATATCACAAATTCCTTCCCCTTATTGCTATGTTGCTGGAATTTTGTGTAGATTGTTTGCAAAGCCTAATACTACTAGGTTTTTTGTATATTAGGTCCCATTAATTGACGCAATCATTAATTAATTAATTATGAGTTGGGAAAATATATTATCTGATAATTTAGCCAGAAGTATCATGGAATATAGGAGTAAAATAATTGTTTCCTCTAGGGAAATACCCCCCTTTTACATGAGTTCCTATGTCATGGATGCTATTTTCTTTCGTTTGAGTTTTCCAACCATGGGATGGAAACGGACGACCCAAGACCCTACTCCAATCCACATTTACCACAAAGCCCTTTGGGAGTCATATTTTCATCTTCATTTTTACAAAATTTTCCATAGATTAATACTATCTATGCTCCAGATTATATTCAATGAGAAAACCCCTAGGATTTCCAAAGAGGCTAGTACAAACATTTTTCCCATTGCTAGATGGTTTGTCGAAGAAATTTTCACCTATGTCAGAGTTTTTGGGAGTTATGCTTCTCCCCACGTCCTGCCGTACTATGTTCCTGACAAGCTACTTGCTAGAGATATTTCTTACCAACTTGTGGTAAATGGTATTTCGAAACAGCTCAAAGATGCTAAGAAGGCCATTTGGCCTAATTTCTCTTTACAATGCGGTACTTTTTCACTTTTTGATATTGGTCATGCCTTCAAGGAAGTTTCAAATGTTAAGTTGTTGAATTTGGTTGTAATGCCAAAGTGGCGATATGAACCCAATGATTTAATTAAAAATTACATCACAGAGCTCAATTTGAAGCCTTTTGTGAAAGATACGAATAGATTTGGTGATTTCTTTCAAGGTATTGAAAATTTTTCAGATGTACTAAAGTTTTCATCTAGTCATCTTAATCAAGATGACTTGGAAGCCTTCCAAGCATACAAAAACAAGATACTAGAAAGGATTCCTCTAGATTTATTGACTATTGATTATGTCAATAGACCAACTTCGAGTATTAGCTCAGATAATGAAGCTAAAGACATGTCAGAAAATGAGTCAAGGAAATCAGAACACAATTCTCAGAATTCAGATCATTCTGAAATGAATCCGAAAACATAAATGAGAGCCAAGAGAAGGTAGTTGATCAAGTAATCAAAGAGATTGAGATGAAAGAGAAAGGATGAAATAATGGAACTGAATCCTCTTCCCAAGAAGTTCAACACAACCAAAATACATCTGATCATGCAGAAGAATCTCAGCCAAAGGATTTGAATATTGAATGGGGTAAGTTTTCTAAGGCACTGAAAACATCTCAACCAAATCCTAATACTGATCAAACTACCAGTTTTCAGATGCCATAAAATTCTAAGAAATTAGTAGAAAATGCTACTCCACTCCAACAAGTTCCTGAAAATCCTGATCGAGAGATCATTCCGGCATACCCAACAGAGCAGATAGTTTTACAAATTGAGGAAATTCATTCACTGGATGTATTCTACATTCATAATCATAAGGTTGTATTCAATGGAAGAAAAAGGAGGAAAATTGATGATACAATCTCAAATCTTACAAATGAATCTGTTGATGTTCTATGGACATATCCTCTAGTTGATCCTACTGAACATTCAACCCAGCTATCATAGTTTTTAGGGGCATATTCTACTGCCACTATTGATAAGGCCACTAGAGTTCAATTGTTACTGAATTAGAGAGAAGATAAAATAAAATATTTAGAAAAAATGTTAGAGTAAGAAAAGTCTTACTGTAGTAGTAAAATGGAATTGAAAATGTCTCAGTTTCAAATGGATTTTTTAAGGTTAAAATTACAACATAAATTACAACTTACATAAAATAAAACACAACTGAAAGCAGCAATAAACAAATTACAAAGCCAACCACAGGTAGAGAAATTCATAAAGGAAGCATTGGAAGTGAATGCTAAGCTAAAGGAACAACAAGAAGTATTTTGCCAACAAGCTTCTATTACTAGATTTTATTATGATTCAAGTGAATCTCGATCCAACAAGTGGCTATCCAGACACTTTAGTGTGAGAAAATTGAGAAGAAAATAAATGAACACATTCAATGACAAACATCAGACTCAGGAAATGAAGTTGATCTACCCCAAGTAGATAAATTTCACAAGGAAATATTATTTAAAGATTGGGAAGCACAATTAAGGCAAGCAGACAAAGCAGCAACAAAAGCATCAAAGTTAACAGAGGAAATTACTGAATCTGTATGTGAATAGATTTTGAAAGATGAGCTTATCAAAGAGTCCACATCTGAAGTGCTCTCAAAAATCAAGCTGTTAGAAGCACAATGGAAACAAAAGACATAAATGCAGGAAGAAATGTTTAAAAAAGTAAATGAGTTTGATCAAGAAAATTATTGGAATTTTCTGATCAAGCCTTATCATCAGTACCAAAATCTGCAGTCATTAACTGATTCAAAAAAAATATCACAACCAGCGCTTTCAAATGCAGTATTCAAGGGCCAGGTCAGATCGAGAATATCGCAGCCAGCTCAACTCAAACCTATGCTAGATATTTTTCAATTTCGGGATCAAATCCAAAAGGAAGATCAACATTCATAGTTATATTGTTACTTTATTTTCCTAGATTGTAGTTGAAGTTTGTCTTATGAGGATTTTTATTTGAAACCTCCTCTATTTTGATGTAATAATATATTTTTAAACATATTTAGTTTAGTATTTAAACCCTTCTCATGCATTTAGAGAAGGGTCTAGAAATTTGTCAAAAACAATTGCAAAGAATGCACTTCTGTAAGTTTGTAAATGCTTTTATGGATTAATGGAACATAATTTGTTATCTTTTGACATTTGAAGCTGTTTAACTGATGTTGCACTATTTTACTCTTTAAATTGCTTGAAAGTGAAGAGGAACAGAAAATCTACTACAAGTTTGTATGAGTAGGACTTCGTACATATGGTACTTCTATTCACTTGTATTAAGTTTTTCTTTGATAGATTGACAATTATCTTTTTACTTGCATTATATATTTGAATTGTTATCATAAATTAATGTTAAATGAACTTCTGTACTAATATTTGTCTATGATTTCTTATCTGATATATAATCACACATATGAATGCAATATACTTTTCACAATTATTTTAATCAAACTATTTTGTTAAAAAATCATATTTACATAATTTTCATCTCTTTCAACTGTTAAATAATATTCATTACTAATAGTTGGAGGATATCTCTTTAGATCACATAAAGGAAGAAACACCCTGGGTATATAGTAGAATAGATAAGTGCTAGATAAATGCATGTGATAGATTAAAATAATTTCCCAGTGCATGTTATATAAACAACACACACCCCAAGATCATACCTTATTGGGAAACTGGTCCCTTCATCCCCAGTCAGAGCCACCACACCAAACAAAAAGGGACTTTCTCTAAGGTCTGGACTAGGTGGTTTTCCCCCATGCTGTGGAAATGGAATTTTGAGGCCTCAACACTTAAATATACATTACTTCAAGGATAAAATGCATGGTTGGGACAAGTACATAGGACTAACATATGACAAGTACATGGGACTAACAAATGAATCTAATGACCCAATTGTACATCATGCACCAAATATAATTAGGCTACATTAATGATATGCAAAATAATACATGAATTGGATCTCCATTGACCCATACGTGGCTGATTTGACAAAACATACTAGACAACATTGGTCTCTCCATGAGCAATATGCCAACAAGATATAAAAATAAAGGTACATGGATTTTACATCTACACACAAGTTTTCTCTCATTTATGCATGCCCAATAAAATAATATAACATGACTACATGGCATGAATGATCAATGATATATTATCCATATAGCAGTACCATTAAAAATTTAATATACAACATGTGTATCAAATACAAGTTATCCATGAGAAATGATAATCTCTCAATGCGTAGCTTCAACAATAGGAGAATTATCCAAACCATATGCTAGTGCATGGCCACTCAACACTTTGTCCATCACCATCCCAAAGATGAAGGTCCTATAGCAAGATCATAAAATCCACTAGCAACCACCATACTCCACATAGGTACAACAATAAAATCATCTAATAGAAACAACATGGAAATATGTCATAGAAGCAAAAAAAAATACATATCCTCATCATGAACATCGACATTCTCTCCATATATAAGATTCCATATAAATCAAAATAACTCAAGCATATGAATATCAAACACATCATAAGAAACACCATTCTCTCTCTCCATGCAATAACAACATATAATTCGGCCATTTAATACATGTCAACAACATGCATGATTCATCTAGAAATGAAAACATAAGCAATAATGTATATACTCTAGATGAGCCAACTCTAACACATCATCATACCTCCATGGAAACAAAAAGTATAATAAATAATGTCATGAATATGATCTTGCAATGAGAACACTAGAAGCATGCCAAGGTTTCCATGCAGCCATACTATCTCATCCAAATAGTGAAGTATGGAAGCAACAATAAAAATCATCCTACTTCAAATCAATTTCAAATATATGCACAACGATCTCCTCAATGCTAACAATCTGCAGGTCCATTAGGAAGCATAAATTCTCCCCTTGAACGTGTGGCCCTTCATTACAATACTATGTGGTTTCCATATCTTCATTATCATAAATATAAACCAAACATATAGCTTCTCCATAACTATCAACATATGTACATGACCAATACAACTAAAATCAAACTGAAATAGGAATAGATCATAAATGAAAATTGACTTCAAACCTCATGAACTCCCCATGAACATAATATACCCCATGAGCATATTGATCTTGTGGACCTGAATATGCATGTCTGAACTGGATCAAAAACTCATTACTGTTGGTACTCCTCAAGCTACCAACTCTCCCCCTGAGACCATGCTACTCTCATGCATACTATTTTAGTCAAGTATATATAACATGTAAGAATGGATTGCAGTGGGGAATGATCTCATATATTCTAAATATGATGAGGAAGAGCACTCTATTGGTCTCTTCTTACTTTTCACTCTTCCCTTTAGCATGTACACATTATTTGGTGTCTTTATTCCCTTGGAAATCACTCTCTTTGATCCTTCCTTCTGGATGATGCAACCCTTGGAGTTGAAAATCACTTCCTTACCCCCATAACCCATTTGGATCTTACTCAATAACATTTATGCTTTAGGCCTTCAGTGAGTCAAACATCTTCTACATTTGTCCTTCTCTCACCAAGATTGGCTTTGCTACTTCCCAATACTCTTGTTGTTTCACTACCTTCAAATACAACACAACCACTCTTGGTTTTATTGAGATAATGAAATTTCTTTCTATATCCTAACATATGGTGTGAGAATCTGCTATCTATATACCACATGTCAACTTCATCATGAGAACAAAGTGAAATACCACATCTTCGTAGTTGTTTCTCCCTCTTCCATGTGTCAGTTCCTTGGTTGCACATTCTCCCTTGATCGTTTCTTTTGAACAAATGGTCTTAATGATATAGACATCTTACAATCCCTCGCCATGTGTCCAACATTATGGCACAAATAACACTCTATATGACCAATATATGTAGCCAAAGTATCTGATCTTTTTTTGCTCATTCTTGACCTCCATATTCTCACGCTATATCTACAATCAATGGCTTTGTTACCAAACATGTTACAAGAAAAACAATAACCATTGAAAGAACTTGTATGCCTGAATGTAGGTCCTATTTTTGGCTGATCATAATGTTGCATGGATGTGTGTATTATCCTTCTACAATCAAATACCACTTTTCTAAAATTGTAGCAATTGAATCACTTGATCTCGTCCATTAAGGGGGCAAAGGAGTTTTGACTTCTCTCGAAATATTCCACCATCAATCCAAGGAGTGAATGGTTTCCTTGGTTCTCTTCTTTGTTGCTGTTGGAAGGTATAATTTCTTTCTCCTTTCTTGTTGCTATTGTTGGTCACATTCTTTGCTACAAGCTTCTTTGGTTCTGCTTTGTTATTCTTTCCTACATGAAAACTTGTCTCACCCTTTTGAAAATTGCTGCCATATTTTCTCATTTCTATGGTGATATTAACTTTTTCCAAACGCTAGTTCTTTTCCTCAATCTCCTTTCTCAATTTTTTAATCACACCTTCAATCACTTCAACATAATCCTTCCCATATTTTTTCTTGTTGCAATTGAATTTTTGTAATATTTTCAATTATGCCAACTATGGTCTCAAGGTAGTAATTTCTTCCTTGAGATTTTTCTCCTTTTGATCACAACCCTAAAATTTCTTCTCAACCTCCTTGCATGCATTTGTTAGTCTACCAATTTCACTAGAAAATCCTTTAATAACAATCATGGAAGATTCATATTCTACCTTAAGGAGCATATAATTGTGATCATCATCTCTTTCACTAACTAAATCTCAATCATTGTCAATATTGCTATCAGAAATATAACTCAAAAGTAATTCCTTACGACTTATACCTTCATATTTATTGTTCCTTTTCACAGCTGACTCAACTAGAGCTTCCTTATTGTTTATGTTTCTCTTCTCAGCCTCTTCATCACTGTTGTTGTTGCTGGTTCCATATAATATATGAAATCTATCCCAAACTTCTTTAACATATTTCAAATCTCCAATTTTCTCTAAATTTGCAATATGGATATTTTTGAAAATAATTCACCTTGCTTGAGAATTTTTCCTCCGTACTTTAGATGAAGGAAATATCCATCATGTATTTCACAAACCAATCTCCAAATGTTAGAGCCACAAATAAATCATTTATTTTTCACGCTTTGTTTCCATATCTTTAAATTTGCATTAGTGGGTATCGGTTTCCTTGGAGAGATCATTCTAAAAAAAATGAAAATTTCTGCCAAAATATCCAAGATCCACTCTCCAGCGATCAAGCTACAATTGAGAGCCCTTTCTCTAATACCAATTGTTTGAAACTAAGTCACTACTCAGAGGCAAGGGGGGAGGTGTGAATAATTATTGAACGCACTTATAACTTTTTCTCCAAATTATTAACCTTTAACCATGCATAAAATGAAACACATAAATAGAAATCAAAGCATAAAAAATGAACATGAAACATGAAAACCATTCAACACATAAAAGACAAGTATGTATGGTGGAAAACCCTCTCTAGGGAAAAACACCATCGGTTGTTGTTGTGTTGCTCAAATATTCTATTATGTCAAAGAATTCTTTACATAGAGATTCAAATGGCTACTTTCAAATGGGGACTCTTTCTCATGCAGGCCACCATGATCAATGATCCTCGCCCAGTTACTCTTGAATAATCAATCGAATTTATAGACTTTGATATGCTGGAAGCCACCACGACCAATGAGACTTATATTAATTTCGTTGGATTCCTCCAACTCCACTGCTCTATGTAGTTCTCGTTTCAAAATATTTCAGACTAGAACCGAGAAATACTCAGCATGAGCACTAGAGAAACATACCATATAATAGAACAATTAAAAACCAAATCTACAGTCTCCAAATACACAAAAAACTGCAACACAATATATCCACACATTTCTACCAATCTACACTTCACCTTCTCACTCACTACACAAAGATGATGGCTGAAACATGCTTCAACTAACTGCTGCAAAACCCACAATATGCTTTAGAAATTCTACAATACAACTCACACAACTTGAACACTCTTCTCCATTCTCACACTCACTCAACACATCAAGAGAATCAACCCAACTATCATTGAAATTTCTTCACTAAATATATGAACTAAGGTGCTTAACTCAATAATTACGAAGAACTACTAAGCTCCACAATATTTGTTCATATGCTTGATTTGATCTAGATTCATCCCATTGACTTGATCAAGCCACTCACTCCACTTCATAAAATATATTTTCAATGTTAATCAATTTCTAGAAGCCCCATAGCCTTTTCGACCTTTACATGAAAAGTTCTGAACAAGAAAAGATGGAAAAACCATAAATTAACCTGAGATGTGTTAGAAATGAGGAGAAAACACTTCCAATATGAATACATGAATATTGTGAATGAAACTTGCATATATTCCTAGGTATACATGACTGTTGTGAAGGAAACCTATGTATATCCCTTAAAACTCAAGTTTTACATCTGTTTATGACAACACTTGGAGTTGATCTCCAGGATTAAGTTGGGGACATCATGACTCATGTCCACACACACTTTGACACCTATGTAACTAATGACATAGGCCAAGAACCTCTGCAAAATTTCAAAAACATGCAATCCATATTCTGCCAAACTCCTCATCAATACCAACATATCTAGCTCCTCAAGTAGCAATAACATCCTGTCCAAACACCCCCAACACTTGTAGCAACATATGTAGCACTTGTAACAACATTTCCAACACCTGCAACAACAAAATATTCAACATATGTAGCAATATCAACCTATTGAAAGTCAACATAACTGTTGAGGTATAAAAGGTATCTTTTTAACACCTATTTATGCTACATTAATTATCAATCCAGGAACGACTTTTTGTTTCAAGAGTGTACTCTGTCTGAGGCTGCAATTTATCCAAGAGTAATGCTCTTCAATTTGTAGTATAGTATTCTAGATACAAGAGTAAACGGATGCTTGTAAAGAAATCTAATTACAGTAACATGAATGCAAAAACTCACTCTGCAAAGTATCAATCAAGGATACAGTAGCAATAAATCATTCCCTTAGAAATCGATGCAACTGAAATCACACTGAGACAAGGCAATAAATCTAGGAACTTGGAGGTAGTAACCAATGTTCTCTACAGTTGACAGTCCTTCTCTTTAAGCAATCAAAGTGAAATCGAAATTGAACTACTTGCTGATGAAAATAAATAAGAAAAACTTCTTCTAAAAGTAAGAATTTGAAAGGAACAACAATTCGTAATCTATATGAGTACACAGCAACTGTAAACAATCTCTCTGCAATTTGAACCTAACGAATTAGAACAAACAGTAATTTAACAACAAACAGCAATTGAACAGCAAATGTGAACTTAACAAAATCAGATAACAAGTCTTCTTAAACTCCAACCTTGTCGACAGAAAACGCTATTAAATAGTCAATCGAAATGAACTATAATCCAATGGAATAGCAAACGAAGTTAAGTTTGGAACAACAAAGCTTTATAAGAGATAGCAAGATGAATAAGACAGTAATCACGATCCCTGCTAAAATAGAATAGCAATGCAATCCATTAGTGCATACAGCAATCCAGTACTCAATTCAACAGTAATCAAATAAATCTGTAATTGTAATGAACCTAAATGCAATTATCACACGACAGTAATCAAAGGATAGAAATAAAAACAGCAGAGCAATTCCACCAGGGTCGGGCCCTTAGCACTAGTGAAACACTGTTGGGTTACTTCAAAGCTTGAGAGATGAAATGGAATGCGCCTTTGTATTAATCGAACATAAAAGTGTTATAGTGATCGCTCTCTGAACATGAGAGTAAATAAAACGTAATATTACAAAAAGAATGTTTTTAATAAAATGATTTGACTCCCTACAATCGCTAAAGGTGTTTCCTTATATAACAAACTTGATGGACAAGACAAGGAACAAGTTGAGGTTTGAACAGCGATCCCTTAGGATCGAAGGATCCTGAGGGATTTTCTTCTGTTCTTTCTTTAGCTGCCACTTGATTTCCTTTGACCGAAGCCGAGTTGTCCCCTGCCTTTTCTTAGCAATGTGTTCGAATTTCCTTGTCTTTGGCAGGATTTGGTCTAATGCTAGAGGAACAACAGTTGCATTTAATTTAGCCTCGCCTCTGATATAGTTGTTCACCTCGCCTGATTCCTGTTTTTAGCAATAAAAGGCAGTTTTTAGTCACATTTTACAATAAACATAAATCTTCACAATTCTACCACAATTCTTGTAATAATTCACCTTTCTAAAGTAAAAAGAACTATGTTTAAAGTAAAAAAATGGGAAAACACATAGTTAATTCATACCTTTTCCACTGCTCAACATACCCCCTGCTTACCCCTTTTCATGTCCTCATGAAAACCATAGTTTACATGCAAAGCAGTTAAAGAATAAGCTGGAGAAGGTTTTTCATCAAAAGGCCTAAAACCATGCATTGCAGGTAATGCTTCGAAGACAAGCCCTGTCTGTCCTTCAGGTATTTCATAAATGGCTTTATAATCTGTAGCAGGATACCATGCAATGGGGCTTCGAAACCTACACCCTAGCCAGAATGGGCCTTCCCTCAAAAAGAGGTTGCTATAGAGAACCAATCAGTCTGTAGCTAATCCAAAAATTTTATAGTTAAATGGTTCTCTATTTTGAACATTCCAATTGGAAATTCCCCATCGGACCTTAGCTGCTATGTAGGCCTGGTTTCTAATATATAGGAAATAGTCTATCCCATTCAATACAATTGTTTTATGGAAAGGCCCCAATGCTTGGATAACACCTTCTCTTGTCATCAAATTCTTCTGCCTAGCCCATAATTGTAATGGGTGCCTAGGTTCACTCCTAACCCACAAATCTAACTCATTTTCCTTCCTTTGAAAAAAATTATAGGCTTTAAGCCATTTTAACTAATTAACAGTAAAGGAAATAAATTCTTGGTATTGGATGTCACCCACAAAAGGGATAGGATTTGTCTCACTATCATTTTCCAATATGAGGTTATGCAAATAGAACTCGCACAGGAGACGTTGTACCTTTACCCCATAGAGTTTGCAGCATGTTACAAAATCATCTATAGTTTTTAACTCTATAGATTTTCCTTCCCTAACTGCTTTAATATTTAACTGTAAATATCTATCTAATAAAAATAAAGCATAATTCTTGGCAGGGCATCTACAAGCTAAAACATCTATGTATAATGAGCAGAGAGTGTCCATTCGATTCTGGGCTAATTTTATTCATTACCTTTTAAGCCTTCTCATCTGCCTTTCGACACTTCTCATGGGCTTTAGCCTCTGCTGCATGGATAATCTTCATCTGCTGCTACAAATCCTGATATTTCCTTCTAGGAATAGTGTCTTCTTCCATTTTTTCCCTTTCCAGTCGAGCCTATGCCAACTCCTCTTGGAGTCTGGCTAATGTAGGGTCACTAAAAGTGTTTTGACTACTGGCTTGCACATTTTCACTTGAAGTTCCTCCATCTGGAACAACTACTTCTGGAATAGCTACCTGTTGTTCCATATCTTCATGATTAGGCTCGGCCATAGTTTCTGCAACTTGGGGCTTTATTTTAGTGGCCACTTTCCTCTTTTTCGAGGCTCGTTTGGTGACTATGCTTCTTTTATTTGGGGTTTGTTTGGGCATTTGTTTCATTTTAAGAACCCTAATGGTCTGCCTGAGTTGTTCCACTAGTCTCTGAAGCTTCAGTTGTTCCCTCCAAAGTTTTTCAAGCTCAGTTACTTTCTTCCTCTTCCTGGATGGAACGGTTGCTCCTTTTTCTGGACCTACTTGCTCAACGGGGTTTTGCTCCTCATCAGTCATGCCTTCAGTTGGGCTCACTTCTCTGTTTTATTCTTGAGGTTCTTCTTCATTGTTCATATGCCCTCGGTTGAATTCTACAGGGGTTATATCCTCAATTTACTCTGCAATCCCCTGAGAATTTTCAACTTGGGACACTACTTCAGTGTTCTCCTTTTCGTGTCCATACTTCTCAAGGGAAGCAACCCCAGCTGAGTTTACCATTTCGTTAGGGTTTGACCCTTCTATTTCATCCAGCACTCCCTCAGCTATTTCTTTATTGACAGCAGTTTGCTCCTGCAATTGGTTGATATCAACATTAAGGTCCAGAGGGCTGTGAGGCTGCACATATTCACTCATATTGGCCAGAATTTGGGCCAATTGGTCTCCTTGCAAAGGGCTTCATGGTGAACTTGCAGTAGTGTTTTTAGGAGGCTCTATTCCTTCTCTTTCACTGATGTGATTATCTTCGTCCTCCTCGCAGGTATGGTAACTACCTTCTTCCTCATCAAAGTAGCGAATTTCTCCCTCTACACTAGTATGAGGGCTTCCTTCCTCTTCTTCATTATTTCCTTCTTTTGCACTGGTTTTTTTCTCACCACTGGTGTGGTGACTCATTTATTCTTCATCCTTATTGGTACAGGGACTCCCTCCTTCCAATTGTGGAGGTTGTTCATCCTCTGAGCTTGGCAATTCCAAGGGATGGCTACTGCTACCCAGAAGGCCCTCTATCATTCACCTACTTCTTTTTGAACAGGAGGACTGTCTACATTTTGATGGCTCGACTGCCAAACTTGTCATTCTCTTTCATTTTGAGGCAGGTAAGGCTAATCCTCCATCAATTGAAAATATCAATTCTTCCCAACTGGTCTATTTTTGGGTGAGACTATGACTTACTATTAATCTGATTAGGCAATGGTGGCTTACCACCATGTCTATGTCCCGAGCTTTTCTTATACTATAGGCAACATCATGCAGTAAGGAATTTAAAAATGTAGGCAAATTTATAGTACATTTTTGCTTTAATACTGCCAATAACTTAAGGTGGCAAGGTATTACCATGTCTTTCCTTCCATCGCATGTTATATAGGCCTACACTACCTTTGCCAATTCCTTCCATGGTTCTCCAAATGATGCCGGCTGAACTCCTTTGCCTTTGACGACCAATGTTTGTCTGTCATCCTAGAAAATATTCATGGCTTCTTGAAGGCTGACCTTCCTCTGAGTCCATATGGTTCCTTGCACTGGTAGACCAGACACCTCTGCAATTATTTCATCTGTTACGACTATCTGTCTTCCTCTAACCATGGAGTATCCTTCCTAAAAATTCTGTAAAAACTCGGTAGCCACTGTTTCATGGGGTTGTTGCAGCCTTGTGAAGTATGTAATCCATCCCAATTTTTCAAGAATCTCTCATGCAGCATCATAAACAACTAGCACTTGCGGCTCGCTATGAATTGGTCGATCTCCCATCTTCTCTTCACACTGTTACTTCTTTCCAAACACACAGTGATGTAATGGAACAACACAACACGGTGAATTGGAATAATATCGTTAAGTTTTTGTTATTCCCTAGAACGTAGGGATTTGATTCACATACAATTAAAAAAATATAGGGATTTGATCTGCATGCAATGATTAAGAGGCATCCGTGCCCCCCCTGGAGGATGATAGGTCGTCCTCGACCATCAAATAAGAGAGGAAAGTACTGCACAACAGTTGTACAACAGGAAAAATCATGCATACTTATGATATAATCAATCAAATTATTGCATTTACTGAAATCGATACATGTGATTAAATCGTAAATAGATATAGAAATGTTTGTAATGATTTAAAGATAAGGAAAAGGGACAGCTAAGGTGAACACAAGTACTAATGCATTTATTACCCACTTAAACTATTGTGATCGATTTATGATGATTTTCATGTATAATAGGTTCGAAATCAAGGGTTTAGGATTCATACTTTCATTTGATATTTAGATAGATATATAGGAAAAAGGGTTTAATATTACTATTGATTTGTAAAAATGTGACTCCAATACCATTAGCAGAGCTCTGTTGCCCACAGGTGTCCATAACCTTGACAAAGTTTCTTTCTCACCCTTGGAACCATTACCCTTTATTTATGCCTAGGGAAGTGCTATTTAATGTCATAACGGAGGCCATTGTGCTGGCTTGGGGACCAGATGAATCACAATGACATTCACCGGGAAGATGTGAAAAGTGGGCAGGCCGGCTCGTGATGAGACCTCCTGTTCCAAGGACTTCTAAGTTTTTTTTTCAATTATCCATTGGACCATATCCCTAGTGTGGTGGGCATGATGGGAATGCCACTTCACTTGCTTCCTTATGATCATGGTAGGCTGGCTCTTGATGAGACCCCCTATCCTCCATCTGCCATATCATAAAATTGTTAGCGAAATATATAAATATTTATTTCTTCTTTTTCATATAGCACTTTCCTACTTATATATAAAGGATGGCTCAACACTCCTTAAGCATAGGGATGGTGGAAGAAGTCTAAACATCTCAATAGAAAATAATATGCCCTTATTCCTACTCCATAAGTAAAAATCAAAGAAAGTTATAAAGATTTGGGGAAGAACCAACATGATAAAAAGGATCAATCATATTAATTTTAGTGATAGTAAGACAACAAAGTCATGTTATTGATTATGTCCTTTTTCCTTTTTCTTATCATTACCAAACAATTTATTTTGATTTTTTGATTCCAGTAAGCTTTAATTTGTGTGATTTTGTATAAATAGTATGTTTTCCTTTAGAAGAGTCATCATAAATCCTCAAAATGCTGGTCTAAAACAAGAAAAATAATACACTCGAAAAGTTCCGTTCCTTGGGAAAGGAACAACAGAAACAATCTGCGGAAATGTTGTTCCTTTGGAAAGGAACAACAAAAAACAATCTACGAAAAGTTTTTTTCCTTTCAAAAGGAACGGCAAAAAGAATCTGCGAAACTGTTGTTCCTTTCCAAAGGAACAACAAAACAATCTGCGAAACAACAAAAATAAATAGCAAAAATGTTGTTCCTTTCAAAAGGAACAACAAAAACACTCTGAAGAAAGCTATTGTTCCTTTCGAAAGGAACAAAAAAAAATGTTGTTCCTTTAGAAAGGAACAACAAAAACTCAAAATAAGTGAAATAAACAGAGTTTGAAGAAACAAAATTCCATAAAACAAACAAACAAAATAAATGAGCAATATTTATGTACAAATTTCAAAGGAAAGAAATGATTTAATGAATGGGTGCCGAGGAGGAGTTATCCCCTTCAGCCAGAATTTTCATGGTAGAATCTTCCCATAATTGTTGGTAGAAGGATTCTCGAGTAAGAGGTTTATGGTACAATCGTACTCGATGACCGTTTACTTTGAAGAAATGTCCAGATCCATCAATGGTGGTTAATGTAATGGTTCCATTATCATGCACTTTTTGTATCTCATAAGGTCCAAGCCATCATGTCTGGAGTTTCCCTGGAAAATCTTGAAACCTGGAGTCATATAGGAGTGCCCAATCTCCTTCGTGGAAAATTTTTTCTTTGATGAGGGCGTCGTGCCATTTTTCTCTCTATTGTTGAATTAACGTAGTGTGATAAAGAGCAGAGATCCTAATTTCATCTAACTCATTGATTTGCTACAATTTTTTGGTCTGGGCTTCATTTAAATCTAGACCCACCTTTTGTGTTGTTCTAAGTGTCTGAATTTCAAACTCTATTGGAAAGATGGGCTCTTTTCCAAATACCAATTGATATGGTGAATATCCCGTAGTAGCTCTCCATGTTGTTCAGTACGTCCACAAGGCTTCTGGCAATCTGTAGGCCCAATCATGTCTGTGTGAGGCAACATTTTTTGTCAATATGGACTTGATCACTTTATTCATGCTCTCTACTTGGCCGTTTGCCTGTGGGTGGTATGGGGTTGTAATCTTGTGTTGAATGTGGTAATTTTGTAATGTTTCAGTGAGTTTATTACCTACAAACTCCGGTCCTCCATCTATGATTATGTCCCTTGGGAGGCCATATCGCACAAAGATTTGGAAAATGAATTGTATTATAGAGTCCTCTATAGCTTTCGAAAGTGCCTCTGCTTCAACCCATTTAGTGACATACTCGGTTGCAACTAGGATGTATGTTTTTTGGTTTGATGGGGGGTTAATGGGGCCAACAAAATAGAATGCCCAGCGTTTAAATGGCTCAATTACTAGTTGTGGGTTCAAAGGCATTTCGTCGGACTATCCAGGGTGACCTGCCCTTTGGCAGCTATCACAAGCCTGCACAATTTTTTTGGCATCTTTAAAAATGGTAGGCCAATAATAGCCTATCCGTAAAACCTTATGGGCAGTTCTACAATCTGCAAAATTTCTGCCACACAGCCCATCATGGCATGCTTTCAAAATATCAAATACTTCGTCCTCTCAGACGCATCTCCTAATTTTCATACTTGACCCTGTATGAAACAGGTAGCCCCCAATCCAAGAGAATTAGTTACTACACTGTATTATCTGCTTTTGTTCATTAAGGGTTAGATGTTTTGGTAATTTACCTATTGCCAAATAATTTGCTATATCAGCATACCATGGGGTTCTAACAGTAACAGCGAACAAATGTTCATCTGGGAGGTGTTCTTCAACTAGTGCTGCATCTGTTGGCTTTGGAATTCTTGACAGAAAATCAGCTACAGGGTTCTCTTTTCCAGGTCGATCTTTGATTGTAATGTCGAATTCCTGCAATAAAATCAACCATCTTGTCACTCTTCCATTTGTAACAGGTTTATTTGCTAAAAATTTAATGGCAGAGTGATCAGTATACAGAACTACAAGATACCCAGTTATATAATGTCTAAACTTATTTACAACATGTACTACAGCTAAAAATTCCTTCTCAGTCACAATATAATTTAGTTCAGTAGGAGATAGATTTTTGCTGATATAATAGATTGAATATGGTTTTTTATCTTCTTCTTTCCAAAGCACTGCTCCAATCATTGTGTCTGAGGCATCAGATGAAATTTGGAATGGAAAATTCCAATTTGGTCCCCTCAGCACTGGGGCTGTTAATACAAGATTTTTTAGATCATTGAAGGCATTGTCACATTTATCTGTCCAAATAAAATCAACATTTCCTACTAGTGCATATAAAGGTGCAACTATTGGAGAATAATGTTCTATAAATCTCCTATAATAACTAGAAAATCCAAGAAAGCTACGTACCTCTGTTTGTGTGGTGGGTGTGGGTATTAACAAAATTATCTGAATTTTGGCTGGATCCACCTGAATTCCAGCTGCTGAAATATAATGTCCTAAGATAAGTCCTTCGGTCATCATCATATGACACTTTTCATGGCTTAAACAAAGCCTAGTGTCAATACATCTTTGCAACACCTTTTCTAAATTTTCTAATGTTGGCTCAAAATCATCTCCGTAAGGTGTGAAGTCATCCATATATACTTCGAGCCCTTCATTTATTAAATCTGAAAAGATGCTGAGAATGGCCCTTTGAAATGTAGCAGGGGCATTGCATAGGCCAAAGGGTAAGACTCGGTAGGAAAATTTCCCCCAAGGACAGGTAAAAGTAGTTTTGTCTTGGTCTTCAGGGGCAATCTAGATTTGATTGTACCCACTGAAGCCATCAAGGAAAGAAAAGAATTTCTTTCCTACCAATGTGTCTAATACCTGGTCAATGAAAGGAAGGGAAAAGTGGTCTTTCTGGGTTGCCTTGTTGAGTTCTCAGTAATCTACACATATTCTCCACTTCTCGTTCTTCTTTGGTACCACTACTAATGGAGAGACCCACTTGCTATCAGATATTGGGTAAATGAAATTGACATCCAATAGTTTTTGTAATTCAGCTTTCACAATATCTTTAAGGTGAGGGTTTAGTATTCTTTGGGGTTGGCGAATGGGTCTCACATCCTTTTCGGTATAGATGTGGTGTGTGCATAATTGGGGGTCAATTCCCTTCATGTCTAGATAATCCCATGCAAAGGCTGCTTTATATTTCTGTAGTAATTGGACCAACTTCTCTTCTTGTTCAGCAGTCAGATTTTTGTTAATGTTTAGAGTTTTTTCCAACTCACTTTCTACAATCTTACTATTGTACACATAAGTAGTGGGTATTACTTGATCAAGGATGTCTTTCAGAGGATCTTCTTCTTCTTTATTATCAAATGTTGCCTTGATCATGTGACATTGTAGATGGGATCTGATTTGTGGTTTATTAATAAAACTATTAATGATATCATCCTCTGTTTGGTCTTTTAAATCGAGGGCATCTTCTATAGTTAGAGGTGATCTCATGTTTTCCATAAGATATGATACAGGTTGCTTTCTTGTTTTGATTATTGATAGGCTTGGTTGGGCTAGGGGATATAAAGCTAAATTCTTGACATAGTTTCCCCTTGTTATTGTTATGTTGCCTTGTCGGCAACCAATATAAGCATCAGCAGTTGCCAACCAAGGTCTACCTAGGATTAACGGGTGTCCATCTAGCCGGTTCTTTGGGTTGATAACCAGGAAGTCAGTAGGGTATTCCCAGGAATCTACAGATACCATTACATCTTGTAGTGTACCTTCTGGTTTGACTACCAATCGGTCAACCAACTCTAATAAGGTTGTTGTTGGTTCCAATGATGTAATGCCAAGTTTTTGACAGGTGGTGGTTGTTAAGATATTGATTGCAGCTCCCAAATCAACTAAGGCATTTGGGAACAATTTCCCATTGATTTGCACCGTTACTATAGGATTTCCTGGGTCTTCATATTTTACAGGTGTTTTCATTCCTGATAATAAGTTAGATAGAGTACCGACTATTTGGACAGTTGGGTTGGTGGTTGTTCTCCTCTTTGGCTTCTTTATACACAGTTCCTTATTAGTTTTTGCATAAATAGGGATGTCTTGGATAGCTTGGAGGAGAGGAATTTTTATACAAATTTTTTTTAATTCTCCCAGAAGATCAAAATCAGGATGTTCTAATGGGCGAGGTATGATTAATCGTTCTGGGAATGGTGGAGAAGAGGTTTTTGCTTGTTGTTGATTTTGTTGTTGAACCACCTCCTCTTTTTTCAATGTTTGTTCTACAGGTAACGGGTCTTCAGTATGAAAATTTTTGTCTCTCTCTATTTCTACTATATGCCCAGACCTCAATTGAAGGTCATTACACTCCCTCATTTCAGTTTCTAATTCTGGTGGTTCCATTATTTTGACAGACTAAACTGACCTATTGTTTGGGTTTGGGTTGGGCTAGGCTGGGAGTTGTGGTCTTAAGTTGGTCTGGGGGTTTTGTGGTAATGTATAGGGAGCTGGCAGTGTAGGTTGAAAGAGGGGAATTGTTCCATCTGGCTGATTTGTAGGTCTTTGCCAGTTTGACTGCCAGGCCTGACTCTGTGAAGTAGAGGGGGACCATTGTGTTGGATAAGCATTGTTTTGCCAAAACGGTGGGCAGAAAGGAAAATTTAGCCAATTAGTTTGATTTGTTTGATTTGGCCATGATAATGTAGGGAATGGTTGTTGTGACCAATTAGGGAAAGGTGTTTGATTTTACCACATTCCATTATATTGCTGAGCATTATATTGAGGAGGCTGAAAAGAAGAAAATGGATGAGTTAGCATACCTGATTGTCGTGGCTGCCATTGTCGGCGCTGATTAAGTAAGAATACCACTTTTGATTCTTATTTTGCCTCTTTATAGACTGCTTTTAGGCCAGGAAGCGAGGGACATCCTTCTGTGGGGTGGTCTTTTGTTCAAATGGCACAAACTTTGATTACATCCAGCGGGCACTCTTTGTGGCTGTGTTTCTTCCTGCATCTAGGACAAAATACTGCCAAATTTTGTTCTGCTTCTGCTTGCTTTTGTTTGGCTTGCATACTGTCGAACTTCATTGTTAGAGTCCCTAGAATATCTGTTTAAAAATCTTCCAGTAGGTTTCCAATCTCTGCACGAGTTATACCTTCATTTGAGGTCTTATTATCCCTTGTGATCATGTCACGTTCTGCTGATTTTAGCCTTGTATTGCCCCTCGAACTCCTGATATACAAATAAATGATGTTAGCATAGCTTTCCTGATATATATCACATTTTCCCATAATATTCAATGTTTCAACCCATTGATCCTTCATCCCCCTAATTAATGTAGTTTTCATCACATTATTAGGTAAGGGTAAATATGCATAAGGAGATCTCTGAAGATTGTATTGAAACCGTTCCACATATTCTTCCAGGGTTTCATTCGGTTTTGTTGTCATTTGGAATATTTCATCTTTTATTTCCTGATACCTGCAATAATCTTGATATTTCTTTAAAAACACAGCTTTCATTTGATCCCAATCAGTTATGACACCCCCACCTAGCCCCATAAACCATCATAAGGCTGCTCCTTTTAATGTGGAAGGAAATAGTTTTACTTTTTGGGGATCGGTGGTATAGTCATACCCCCTGCATAACACATCGAATTCGAACAGAAATGTATCTGGATTTTCTGATTTCAAGCCATGAAATATAGGAATATGTTGAAGGGGAATTTCTTTCATAGGTGCATTAACTGCAGCATCCACTATAGGATATTGCAGTGTGGAAGTTTGTTGGGGTGTTTGCTGGTTCTGGTTTTGGTTTTGGGCCATTTGATCAAATATGTGCCAATATCCTTCTGGGATCTCAAGGGAATTCATAGGCTGACTGGAAGGAGTAGGAATGGCCTTGACAGCACTTCCCTGATCTGGAAATATAAGTATTCCTTGCTAGCCTACTGTTTGAGGAGATTTAGGTCCTTTGTTTTGAATGAGTTTGACAGCACTTCCCTTATCTGGACTGCTCACTATTTGGACTATTTCAAGAGGATATTTTGGTTCTTTTTCTTCTCCTGTTTCCCCTTCTCCTTCATGGAGATTACTAGAGTTCCCTTCTTTTGGAGAAATTAGGCAGGGATTCTCAATTTCTTGGGAATCTTGCTCAATTCCCACTGTTTGACTATGTATCTCAGCAAAGGCTTTAGATGGTGACTCTGTGGCCTAAAGGGAACTAGTAGGCTGTCTAGAGATAGCTTTCCTAGGTCCTACTAATGGCTGAGATTCAGTCTTTTTAAGGATTTCGTCAATGAAATTTGTTCGCCCAAGGGTCACCAGTCCCTTAGGTATTTTGGGTTTAGGAGGAATTTTGTTTTGTTTAGCTGGTTTATTCATTCAAGAAAACAAGCCTTCATTCCTACATAAAGAAAGAAGTTTACCTAATTCTGTTGTGAAGCGGGTTGTGAGAAAGTATGTTTCTTTCTCGGTGCACAGGTTCTTACCTTCCGTCTTTAATACGCAATTCTTCGCAAGTAGAAAAAAATCAGATGTGCATCACTCCTTCGAAATGGCATACACCCTCCGTGGAAATGGTGCCAAAATGTTGAGGTATAAAAGGTATATTTTTAACACCTATTTATCCTACATTAATTATCAATCGAGGAACGACTTTTTTTTCAAGAGTGTACTCTGTCTGAGGCTGCAATTTATCCAAGAGTAATGCTCTTCAATATGTAGTATAGTATTCTAGATACAAGAGTAAACGTATGCTTGTAAATAAATCTAATTATAGTAACATGAATGCAAATACTCACTCTGCAAAGCATCAATCAAGGATACAGTAGCAATAACTCATTCCCTTAGAAATCGATGCAACTAAAATCACACTGAGACAAGGCAATCAATCTGGGAACTTGGAGGCAGTAACCAATGTTCTCTACAATTTACAGTCCTGCTCTTTAAGCAATCAAAGTGAAATCGAAATTGAACTACTTGCTAATGAATATAACTAAGAAGAACTTCTTCTTGTTGGGGTTCCCATGTTTTTGCCAGATTGGCAAGACCAAAATATGAGACAACATCATAACCACTTTGGGATCCTAGGATCTAGCCCTCCTGGATCTGGAGAGGGATCTCTCCATAAAACAAAGAATGATATATCTTTGAAACTCAAAATGAGATGTTAGGATAGGTATGAAGCACAAAGGGGGGTTTTAAATGATTTGGTTGGTTGGTTGCAGGGTTGAGTCGTGAGATCATAGACTGAGAAAGTAATGAGAGAAAAGGAACAAAGCAGCAAGATGTTTCGGAAAAAGAGGATAGGTCAAGAAAGTGCCATCCATTGGGCTATGGAGTCATGAAATGGGATTACTTGCACACAACTAGCCAAGGATTTCAAAGGGCAAGTCATCTACACTAAAGGATCTTTTTAGATAGATGATGGAATGGAACATTAAGGATTAAAAGTGAAAGAAGGAAAGACACCCAATTTCTGTCTATAGATCAGGTCAGAGGTTATTTAACTCCAGACCTGCTTGGACATACTCAAAGGCAGCTTTCAATGGAGGGACAAAGGGGCAGCTTATAGATCGGACCAGAGGTCATTTAACTCTAGGTCATCTTTAGCATGCTCCAAGGGAAAAACAGAGATAAGGTTTAATACAGAGCTAGGGTTTATATATCGGAGAAGGACTTTTAACCTTCCCTGCTTTGACACCAGCAAGAACATCCAAGCAGCAAACCCCAAATTCATACATCAGCTAGCAGCATATGGAACTACTACACTGGTTAAATTAGCTGAATTTACTCTTAGATTCACTATCAGCAGAAAACATAAAAGGCAGGGAGAGCAGAAACATAGGGTACCTAACAAGGATAAATCCTATGCCAGATTTCTGATGCGAGCCAGAAGGCCAATGAATAGCATGAAAATGTAATAAAACAATGTGATAAGAAAAACATCACACGTAGTAATAGACCAGGATCCTGTGAAATTTGCTTGATTAATTGATGCAAAACCAGTCACATACACTGAGTTCAATAGTTGAATACAATCCAAACTTCTCCTGCCAGCCTACTAGATTACAAGCTACTCTGTTACTCTCTCCCAAAACTATTCTAACAGTCAAAATGAATCCCTCTAACAGCAACAACAACAACCGAACAACAACCCTTACAATGAGTTTCTTCATGGATTTTATAGCTGAAAGAGAGAAGAGGGGGTAGATGAAAAAAGAAATGCAGTATTAAAACTCAGAAGCAGCAAGAGGGCCGAGGCTCCATCCCATTTAAATTCTGGGAATTCATCTTCAGTACTCTTTGGAAGAAAGAGTAGTCTTCATCAGGCTGTAATTTACTCCAGGTATGTCTTTGATGTGCCTGCTGTAATACCTCTGCAATACTCTGGTGAGCCGAACAAAATGCAGATAAGGTATTTCAGGTCTACCATACTGTGTAACCAATGCTTCTGATAACATAGGACTGTTGTCAGGGAGAAAACTTCTCATGGAAACAATGTAGGCTAAAATCGTATGTGTACTATGTCCTTTCTCAGGAGGAAAAATTCTATTGATTTAAACACCCTGATGATATGGTTTTCTGTGCATTGGACCTTCTAGGAGATCCACGGGGTCTTCGATCTGGTATTTTTCCTCTAATTGTTTAGTTAAGGCTTACACTCTTCAATTATATGCCTTAAACTTCCTGCTTTCCACTGATACTCTCTGTCTGCAAAGTCTGCTCTTTAAATGGTTCTGGAAGGTTTGACAGAGTTTAGCTCCATTCTTTGAATGCACATCCTGTCATGGCTCCTTCCCAGGCTTTCTTCATAAATACGATCTCTACACATGCTCTTCCATGCGTTCTTCGCCACCGTGACAGTGACTGTGAACAGAGGAGGTTTTTCACCACCTGAAACCCTGCAAAACACGAAAACACGTTAAGAAAACATGCACGGGGAGGTTGGCGTGGATGACTGCAAAAATGGCAACGTGGCATGGATGAGGACGATGAATGCAGAGGATACTGTGGAGGAACACAGTGGATCAATGGGAGATGCTTTGGAGGACGGAGAGGTGGAAATTTTAAAGTAAAACATTAAAATTTGACCTTTGAATGAATATATATAAAGGGACGGGCGAAAAATGTGATGAAACACGTGGAATGAGTGACATGGCGGGACCGGGTCAATGGTGGGCATGCATTAAATCTGGACCGTCTGATCTCAGGAAGAGATCGATGATTGAGGACGTGTCGGAGGGCGACAGATGGTGGGCCAGGGGTACTATTTGCCTTGGTTAACTTCCGCACAACTTCGTGGTGCGACTATCGTCGGATGGCCTGCCCCAGATCGGATGGTGTACAAAAATATCGTGTCGGATCTGTGGACGAACGTTAATGCACGATGTAGGGCGGTTTATGAATAGTGCGTGGAGCCATGTGTCATGCGATGAGTGGAATCGCTCCGAAATGAAAAATATCGCCCGCTTCTCAAAGGCGGTGCGATAGATACCGCTGGTTTCTGCACAGTATTTTGGCGCGGGGACCACCGAGGTGGGTGAACTTCTGATCGTTGATTTAGCGGGTTAACGGACGGTGGATATGTGGTCGGGGCGGTGAAAGGGTTGAACGGTGGATGCTGTGGGGATTGCGACGACCATCCGATCTGTATAGATTGACGGTTAACAGTGCTCCCGATATACATTTGCGATAAGCGCCTTTCGGATCAGCGTCAGGTTTTGGCACCCAGGTCACGTGGGAAACGGTTTTAGGGGGCTCGCCGAAGGGGGCTAGGCCTGTCCTAAAGTGGGAAATGGGTTTTTGGCCCGTTTTAGTGCATTTCAAGGCCAATGAAGGGTAACGATAAGGGAAGAAAGGGGAAATTAAACCAAACCAGGGGTGTGTGTAGGATTTAGGGGGGATTTTAGGATGATTTAGAAGGACTAAGGGAGGGCTTTTGGGGTGAAAAGGAGGCTTTGAAAAAAATGAAAAAAGGGATGAAATGAAGAATTCTGCAGGGGTACAAGGGATAAATGTACGCCTTTTAGAGCACAATTTTTTGCAATCAGAGAGGCTTTATAATGGAAATCAACAGAGGGGATTTTATAAAAGGGCAAAAGGCACAAGGAAGCTTCAAGGATGATGTGTTTTCAGAGGAAATGCATTCCTTGAAGGCTCAAAAACATTTTAGCCCCTTGTTTTCTTGTCAAAAATTTATAGGGGGCTAACAGTGGCTCCACATGAGGATGGCTTCTTCTTGAAGGAGTCAAGAATTTAGAAAATGATATTTGGAGTAGGCCAGATGCCTAGTACTTGACTCATTCTTTTATTTCTTAGATCAGCTACCACAAATCATGAAGACATTGCATCAGCAGTAAAATTCTCCCAAACAACTACCTACCCACACTATAGTCCTAACATTTTTCTTCTGGGTGCATTTGGACTTGCAGACGCTTTACATCATCAAATTTTTATGAGCAGGAAAACAAACCTATTCTACTTCTACCCTTATTAATCCATGAGACTAGATTAGACTGTTGGCCTCATAGATTCTCTACCTAAACTATATCTGCTAGGATTAAACTGTCTAGCAGATTTCTTCTCTATATTCTAAGACATAAATTGAAAAACAGTCAAGCTAGGATTAGAATATCGGGCTTGCTGGACTTTGCAGAAATTAAAAAAACTAACGACATGCTCATACACTGAGCTTTATTGAGATTTCCTACCTACTCTACTCTAACCTGAAAATCTCTGATGCCCTAGGTGATACAATAATGCCAGTGCAGCCAGTCAAGTAGTAACAAAAAAGGATAGAAGCATTGACTGCTCATCAGAGACAACCACAAGGTACTCTGCCTGTGGTCCTTCAAAACTGAGGTTACCATCAGTAGTGACCACTCCTGGTGAATTTGGCCCGTGCTAAGGATCAATGCTGGAGTATTTGAGCAAATCAGGGCCTCCATATATTCTACCACAGGATCAATGAACACATGATGTACAAGTTCTTCTTTTAGGCCTTCCATGATTGGTAGGTTGTCTTTATCCTGGGTATCTTTGATTACTGCATCCTCCACTGCATCTTCAAAGTGGCCATTGAAAGCCTGATCACCTTCTTCTTGTACTTCAACAGGCAGTGGAATCTCTTCCCTCTTAGGGGGAGGGAGACTTTCCAAAATGCTCTGGGGTCTCTGAACAGGTATGATTTCTCTTGTGAGTTCAGAAGTTCAATCTCAGCTTCATACCTTTCCACCAGCACTTCTAGAAAAACTTTCTTCAGCTCAGGTTGATTATTGAATCTTGAGATGGAACGGAAAACCTCTGGAAGGTCTTTGCTTCTGAGTTTAGCCAGTATATCGGATATTCCATAACGAAACTCTTCAAGGGGACTTAACTCAGAGTCTTCCATTGGTGGGGATGATGTTTTAATGTGACTGGTCTCCCAGTGGAGTCTTCTGAAAACAAAGATAATCAGCGGCCTACTGATCACCAGTGGATTCTTTTAATAATTTTGGAATTGTGGAGTCGCCAGGTGGATGATTCAAGATTTTACCGTCCACCACAGTGATTTACCAAATCAAAGATTTTGGTTTTATCCCCAGCGGAGTCGCCATTATGTTGGGTTTCCCATGTTTTTTCCAGATTGGCAAGACCAAAAGATGAGACAACATCATAACCACTTTGGGATCCTAGGATATAGCCCTCCTGGATCCGGAGAGGGATCTCTCCATAAAACAAAGAATGATATATCTTTGAAACTCAAAATGAGATGTTAGGCTAGGTATGAAGCACAAAGGGGGGTTTTAAATGATTTGGTTGGTTGGTTGCAGGGTTGAGTCATGATATCATAGACTGAGAAAGTAATGGGAGAAAAGGAACAAAGTAGCAGGATGTTTTGGAAAAAGAGAATAGGTCAAGAAAGTGCCATCCATTGGGCTATGGAGTCATGAAAGGGGATTACTTGCACACAACTAGCCAAGGATTTCAAAGGGCAAGTCATCTACACTAAAGGATCTTTTTAGATAGATGATGGAATGGAACATTAAGGATTGAAAGTGAAAGAAGGAAAGACACCCAATTTCTGTCTATAGATCAAGTCAGAGGTTATTTAACTCCAGACCTGCTTGGACATACTCAAAGGCATCTTTCAATGGAGGGACAAAGGGGCAACTTATAGATCGGACCAGAGGTCATTTAACTCCAGGTCAGCTTTAGCATGCTCCAAGGGAAAAACAGAGATAAGGTTTAATACAGAGCTAGGGTCTATATATCGGAGAAGGACTTTTAACCTTCCCTACTTTGACACCAGCAAGAACATCCAAGCAGAAAACCCCGAATTCATGCATCAGCTAGTAGCATATGGAACCGCTACACTGGTTAAATTAGCTAAATTTACTCTTAGATTCACTATCAGCAGAAAACATAAAAGGCAGGGAGAGTAGAAACATAGGGTACCTAACAAGGATAAATCCTATGCCAGATTTCTGATGCGAGCCAGAAGGCCAATGAATAACATGAAAATGTAATAAAACAATGTGATAAGAAAAACATCACATGTAGTAATAGACCAGGATCCTGTGAAATTTGCTTGATTAATTGATGCAAAACCAGTCACATACACTGAGCTTAATGGCTGAATACAATCCAAACTTCTCCTCCTAGCCTACTAGATTACAAGCTACTCTGTTACTCTCTCCCAAAATTGTTCTAACAGTCAAAATTAATCCCTCTAACAGCAACAACAACAACCGAACAACAACCCTTACAATGAGTTTCTTCATGGATTTTATAGCTGAAAGAGAGCAGAGGGGGTGGATGAAAAACTAAATGCAGCATTAAAACTTAGAAGCAGCAAGAGGGTCGAGCCTCCATCCCATTTAAATTCCAAGCGTTCATCTTCAGTACTCTTTGGAAGAAAGAGTAGTCTTCGTCAGGCTGCAATTTAATCAAGGTATGTCTTTGATGTACTTGCTGTAATACCTCTGCAATACTCTGGTGAGCCGAACAAAATGCAGATCAGGGATTTCAGGTCTACCATATTGTGTAACCAATGCTTCTGATAACATAGGACTGTTGTCAGGGAGGAAACTTCTCATGGACACAATGTAGGTTAAAATCGTCTATGTACTATGTCCTTTCTCAAGAGGAAACATTCTGTTGATTTAAACACCCTGATGATATGGTTTTCTGTGCATTGGACCTTTTGGGAGATCCATGGGGTCTTCGATCTGGTATTTTGCCTCTAATTTTTTAGTTAAGGCTTACACTCTTCAATTATATGCCTTAAACTCCCTACTTTCTACTGATACTCTCTGTCTGCAAAGTCTGTGCTTTAAATGGTTCTGGAAGGTTTGATAGAGTTTAGTTCCATTCTTTGAATGCACATCATGTCATGGCTCCTTCCCAGGCTTTCTTCATAAATACGATCTCTGCGCATGCTCTTCCCTGCGTTCTTCACCACCGTGATAGTGACTGTGAATAGAGGAGGTTTTCACCACCTGAAACCCTGCAAAACACGAAAACACGTTAAGAAAACATGCACGGGGAGGGTGGCATGGATGACTGCAAAAATGGAAACGTGGCATGGATGAAGACAATGAATGCAGAGGATACTGTGGAGGAACATAGTGGATCAGTGAGAGATGCTTTGGAGGACAGCGAGGTGGAAATTTTAATGTAAAACATTAAAATTTGACCTTTGAATGAATATATATAAAGGGACGGGCGAAAAATGTGATGAAACACGTGGAATGGGTGGCGTGGCGGGACCAAGTCAATGGCAGGCATGCATTAAATTTGGACCGTCCGATCTCAGGAAGAGATCGACGGTTGAGGACGCGTCGGAGGGCGACAGATGGTGGGCCAGGGGTACTATTTGCCTTGGTTAACTTCCACGCAACTTCGTGGTGCGACTACCGTCGGATGGCCCACCCCAGATCGGACGGTGTACAAAAATATCGCACTAGATCTGTGGACAAACGTTAATGCATGATGGAGGGCGGTTTATGAATAGTGCATGGAGCCACGAGTCATGCGATGAGTGGAATCACTTCGAAATGAAAAATACCGCCCGCCTCTCAAAGGCGGTTCAATAGATACTGTCGGTTTCTGCATAGTGTTTTGGCGTGGGGACCACTGAGGTGGGTGAACTTTTGACCGTTGATTTAGCGGGTTAACGAATGGCAGATATGTGGTCGGGGCGGTGAAAGGGTTGAACGGTGGACGCTGTGGGGATTATACATTTGCGATAAGCGCCTTTCTAATCAACGTCAGGTTCTGGCACCCAGGTCACATGGGAAACGGTTTTAGGGGGCTGGCCAAAGGGGGCTAGGCCTGTCCTAAAGTGGGAAATGGGTTTTTGGCCCGTTTTAGTGCATTTCAAGGCCAATGAAGGGTAACGATAAGGGAAGAAAGGGGAAATTAAACCAAACCAGGGGTGTGTGTAGGATTTAGGGGGGATTTTAGGATGATTTAGAAGGACTACGGGAGGGATTTTGGGGTGAAAAGGAGGCTTTGAAAAAAAGGAAAAAAGGGATGAAATGGAGAATTCTGCAGGGGTACAAGGGATAAATGTAGGGCTTTTGGAGTACAATTTTTTGCAATCAGAGAGGCTTTATAATGGGAATCAGCAGAGGGGATTTTATCAAAGGACAAAAGGCACAAAGAGGCTTCAAGGATGATGTGTTTTCAGAGGAAATTCATTCCTTGAAGGCTCAAAAACATTTTAGCCCCCTGTTTGCTTGTCAAAAATTTATAGGGGGCTAACACTTCTAAAAGCAAGAATTGGAAAGGAACAAAAATTCGTAATCTATATGAGTACACAAAAAATGTAAACAATCTCTCTGCAATCTGAACCTAACGAATTAGAAATGAAAAAAAAACAGTAACTGAATAGCAAACAGAAATTGAATAGCAAATGTGAACTTAACAAAATCAGATAACAAGTCTTCTTAAACTCCAACCATGTTGACAACAAACGTTATTAAATAGTCAATCGAAATGAAATATAATCCAATGGAACAACAAACGAAGTTAAGTCTGGAACAATAAAGCTTTATAAGAGATTGCAAGATGAATAAGACAGTAATCACGATCCCTGCTAAAATAGAATAGCAATGCAATCCATTAGTGCACACAGCAATCCAGTACTCAATTCAATAGTAATCAAATAACTCTGTAATCATAATGAACCTAAACGCAATTATCACACGACAATAATCAAAGGATAGAAATACAAACAACAGAGCAATTCCACCAAGGCCGGACCCTTAGCACCATTGAAACACTGCTGGGTTACTTCAGATCTTGAGATATGAAATGGAATGCGCCTTTGTATTAATTGAACATAAAAGTGTTACAATGATCGCTCTCTGAACACGAGAGTCAATAAAACGTAATATTACAAAAATAATGTTTTTAATCAAATGATTTGTCTCCCTACAATCGCTAAAGGCGTTGCCTTATATAACAAACTCGACGGACAAGACAAGGAACAAGATGAGGTTTGAACAGTGATCCCTTCTCTTCTTTCGCTTCTCTTATTTCTTTAGCTGTCACTTGATTTCCTTTGACCGAAGCCGAGTTGTCCCCTACCTTTTCTTAGTAATGTGTTCGAATTTCCTTGTCTTTGGCAGGATTTGGTCTAACGCTGGAGGAACAGTAGTTATATTTACTTTAGCCTTGCCTCTAATATAGCTGTTCACCTCGCCTAATTCCTGTTTTTAGCAATAAAAGGCAGTTTTTAGTCACATTTTACAATAAACATAAATCTTCACAATTCTACCACAATTCTTGTAGTAAGTCACCTTTCTAAAGTAAAAAGAACTATTTTTAAAGTAAAAGAATGGGAAAACACATAGTGAATTCATACCTTTTCCACTACTCAACAATAACATGCCCAACATCATCACTACTCAACCTCCCATTCCTGCACTAGGTCATGTCATAAGTATGTTGGTATCAATTCCAACTAACAAGACAAACAAGCCAAAGACTCATCACTAATCATCATGAGGTAAATGTAAGGCATATTATGAACAACACCATGACCATGTTGACATCAATGGCCACACTATAATGCCAACAAAAAATATTTTAAGTTTATTTCTTTCAAGATAACAAAAGGACAAGTATTATTGCAAAATCATATTTTGAAGTCTTTGGAAAGTTTTCCTAAGTCCTTGCTTGATAAAACTTAGTTGCAGAAATTTTTGGGAATCCTAAACAACATTCCTACCCTTATACAAAGGGAAACCCGAATAAATCCCCATTTTTCATCAAAAAATGAATATCCCTCTTGTATGGTCTATGACGATGATTAATGTAGTAAGAAAAATCAAAGAAAAGGTTCAAGAATTTCCAGCTCCATATTTTGATACTGGTGATGGTAAATATTTTATTGGGACATATGCATCAAATAGCACATAGGTTGGTGTGATGATTGAATAACTCATTGGAAAGGAAACAATCTTCTCTTATGCTTGAAGATCATTTTTGTCATGCAAAGATTAAATACCCGTTAAGCCATAAAGATTTGTTTTTTGTCAAGAATATTTTTTATCATTTAAAACTATATATCAAGCTTGTTCCTTTCTTGGTAAGGACTAATTTGAAGATCCCCCTTGGCATGTTAGAATCTAACAATGTTTTTACCAAATCCCATTTAAGAATTTAAAAATGGGCATTGTGGTTAGATAATTTTGACATTGATATACAACATAAGGCTAGTTATTTGAAGTGTCTAGCTGATATGTTGACTAGAAAAGAAAAAGTTACATATATTTCCATGTTCTCTATATGTCCTTGAAATAGGGGCAAGAAACAAATGATGGTCAAGGAAGAAGCTACAAAAATCATCAATATTTGTGATTAGAAGTAGAGGATACATTCATAAATATTAGACATCATGGCCATAAATAAAATTATTAGAGCACCGGTAAAGACCTAGGTAGACAATAATTGGATAAAATTGTAAGAATTGAAAAATAAAATTGGAAGAGAGAACAAATTTGATATTTCAATATTGATGAATGAATCAATACATAAAGCAATTAAGTTAAGATTAATTGCATGAAAGAACTAAGTCTAACTAAGGCTAAGTGTGCTTTATGCTATGCTAATGTGCACGTGCACCACATGAAAGCACTAAAGTTAACTAATGTGCATGTACTCCAACACCCCCCCCTTAAACATAACTTAGGTGAGTATGATGCAAGACGGGTGAGTCCTGAAAACAAGGCCATTTCAGGTATCCATGTAGAATGCATGGAAGAGGAAAGAGGGAAAACCTAGTGGGAATAAACCCCCCTTCAAAATACAATGAAAAACTAAATAAAATACAATTGTTAGGAAGTTACGTCCTTCACCCTGAGATGATCCCACATAAAGTGAAACTTCTATTCTTAGTGAAGCTATCGACAGTGTGCTCATAACTGGGACAATACTGCAAATTGATGATCCCATCATGAATCAATTATCTGATGTAGTGAATGTGGATCTTGATATGTTTGGTTCATGCCATTGCACTAGATATTTGCGGAACTTTTAAGTGCTCTAATTATTGCAACATACGACAATGAGACAATGAACAATGATACCAAGCTTGGAAAGGAAATGTTGTAGCCAAATGCCCTGAATGGAAATATTGACTTCTCCTTTGTACTTGGCCTCTGTTGATGATAAATCAATGGCAAATTTCTTCTTACTTGACCAAAAAATGGGGTCGGATCCCAAACAATGTACATGGCCAAAGCTAGACATGAAATCAAGGTTGTGTCCAACCCAATCTGAATCTGTGAACCATATGAAATCAAAATAACAATTTTTTTCATAATGAATCCCATTAGCTATTGTCCCCTGGACATATCGATGCATCTTTCTAGTTTAAATATTTCTAGTTTAATTCTTATATGATTCATATTTCTAGTTTATTATGTGTCATATAAGCATGAATGGTCATGCATGGCTCCATGAATAAGGGTACTTGTGGAGCTTCCTCAAACTAAGGTCTCACGGCAGGATCATCTAAGAGTTCACTTATGTTGTGCCATTTTTATGTTGAAGGTGGTCAAAAATATTTTGAATTGCATGAGGATGTATTATCTTGATGTTTAACGACTAGTGGTCCAACAGGTGTCATAAGTGTTGGGGTTCCCATGTTTTGGCCAGATTGGTAAGACCAAAAGATGATACAACATCAAAACCACTTTTAGACCTCAGGATCTAGCCCTCCTGGGTCCAGAGAGGGATCTCTCTGTATGAGCAAAGTTTTTTTCTTTGAAGCTCAAAGTTAAGATATTAGGCTAGTTATAAGGCTCGGGTTTGTTTGTTTGATTTTATGTTTGGTTGCTTGGAATCAGGAAAGAAGGGTTTAATATAAGACAAGGATGAGCAAAGAGGATTTTATGCAAAGGATAGATACTCCAGGGAACATCAAGACCATTGGGCAAAGGAGTCAGGAAAGGGTTTACTTTCTATTTAAATTTGCAGGCTTTCAGTTGGGCTAGTCATCTAAAGCATTGGATCTTAAATATGATTGTATGGCATGAAATGGTAAGAGAGAAGGTGAAAGCAAGGAAACCTCCAAGGTGACCTTTAGAAGTCAGATCCAGGGACAAGGCATGCCATTGAACACCTGTGATCTAAAATCCAAAGGCTAACTCTTCAGACAAGAAACATTAAAGGTTTAGAACACAAAGTTAAAGACCTGAGATCAAAGAGAGACTTTGAACTCTCAATGCTTCGGCCTCCAGCTTGAGGGATCTTAGAAAGGTTCAATTAATTGAAAAGGATACTAATGAGATAGAGACAGATTTCTAGACCTCCCAGTGTTCCCAATTCATTCAATTAAATCCTAACAAGAACATCTAAAGTCAGATTTCATTAATTCATACATCAGCTAGCAGGCAATGACATCCACTACACTGGTTAAATTAACTGAAATCAACCCTTAGATAACAAATTTAGTAGAAAGCATTGAAGGCAAGAAGAGAAGAAACATAGGGTACCTAACAAGGGTAAATACTATGCCAGATTTCTGATGCGAGCCAGTAGAAATGAAATGAAATGAACTGCAAGTTAAAAACAAATACAGAGATAGAAAAACATCACCGCTGCTTTAGATCAGGATCCAAAGAAATGTTCTTGTCATATTAAAGAGCAACACCAGTCAAGTACAACATTACCAATAGCTGGATATTCAGTCTGAAAACATCTTCCTCAGCCTATCTTACAACTTTACACAAAGACTATGTCTTAAAAGAAACAACTTGTAATTCTCTGATAACTCATCAACAACAACCTTTACAATGAGTTCCTTCATGAATTTTATAGCTGAAGAGAGCAAAGGAGGTAGGTGAAAGACTAAATGAAGCATTAAAACTCAGAAAAGAAAGAGGGCCGAAGCCCATTCAGTTTAAATTCTGTGCATTTATTTGTGGCACTCTTTGGGTGAAAGAGTGGTCTTCTCCAGGCTTCCATTTACTCCGGTATGCCTCTAATGTACTTTGGCTACAGTACTCTGTAGTACTTTGGTGAATAGACAAAAAGGTAAATAAGTGACTATGAAGTCCGTCATACTGCATATCAAATTCCCCGATAGCATCAGGACTATTGTCAGGGCAGAAAACTCCTCTAGAACATGGCATAGAATGAAAACTGCATGGGCACTTCGTCCTTTCACGGGAAAGAACATTCTGCTGATGGTGAAACCTTGTTGGCGTTGTTTTATGTGCCCTAGGATCTTTTGATCGATCCTCGCGGTCTTCGACCTGGTATTTTGCCTCTAATTGTTTAGTTAAGGCTTACAATCTTCAATTATATGCCTTAAACTCTCTAATCTTTCACTGACATCCTTCGCTGCTCCAGTATTTTCCATGTCTGTGCAATTTGAGCTTTAATGGCACCGGAGAGGTTTTTCAGAGTCTGAACTCTGTCCTTTGATGAAATTCACGTTGCAGAAACCTTTTCGGACATTTTCCTGTAATATCAGGCTTTAAATTAAGCTTCTTCTGTGCACTGTGCCACTACAATAGTGTAGATGAATCATGGCAGTTTTCTGTCTGCCTATAACCCTGCAAAACACGAAAACACGTTAAGAAAAACATGCACGGGGCGGGTGGATGCAGTGGGGACGACGAAATTGGCCGTGCAGCTGGTGAAATGGCGGAATAGTGCGGGATTACGGTGGAAAATGCAGTGGGAGGCTTGCAGAATGGTGGCACAGTGGGAAAATGCAGTTGGAGGGTGGCGAGAATGGAGATTTAAACGAAAAACCTTAAAAATTCACCTTAGAATGGAATATTTAAAGGGACGAATGAACACGTGACAAAACACGTAGAAAGGTGACATGGCGGGACCGGTCAACGGCGGGACATGCAGTTAATCTGGACCATCCAATCTCAGGAGGAGATCGACGGTGGAAAACCTATCGGAGGGCGATGGATGGTGGGCCAGGGGTACGGATTGCCTTGGATAACTCCCACACAACTTCATGGCGTGACTGCCATCAGATGGCCCGCCCTAGATCGGACGATGTACAGCGATTTCGCACCGGATCTGCGGACAAACGATAACACGCGATGGAGGGACGGTTTTCAAATAGTGCTCGAGACACATGTCATATGGTGAATAGCATCACTCCAAAATGAGAAATACCATCCACCCTCCAATGGTGGTGTGATAGAAACCGACGGTTTTTGAACAGTGCACAACGCGGGGACCACCGGGCGGGTGAAAATCTGACTGTTAATTCGGTGGGTTAAATGGATGGTTGCGATGTGATCGGAGGGGCGAACGGAGTGGAAAATGACACGGTGTTGCCTTTTTCCTTGGTGCCTGGTCTTGGCACTGGGTCACCTGGTGGAAAAGGGTGAGGGGGCTAGGGCCGAAAGGTGCTAAGCCCACATAATGTGGAAAATGGGTTTTTGGCCCATTTTTAGTGCATTCTGAGGCCAATAAAGAGTAACGATAGAGGGAAAAAGGGAAAAATAGGCCAAACAAGGGGTATGTGTGGGATTTATAGGGGATTTTGGGAGGATATAGAGGGTAAGAGGGGAATTTTGACAAGGGAGAAAAAAGGGTTAAAATGGGGCATTCTGTAGGGATACAAAGGGAAAATGTAGGACTTTTGGAGCACAATTTTTTGCAATCAGTGAGAATTTTTGGATGGATACAGCAGTTAGGATCTTTAAAAAGGAAGTGGGAACATAAAGGCTTCAAGGATGAGAGATTTTCATGGGAAATGTATCTCTTGAAGGCTCATAAACAATTTAGCCACCTGTTTGCTTGCCAAAAATTTCATAGGTGGCTAACAGTGGCTCCACATGGGGATGGCTTCTTCTTGAAGGAGTCAAGAATTCAGAAAATGATCTTTGGTGTAGTCCAGATGCCTGCTGCTTGAGCCACCTTTCTTCTTTGATTTTCATCTGCCACAATTGTGAAGACATCAATTAGCAGAAACATTACCCAAACAATCTACCTACCCATCCTACAATCCTAGAATTTTTTCTTCTAGGGTGCATTTGAACTAGCAGACCCTTTAAATCATTTATTTTTATAAACAGAAAATAAACCTATTCTATTTCTACCCTTATTACTCCATGAGACCAGATTAAACTGTTGGCCTCACATGTTTCTCTACCTAATCTAATATCTGCTGGGATTAGACTGTCCAGTAGATTTCTTCTCTATATTCTACAACAAAAATTTAAAAATAGCCAAACTAGGATTAGACAGTCTAGTTTGCTGTGGATCCAAGGTATAAAGACAGCTGCACATGGACAAAAACTTGTAGAAAATTTCAAACAAAAATTTGAAGGCTTGAAATCTGAAGTTTTGAAGCATCCTTCCTTTCTTTGTGACTCAAGTTTTGAGCTTGTTAGAGTCACTCTCTCTTCTTCATTCAGCTCTAGTTTTGGGCATGTTAGAGCTGATTATTCTTCCTTAGTTGCTGGTCCAGATTTTGAACATGTTAGAACCAACTGTTTTCCTTCTTTGGCTCAAGTTTTGATCATATTAGAGCCAATCCTTTGCATTTATGAGGTTCATGTTTTGAGCATGTCTGAACCTCTATTTTCTTTCTGTTTTTTGGAACATTTTCTCTTTTTTCTTGAAAACATAACGCAGCAATGGTATTTACAATGGAAATGGAAACTGGAAATTGGAAATGAGAAGAAGTCATGTTTGAGCGTCTTGCCATTGACAGGACCCCCAAACAGCTCTGTACCATCTAATTCTTGTAGAAAAAATGCATTTGGACCCACAGTGGCCTGGATGATGTATGGACCTTGCCAAAAACTATCAAACTTGTCGTGCTTTTTTTTGTCCTCTCTCATTGAGTCCCACTTCATAACTTTATCTCCAATTTTGAAATCAGAGGCCTTAGTTCTTTTGTCAAACAACTTCTTTATATTTTCCTGAACTTTCACAGCTCTGTTATAGACCTCTTCCCTTGTTTGCTGGAGATGGATTGTTTGGTTTATCCTCCTTACCATGCTATCTCCTTATGTCTGAATATCTTGGACAAGTTTAATCACTGGTACTCCAAGGCTGGTAGGAAACACTGCTTCTATTCCATAGACAAGCTAATATGGTGACATGCCAATGGACTTCTTTGTTGTAAGCCTGTCAGCCCACAGGGCATGCACTAACTTTTTATGCCATGAATTTTTGTTCTCTTCCAGCAGCTTTTTGATGATGACCACCAGGCTCTTTTTTTATGATTCAGCTAAGCCATTACCTTTTGGGTAATAGGCAATTGAATGACCAAGTGCTATTTGATACCTGTGAAAAAAATCAACCATTTTCTTGGATCCAAAAGCAGCAACATTATCAGTCATTATTTTCCTTGGGCAGCTAAACCGAGAGAGGATATGACCTTCTAGGAACCTAATGATGACTGAATCTATGGCATTCCTAGTAGGTATGGCCTCTATCCACTTAGTGAAGTAGTCTGTGGCTGTTAAGATCCATTTGTGTTGTGCAGAAGAAGCAGGGTGAATTTCTCCTATGAAATCTAGGCCCCATTGCATAAAGGGACCTTCAACAGTGATGGGTTACAGAGGTAAGGGGAGGAGCTTTATTTTGCCTTCAAAAATATGGCACTTGTGGCAGGCAATTATCATCTTATGGATATCATTGAAGAGTGTAGGCCAATAGTAGCCAGCTCTAAGTATTTTTTTTGCAGTGGATTTCTAGTTTAGGTGGCCTCCACACTCTCCTGCATGGAATTCTTGTTTAATCCTTTCTGCTTTAGACTCAAGCAAACATTTAAGAAATAGGCCATTTTCATTTTTCCAGTATAAGCCTTCATTCATTATGCAATAGCTTCTAGCCTTTAGCTTTAAGAATCTGGCCTTGGTCTTTGATAGTTCAGGAGGGGCATTGAGGTGTGTAAGCACATATAGAATGTCAGAATAACAAGGTGAGCCCTGAAACTTCTCCTCAACAGTGGGATCAGGCAATCCCTGCTGCTCATCCAAGGCATCTACCATGTTAAAGTCAAGGGCTAGTAGATTTGATTCAGCCATTAGTTGAGCTAAGCCCTGACCTTTAATCAGTTTGGTGGGTTTTATCTCAAGGTCATATTCTAAGATTACAACAATCCATTTTCCCCTTTTCCCATCGGGGTCTTGGGACAAGATGTCTTTAACCACTATGTTGGGTACATAGGCTATGGTGTAGGAATGCAATACATACACCCTAAAGTCTTTCAAGGCCTTTACCAAGGCATAGGCCTGTTTTTCCATAATTTTGTATTTCAAGGGTGCATCCCTCAGTGCTTTGCTGAAGAAAGAAATGGGCTGTTCCATTCCCTCTGCATTTTTTTGCAGCAACACTGTAGCTACGGTATGCTTGGAGGCAAATGAAAAAATCAGGAAATACTTTGAGAAATCTGGGCTGATTAGGATAGGAGCCTGGGTGAGTGCAATTTTAACTGATTCAAAATATTTCTTGGCCTCAACGGTCCATTTAACTCCTACACCTTTCTTCAACATGTTAGTCATATTCCTAAGGTGTTCAACTAAGTTGGGAATAAACCTCCTGAGGAAATTGATTTTCCTAATGAAGGACTGTAACTCCTTGATGTTTCTCGGGTGTGTGATTTGTAGTATTCCCTCAACTCTCTGTGGGTCTATCCTAATCCCCTTCTCAGATATGATGTGGCCAAGAATTTTTCCTTCTTGTAGCCCAAATACAGTCTTCTTAGGATTCAATGACAGACCGAACCTTCTACATTTTTCAAACACTCTTCTCAGGTGTTCTAGGTGTTCTTCCTTAGTCTTGGAATAGACCGTTATGTCATCAAGATAGATGAAAATGAAGTGTCCTATTTCATCTGAAAAAGCTATGTCCATCGCTCTTTGGAAGGTTGCACCAGCGTTCATCAGTCCAAAAGGCATCTTTACATACATAAAAGTGCCCCATGGAGTGGTAAAAGTGGTCTTGAGTTGGTCTTCTCAGAGTACTAAAACTTGGTTGTAACCTGAAAAACCATCTAGCAGGGAGATCCTTTTTGAGCCTACTACCCTCTGAAGGATGTGTTCCATTTTTGGAAAAGGGTAATTGTCTTTGAGTGAGGCTTTATTAAGATTCCTGAAATCAATACACAGCCTGATCTCCCCTATTTTCTTTCTCACAGCCACTAGGTTTGATACCCAATTACAGAACCTCACAGGCACAATTATGCCTGCCTCATACATCTTCTTAATCTATTTTTCCACTGCAGGCAATTGTTTTGGGTTTATTCTGCGAATTTTTTGTCTGAAACGTTTCTAATTCTCTTTCAAAGGTATTTTGTGTTTTATGATGTTTGCGTCATAGGCCCTTAAGTCCTCATAGCTCCAAGAAAACACGTCAATGAATTCCTTAAATAGTTCGATGTATTTCTTTTTCATGTTTGCAGGCAGGGACTTAGCCAATTTGATCATCTTCGGTTTATTTTCAGTGCCTATGTTGCATTCCTCGACATCAGAGTCTGCATGTTCTATAGTGGGCTTTTTTTCTACGTCATCAAAGTCAAAAAGGTCCTCTAAAGGTGCCAAACCTCAAGGTATGTTCTTATCTTTGGTCTGCAACACCTCTACTTCTTCACTATCTGTGTTTTTACATTTTTCGTTTGGATTCCCAATCTGTTCGTTTAAACTGTTTATTTTTATGTTACAGGGTGGTTCTTCCTCATCTGAGGACTCTTCACTTAGGCATCTACTGTCAAATTTAGAATCTAAATCAGAAAATTCAAACTCGTCTCTGCCTACCAGGAAATCTTCAATTTGTTTATCGCCCTCAAAGACCTGCCAATATTTTTCATTATCCGGCACTGCAGATCTGAATTTGGTCTGAATGATGATCTTTTGGTCACTGGGAGGCTTGTGATATGAACTAGCCACGCAGGCTAATCCATTTGCAATTAAGTTTTAACTCCTAGGGACAAACACCAGTTCGTATTCTACAAAGGTTTTCATTATGTCCATAGCGTCGTTCCTATATGCTCTCAGTCTAGGATGTTTCGCTGTGTATTCACCATTCACCTATTTAATGATCAGCTCAGAGTCTCCATGCACAGTTATCCTACAGGCTCATAATTTTTTCAACAGAGTTAAGCCTAGGATCGGAGCCTCATATTCTGCGATATTGTTTGTACATTTGAAGTGCAGGTTACATTCATGGCTTTCTGTGTAGTCACTCTCTGTGTTATGCACCCACACTCCTGCTCTTGCATTTCTCTTGGTGCATGTCCCATCGAAATTCATTTCCCATAAAGTTTTGTTCTCGGGTTTACCATTGTTTAATTCCTAATGTGGTGTATGAGCTTGTGGAGAGTGACTAATCAGTTGACTGCATTCTATTTCTGGTTTACTCTGAGTTTTTGTTTTAGTGCATTGTTCAAATTTTTCTACGTCTTTCTCCTCCAAGTCTAGAGTAGCCATTATGTTAAAGTCCATGGGCTCTGTTTCATCGTGTGTATATTTTTTTTTAATCCTGACTCCTTCAAAGATTCATCATTGCAAAGGATGAAGGAATCAAGATCTGTGTGTACAGAGTATAAAGGTGAATTTTTAGGTTTTTCGGGGCTACTAGCCAAGAATTTCATATATGCCTCTCTATATAGTCTTCTAAGTTGGCTAAAGACTGGGATTGTGGCATAGGCCCCATCCATATGCATTGTACCTTGAAGCTTGGCTCCCCATGACCTTGACAGCAACATGCCATACTTAGGTGGCACATCTGCCACTACAACATCCATGACCATGCATTTAGCTGGAATCTGGGTTAGGCTTACACATAAATCTTTGATTAGGCCCAGGAATTTTACTCTGCTAGAGTCAAATGAATATAAGTCTTTGTAGGGTCGGGTGATCTCTAGGCCTAGCCTTTCCACTACTACCTTAGGCATTAGGTTGTGTGATGCCCCAGAGTCATGCATTGCATTGTGGAGGATCTTGTCGTGGATATCGAGACTGATATAAAAAGGTGGCACCACCCCTTCCTGAAACTTTCCTTCTATCTTTGGACCAAACAGAAGGGCTGGTTGATCATCACTCAGATTTACAGTGTCACTATTCACATCTAAATTTAATGCTTTCAAAATTTTTCCTTTATATACATCCCGAGTGGCCAGCTCAAAGAGTGGGACAGATATTTTAATTTTTGCAATCTCACTCTCCAAATTGAAAGTGGACTGACTCTTTGGAATGTTTAACTCTATTTTGTTAGCCACCACTTTGGTGGCAGAATCAGTGGGCTGATTCTCACTATGTGCAAACTTAGGAACTGTTTTATCAGGAGCATTAACTGCAGTGCTAGTGCTACTAGTTGGTTGACTTTGTTTATCAGTGTTTTGGTTGTCTTTTTCTTTGTTTTTTCCAGAACTCTCAGCTGCTGATTTATTACATTCAGCAGTTACTTTAGAAGTTTTCTCAAGCCTTTTCTTGATGGTAATCTCAGAAGCCTTTGGTTTTGAAGTGTCTAGGCTTTTTTTGCTTCTAAGTTCATATTGTTCTCTGACCTGCATAATGGAATTTTCAAATCCAAGCCTATAATCCTTAGATTCTAATCCTTCCTCATCCCAATATGAGGGTGAGGGTTGATCTTCTTCTGTGGAACAGTTGTGGATTGAATCTTCTGTTTCAAACATGTTTATTGTGGTTCCCTCAGACTCTTCTATGATTCCCTCATCTTCATCAAGAAAGTTCTCTTGAAATGGCGGAATTACTTGTTGATATGATTCTCTTTGTCTGTTGGTAGTGGTGTTGTTTCTTCTAAAGTTCTGGTTCTGGTTATGATTCTGGTTCTTGTTCTGATTACTGACTGTGACAACCATTTTTTCCATCATTTTCTGTAGCTTTTCCATGTTTTTGGATATGCGGTCATAATTTGGGTCAGAAGTGGAAGCTACAGTGTCATCTTGATGCAGTGCTAGCCTGCAATACCCAAAATCTTCACAAGACTGTGCATATACAAATGCATCATCATAACCGCCCAATAAAACTCCAATTTAAGACAATTTCACACACTGGCAATCTCAATTAATATGCGGAAGCTTATCTTTCAATTCCTAGCAAATTCAACAACTTAAATTTGCAGAAGCTATATTCAATAAATGGTTCAAAGCTCACAACCCAACCATCTTCTTTTCAAATGTTTCAAATAGCATTAAAAACCCCCTTATACAAGTCTTATAAAGACTTTTAACAACCATCAATTTCATTATTTTATTTCTAGGCTTTCATAATTTAAAACCCCCAATGCTTCTCATTTAATCATGTGCTCAATTCATGCCCTTTTCAAACTCAATACAATCTCAATTTCTAACTTGATGCAGAAGTGTATCAAACACTACTCAATCCAATAATTCTATTCACATATGGAAGGATTTTAATTCAAATAAAGAATGCGCTTATGCTTTTCAACCGGCAAATTCACACCACTGCCCAATCGATTTCATGCTTTTCGATATCAATGAAATCTCATACTGCTACCATCATTTCAAATAACAATTGACACCACATTAATTTTGAACAAAAGTATTTGGATTTCCCAATTGGATTCTCACCTTACTGTCGCTGGATTTAAAAGTGACCAATATGAACATTTGTCAAATGTCAAGAACGTAACAATCATTCCATTTATTATGTGCGCCCTTGCAAGCCTACCCAATCATGGACATTCGTTTATAATCAAATTCCAGTGTTTCTCAAAGTGCTGAATTCTCGGTTATAACTTACCATTTTCCTGTGCACTCGTTCCAGTGCTGCATCATATGCGCTATGCCAATTTTTATATACGCTTTTCTCCATTCACTGCTACTTCGATTTCACTGCATCAAATCTTATTTGCCATGCTGAACTTGAATTCCACCTTGTTGATCCATATTAAATTACACATTTTTAATTGCTTGTGAAATATTTATATATTCGATTTATATTCAACGCTGCTCTGTTTTTACAGTTCAGTATTCCAATTAGTCTCAACGCTAACTCAGAACCTATGTGCCCACGATTTCACTGTGTATTTAACATTCTATTCGAACTCCAAATTCTGGTTTTTCCAATTCATTTAATTTAGTTCTGCATTGAAGTGGTTACAGTTCATACCTTTGTGCTCAACCGGCAATCAAATCATGTGATAGCACTAATCAATCGAACCTGTAAATGCGCAGCTTAACTCTGTAAGAATTCGATTCCAACCAGGTACCAAACTAAAAAGGAACTCCACACACTTTGCTCTGATTAACCCACTGCAACTTTGCCACCAGTTCGATTCCATCATACAACGGATTCAAAACTTCTGGGCGTAACTCCAAGCTTCTACACGATTTTAGTTAAACAAACACCGCAGAGTAAATCAGATCACATTGATGTTTCTGCTGCACGCGTTGCCACTGAATCAAACCTGCGCCTTATTCAACACAAACTCCAGACCCCATTGATTTATCCAACACAGTTAATCGATTTTACCAATTAATAATTATAATATCGTTCCACTATTTGACACAGAACAATGCATCCAAATTCTCCATATCGATTTTCTCAATTTATGTGCAGAGAAACCTCACAAGGATTATTTAAATCCAAACATATTGAATTCAGTTATGCATAAGATTATATCTTATGGATTTAGGCGCTAACAAATAGTGATTACGACAATAGATTATAGAGCTGATTCAACACAAAACTACAGCCACCATTTACGCAGAGATTTGACACTATTTATATTCCATTCCTTCAGCTTGGGCGCATAAATCGATCTTAACAACTGATACCTCAATCATATATATACATTTAACCAGAAATACATATAACTTTCACAATCAATCAACCAATGTATATATAATCTGAAACCAAAACAAATTACTTACAAACTCTTGTTGGCCAGATATTCCAGATTTGTCGCCCTTTACAATCGCCCGAAGGCTCCCAAGCAGAACCCCTACTTTCTACTCCCAATCTCACACTCTCTGCAACTATTCTATTGTATTTTTCTCACAAAACCCACTCATATTTATACATAAAAATGCATTTAATTCACCCCAAAATCACTCCACCTAATCCTCAACTAATCCCATACATAGAAATCGTAATCCCAAATTTTGCTCCTAAACTATTTCTCTCATATCCTTTTATTTATTAAAAGAATATTTACATAATCCTCACTTTTCATAATTATCTCCTATTTTATTAAAAATAACAAATTAATTAATAAAATATTAAAATTGTCACACCCCCCTTTTATCACATATTTACAAATGGAAAATGGCCTTGATGCTCCTGCATCAGACTCCCAACGTTAAAATTAATCATGATCGCCTGATCATGTGTTCGGATCTGTGTATGCGTGGATCCGATATCTTGTGCTGTAACTTCCCACTTGCCGCTGCTTCTTTCTGATGTTTTTCTCCAGGTCTCCACACTTTATGTTGCATCGCTCCACTGACTATGCTTTCACAATCTTCTGCCGTCTTTCTTTTACTGCTTCTCCTTTGTTTTACTGCTGCTGGTCTCTTCCGGGATACTTTCATCATCATCCGCCTCATCAGTTCAATTTCTCTGTCTAACAGATTTTCTCCAACATCTTCAATAAAACCTGTTGCTTCAACTGCCATCATAGATGTCACTTCCTCCCAAACCTCCTGTCCCTCTGCAACATCCTTTTGCTCGTCACCTACAATTTCATCTGCAACTTCTTTCTCTGGTTCAAACGTCTCCAGCAAACATTTCAGCATTTCATCAACATGCTGCAAATTAACTCCAGCATAACCTCCATCTTCCCCTTCGACAATCTTCAGTAATTGTCCATCATCATCTTGATTGATTCGGGCAATCAAATCAAGTTCTGCAAATACTGTAGCCTCACCCTCTATCACTGTAGCAGCTCCAAAAAATTTTCCACCAGTCTTCTCTTGGCTATACAGACAAGCCAACTCTTTCTTATCACCCATGGTAACAAGCCTCTGCTTATGAGACATGATTGTCTCATCTTCTTCCTGCAATAGTTCTTCTTCTCTCGAGACAATTCCAAGTGATGGATTGTCTCCTACATCACTTGTAAACACAATCAAATTGTCAGCATCAAAATCACAAGACCCAATGGTCTCACTCGTTGATTCAGTCACCAAGTTTTCTCTCAGCAGCTCCAAGTCTTCTTCAGGACTCAGAAAATTTTCACTGGCTTTCTCCTCAGCTTTCTCTGGCAACACTTCAGTATGCTGCTCTGAGTTCCTTTCCAACTCCTCTGTCAGCACATCGGTATGCTGATTTGCATTCACCATGAGACTGTCAGCTAGTCTCGCCTTCTTACCATCATCTGCTTCATGACTTTCATTCATGAAAACTTTCCTGCCTTGCTTCCTCAGCAGATTAGCCTGTACATAAGTCCTCTGTCTCTCAAATTGTCTTCTCTGAAGATCTACTTTCCTATACAATTCAACAATTTCATTAGGAGTAGAACTTGGAAACTTGACGCAATTTTCCATACCTTCACCAGCTCTTAACCAATCATCAGCTGGTCTTTCTCTCTCTGCACCAACATTCTGATTAGACTCCTTCGTCTTCACTTCCTCCTGAGATCTTGCCATCTCATCATCGATCTGAAAAGCCTTCAGATTCAACTCTTCTCTCTCCTTAACAAACTCTAAAGCTAGCTCATCTCCCTATACTGTACCTGCAAACATACACAACTCATCAGTTTTAAAACCACAAGACTTTTCAGTCTCGACTGCTTCCTCCAACACTTCTCTTTGAACAGATCTGCATATGGAATCTTCAAATTCCATCTCTGGCTCAAGAAATCTAAGTCATTTCTTCAATAAGGCAATCACACTTTGCCTCAACTTCATCTGCAATGGTCGCCAAATCATTCTCTTTCCCTTCAGTGGAAAGATCCATCCTGCTTTCTGATTTTCCTGCTCTTGCAGCCATTCCTCTAGTACCTGCAATTGTACCTTCATTACTGCAGTTTCTCTTTCTCTGAATTCATCAGTCATCTCACCTCTATGGCATTCCTCTGAACCTCTTCTCTGATCCTCCATGATCATCTTATCCATGAGTTTCACTAGCCTCAGCAACAAGCTCTCCTGTCTTGCCGCCACTTACCTCACCAAGCTCTCCTCACTCAATCTTTTGGTAAGTACTAGTTCACTGCCTCTGGAACCTCTTGAGCACTCTCCTCTGCTCTCTCTCTCAGCTATCTCTTCAACTCACCTTTCTCTTCAGGACACTGCAATGGTCCTCCTTATCCAGCGTTTAGCTGAATGCCAGGTTCACTGCCATCATCTTATCTGCAACTATAAACTTTAATCACAAATTCCAAATCAGAAAATCATCTCACCTTTAAGATCCTGCATGATCTTGTCTCCTTTCACTTCTGCAATCCTTTTCACTGCATTTGTGTAGCTTGCATACCAGATTAAAACACATTCCAATAAAACACTTTAGTTCTCAACAAAATTTTCCTGCACTTATTCAGAAACAAACATCTTCAATTTCAATAGAGCCAAGCTCTGATACCAAAAATTGATGCAGTGCTAGCCTGCAATACCCAGAATCTTCACAAGACTATGCATATACAAATGCATCATCATAACTGCCCAATAAAACTCCAATTTAAGACAATTTCACACACTGGCAATCTCAATTAATATGTGGAAGCTTCTCTTTCAATTCCTGGCAAATTCAACAACTTAAATTTGCAGAAGCTGTCTTCAATAAATGGTTCAAAGCTCACAACCCAACCATCTTCTTTTCAAAGGTTTCAAATAGCATTAAAAAACCCTTATACAAGTCTTATAAAGACTTTTAACAACCATCAATTTCATTATTTTATTTCTAGGCTTTCATAATTTAAAACCCCCAATGCTTCTCATTTAATCATGTGCTCAATTCATGCCCTTTTCAAACTCAATACAATCTCAATTTCTAACTTGATGCAGAAGTGTATCAAACACTACTCAATCCAATAATTCTATTCACATATGGCAGGATTTTAATTCAAATAAAAGAATGCGCTTATGCTTTTCAACCGGCAAATTCACACCACTACCCAATCGATTTCATGCATTCTGATATCAATGAAATCTCATACTGCTACCATCATTTCAAATAACAATTGACACCACATTAATTTTGAACCAAAGTATTTGGATTTCCCAATTGGATTCTCACCTTACTGTCGCTGGATTTAAAAGTGACCAATATGAACATTTGTCAAATGTCAAGAACGTAACAATCACTCCATTTATTATGTGCGCCCTTGCAAGCCTACCCAATCATGGACATTCATTTATAATCAAATTCCAGTGTTTCTCACAGTGCTGAATTCTCAGTTATAACTTACCATTTTCCTGTGCACTCGTTCCAGCGCTGCATCATATGCGCTATGCCAATTTTTATATACGCTTTTCTCCATTCACTGCTACTTCGATTTCACTGCATCAAATCTTATTTGCCATGCTGAACTTGAATTCCGCCTTGTTGATCCATATCAAATTACACATTTTTAATTGCTTGTGAAATATTTATATATTCGATTTATATTCAACGCTGCTCTATTTTTACAGTTCAGTATTCCAATTAGTCTCAACGCTAACTCAGAACCTATGTGCCCATGATTTCACTGTGTATTTAACATTCTATTCGAACTCCAAATTCTAGTTTTTCCAATTCATTTAATTTAGTTATGCATTGAAGTGGTTACAGTTCATACCTTTGTGCTCAACTGGCAATCAAATCATGTGATAGCACTAATCAATCGAACCTGTAAATGTGCAGCTCAACTCTGTAAGAATTCGATTCCAACCAGGTACCAAACTGAAAAGGAACTCCGCACACTTTGCTCTGATTAACCCACTGCAACTTTGCCACCAGTTTGATTCCATCATACAACTGATTCAAAACTTCTGGGCATAACTCCAAACTTCTACACGATTTTAGTTAAAAAAACACCGCAGAGTAAATCGGATCACATTGATGTTTCTGCTGCACGCGTTGCCACTGAATCAAACCTGCGCCTTATTCAACACAAACTACAGACCCCATTGATTTATCCAACACAGTTAATCGATTTTACCAATTAATAATGATAATATCGTTCCACTATTTGACACAGAACAGCGCATCCAAATTCTCCATATCGATTTTCTCAATTTATGTGCAGAGCAACCTCACAAGGATTATTTAAATCCAAACATATTGAATTCAGTTATGCATAAGATTATATCTTGTGGATTTAGGCGCTAACAAATAGTGATTACGGCAATAGATTATAGAGTTGATTCAACACAAAACTACAGCCACCATTTACGCAGAGATTTGATACTATTTATATTCCATTCCTTCAGCTTGGGCGCATAAATCGATCTTATAATTTCTTTTAATTACACACTTCCTTTGGTCGATCTTTCCAACAACCGATACCTCAATCATATATATACATTTAACCAGAAATACATATAACTTTCATGATCAATCAACCAATGTATATATAATCTGAAACCAAAACAAATTACTTACAAACTCTTGTTGGCCAGATATTCCAGATCTGTGGCCCTTTACAATCGCCCGAAGGCTCCCAAGCAGAACCCCTGCTTTCTACTCCCAATCTCACACTCTCTGCAACTATTCTATTGTATTTTTCTCACAAAACCCACTCATATTTATACATAACAATGCATTTAATTCACCCCAAAATCACTCCACCTAATCCTCAACTAATCCCATACATAGAAATCGTAATCCCAAATTTTGCTCCTAAACTATTTCTCTCATATCCTTTTATTTATTAAAAGAATATTTACATAATCCTCACTTTTCATAATTATCTCCTATTTTATTAAAAATAACAAATTAATTAATAAAATATTAAAATTGTCACACCCCCCTTTTATCACATATTTATAAATGAAAAAATGGTCTTGATGCTCCTGCATCAGACTCCCAACGTTGAAATTAAACATGATCGCCTGATCATGTGTTCGGATCTGTGTATGCCTGGATCCCATATCTTGTGCTGTAACTTTCCACTTGTCGCTGCTTCTTTCTGATGTTCTTCTCCAGGTCTCCACACTTTATGCTGCATCACTCCACTGACTGTGCTCTCGCAATCTTCTATTGTCTTTATTTTGCTGCTTCTCCTTTGTTTTACTGCTGCTGGCCTCTTCCGGGATACTTTCATCATCATCCACCTCATCAGTTCAATTTCTCTGTCTAATAGACTTTCTCCAGCATCTTCAATAAAACATGTTGCTTCAACTGCCATCATAGATGTCACTTCCTCCCAAACTTCCTGTCCCTCTGCAACATCCTTTTTCTCGTCACCTACAATTTCATCTGCAACTTCTTTCTCTGGTTCAAACGTCTCCAACAAACATTTCAGCATTTCATCAACATGCTGCAAATTAACTCCAGCATAACCTCCATCTTCCCCTTCGAAAATCTTCAGTAATTGTCCATCATCATCTTGATTGATTCGGGCAATCAAATCAAGTTCTGCAAATACTGTAGCCTCACCCTCTATCACTGTAGCAGCTCCAAAAAAATTTCCACCAGTCTTCTCTTGGCTATACAGACAAGCCAACTCTTTCTTGTCACCCATGGTAACAAGCCTCTGCGTATGAGACATGATTGTCTCATCTTCTTCCTGCAATAGTTCTTCTTCTCTCAAGACAATTCCAAGTGATGGACTGTCTCCTACATCACCTATAAAAACAATCAAATTGTCAGCATCAAAATCACAAGACCCAATGGTCTCACTCGTTGATTCAGTCACCAAGTTTTCTCTCAGCAGCTCCAAGTCTTCTTCAGGACTCAGAAAATCTTCACTGGCTTTCTCCTCAGCTTTCTCTGGCAACACTTCAGTATGCTGCTCTGAGTTCCTTTTCAACTCCTCTGTCAGCACATCAGTATGCTGATTTGCATTCACCATGAGACTGTCAGCTAGTCTCTCCTTCTTACCATCATCTGCTTCATGACTGTCATTCATGAAAACTTTCCTGCCTTGCTTCCTCAGCAGATTAGCCTGTACATAAGTCCTCTGTCTCTCCAATTGTCTTCTCTGAAGATCTAGTTTCCTATACAATTCAACAATTTCATTAGGAGTAGAACTTGGAAACTTTACGCAATTTTCCATACCTTCACCAGCTCTTAACCAATCATCAGCTGGTCTTTCTCTCTCTGCACCAACATTCTGATTAGACTCCTTCGTCTTCACTTCCTCCTGAGATCTTTCCATCTCATCATCGATCTGAACAGCCTTCAGATTCAACTCTTCTCTCTCCTGAACAAACTCTAAAGCTTGCTCATCTCCTTGTACTGTACCTACAAACATACACAACTCATCAGTTTTAAAACCACAAGACTTTTCAGTCTCGACTGCTTCCTCCAACACTTCCCTTTGAACAGATCTGCATATGGAATCTTCAAATTCCATCTCTGGCTCAAGAACTCTAAGTCATTTCTTCAATAAGGCAATCACATTTTGCCTCAACTTCATCTGCAATGGTCGCCAAATCATTCTCTTTCCCTTCAGTGGAAAGATCCATCCTGCTTTCTGATTTTCCTGCTCTTGCAGCCATTCCTCTAGTACCTGCAATTGTACCTTCATTACTGCAATTTCTCTTTCTCTGAATTCATTAGTCATCTCACCTCTATGGCATTCCTCTGAACCTATTCTCTGATCCTCCATGATCATCTTCTCCATGAGTTGCACTAGCCTCAGCAACAAGCTCTCCTATCTTGCCGCCACTTACCTCACCAAGCTCTCCTCACTCAATATTTTGGTAAGTACTGGTTCACTGCCTCTAGAACCTCTTGAGCACTCTCCTCTGCTCTCTCTCTCGGCTATCTCTTCAACTCACCTTTCTCTTCAGGACACTGCAATGATCCTCCTTATCCAGCGTTTAGCTGAATGCCAGGTTCACTGCCATCATCTTATCTGCAACTATAAACTTTAATCACAAATTCCAAATCAGAAAATCATCTCACCTTTAAGATCCTGCATGATCTTGTCTCCTTTCACTTCTACAATCTTGTTCACTACATTTGTGTAGCTTGCATACCAGTTTAAAACACATTCCAATAAAACACTTTAGTTCTCAACAGAACTTTCCTGCACTTATTCAGAAACAAACATCTTCAATTTCAACAGAGCCAAGCTCTGATACCAAAAATTGATGCAGTGCTAGCCTGCAATACCCAGGTCGAAAGACTAAATGAAGCATTAAAACTCAGAAAAGAAAAAGGGTCGAAGCCCATTTAGTTTATATTCTGTGCATTTATCTGTGGCACTCTTTGGGTGAAAGAGTGGTCTTCTCCAGGCTTCCATTTACTCCGGTATGCCTCTGATGTACTTTGACTGTAGTACTCTATAGTAATTTGGTGAATAAACAAAAAGGTAAATAAATTACTATGAAGTCCGCCATACCACATATCAAATGCTCCGATAGCATCAGGATTGTTGTCAAGGCAGAAAACTCCTCTAGAACACGGCATAGAATGAAAACTACATGGGCACTTCGTCCTTTTACGGGAAAGAACATTCTACTGATGGTGAAACCCTGTTGGTGTTTTTTTATGTGCCCTAGAACCTTCTGATCGATCCTCATGGTCTTCAACCTGGTATTTTGCCTCTAATTTCTTAGTTAAGGCTTAAAATCTTCAATTATATGCCTTAAACTCTCTGATCTTTCACCGACATCCTTCGCTGCTCCAGTACTGTCCCTGTCTATGCAATTTGAGCTTTAATGGTGCCTGAGAAGTTTTGCAGAGTTTAAACTCTGTCCTCTGATAAAATTTATGCTGCAGACACCTTTTCAGACATTTCCCTGTAATATCGGGCTATAAATTCAGCTTCTTCTGTGCACTGTGTCATCACAACAGCACATATGAATCATGGCGTTTTTCCGCCAGCCTGTAACCCTGAAAAACACGAAAAATCGTTAAGAAAAACATGCATGGGGAGGGTGGCATGGATTATTGCAAGAAATGGCAACATGGCATGGGTGGAGACGATGAATGCAGAGGATTTAGTGGAGGAACACGGTGGATCAGCGGGAGACTCTTTGGAGGACGGCAAGGTGGAAAATTTAACGCAAAACATTAAAATTTTCCCTTTGAATGAATTATATAGGGGGATGGACGAAAAAGTAATGAAAACACGTGGAATGGTGATGCGGCGGGAGCGGTCAATGGTGGGACATGCAATCAAATCTGGACCGTCCGATCTAAAGAGGAGATTGACGGCTGAGGACATGGTGGAGGGTGATTGAATCTGGACCGTCTGATCTCAGGAGGAGATCGACGGTGGAAAACATATCAGAGGGCGACAGATGTTGGGCCAGGGGTACGGATGCCTTAGGTTATCCCCCGTGCAACTTCGTGGAGCAGTCACCGTTGGATGGGCAGCTCTGGATCGGACGGTGCACGTGCATATCGCTCCGGGTTTTTTGCTGAACAATATCGCGCAATGGGGGGGCGATTTTCAAACAGTGTCGGTGCCACGCGTCCTGCGGTGAATGGCATCACTCCGAAAATAAAAATACCACCCACCCTTCAACGGTGGTGTGATAGAAATCGACGTTTTTTGAATAGTGCGCGGCATGGGGACCACCGGGCGGGTGAAATACGGACCGTTGATTCGGTGGGTGAAACGGACGGCTGTGATGCGATCAGAGGGGCGAACAGAGTGGGCCACGGCACGACGCTAACCTGCGAAGACTGTCTGATCTAAACAGATTGACAGCCAAAAATGCGCCCGATATCAGATTTGCGTTAAGCGCCTTCTACCTTGGTGCCTGGTCTTAGTGTTGGGTCACGTGGTGGAAAAGGGTGAGGGGGCTAGGGCCAGAGAGGCGCTAAGCCCACATAATGTGGAAAATGGGTTTTTGGCCCATTTTTAGCACTTTTTAAGGCTAGGAAAAGGTAATGATAGAAGGAATAAGGGGAAAACAGGCCAAACAATGGGTATGTGTAGGATTAATAGGGGATTTTGGGAGGATTTAGTGGGTAAGAGGGGAATTTTTACAATGGGAAAAAATGGATGAAATGGAGAATTCTGTAGAGGTATAAGGCGCAATAAAGGCATTTAGGAGCACAATTTATCATCATCAGTGAGGCTTATTGACTCAAGAACAGCAGAGGGAAATAATCAAAGGGAAGAGAGCATGAAGAGGCTTCAAGGATGATGTGTTTTCAAGATAAATGCATTCCTTGAAGGCTCATAAATCAAATTATCCCCTTGCTTTCTTGTCAAGGAATTTATAGGGGGCTAACAATAAGAAAAAGCTCATCTAGATTATAAATCTGATCCAATGTATCATCTTCATAATCATCAACTGGTGGTGAGGTTAACTTTGTAACACGTTCATATAGTTGTGCATGCAAATGATCTTCTTCAAACTTTACACTCCTTTCGATAAATAGCTCTTAAATGTTGATATAAAGCAATATGTACCCTTTGAATTCATTGGAATATCCAACGAACATGCATTCCTTTCTTTGAGACTCCAAATCCTTTCTCTTCTCTGTAGGAATGTGGGCCCATGATCAAAATATGAAAATGTAAAAATGACCGACTTTAGATTGCATGCCAGTCCAAGCCTCAAAAGGTGTTTTTCTAGTAACAAATTTATGAGGAGATCTATTCCAGATGCATGAATCACAGTTGATAACTTCATCCCAAAATTTTGATGGAAGAAATCTTGCATGCAACATGCAACTGACCATCTCTTACAAAGGTCTATTCTTCCTCTTGGCCACCCCATTTTTTTGTGGAGTGTAAGGAACTGTGTGTTGAAACTGTATGCCTAATTCATTGCAAAAAGGCTTTGGATATCTCTATTGAAAAATTCATTCCCATTATTTGTGCAAAGGATTTTGATGTGTTTTCTAGACTGATTTTCCACATGCGCTTTGAAAATATTTATATGTTGAACATACTTGATTTTCACGAAGTAAACCCAATTCAATCTCGTTTAATCGACTATAGATGACATCACATATATTTTTTTCTCATTGAAGGTTATGGAAATGGGCCCATGAAACTGTGTATAAGCTCCAAAAGTGAAGAGGCTCTCCCTGAATTCCCCTTCTCGAACTTGTCTTGTGGATGTGTCCAAGAGCACATCCATTGCAATCACCCTTTGAAAATTCAATGGCTGATAATTATTTAACTATCCCTTGCATGCTAATTTAATGCATATAGTTAGGGTCCTATAATAATAGGGATCATGATTTTGAATTAGATATTTTTAAATCTTGTAATATTGGACATACCTTTGCTTTTTGGAAAGGTTTTCCTATATTAAATAATGAGAAGAGGGTATTTCCTAAAAGAAAAATCAAAGGACCAAAAGAAAATGATCAAAAAAAGGAAATGTAAAGTATGAACCCCACAATAGAGATAAAAATATATCATGAAAGTGGTGGACATTTAAATGCCACTACCTTTATTTGTTTACTTTTGCAAATAATATTGTGTGCAACTTGTCCAGAATGCCACAATTCATGATAATAAAATAGTTTAATCTTGATTCATTCATGTTTTAAATTTCATGTCATGCTAATTAGTGAATAAAGATCTGGCCAAACTGTTTAATCTTGGCATATAAATAGTTAGGTAGGGAATGAATGAGCTCATTAGTTTAATCTGAGCCTTTAGAAGTTATAAGGTTAGCGATTAGATAGTTTTATTTTGAAGGAAAAATAAAGGGTTGGCAAGCTTAAATGCACCCAATAAATGAAGAAAATTGTTAGAGTAAATGATGGGTAGGCAGAAGTAGTTTTCACAAAGCATGGAAAGCATCAATTGGTCATTTCATATCTGTTAGGTCCCTATATTACTAGTATAGTCCCTTATTGTTGTTAGTGTAACCCCCTTATTGTTATTATCGTACCCTTGTAACCCCCATTTTATTATTATTGTGCCCTTAAATTATTATTGTTAGGTCGGCTAGGATTACATTGTGGCCCACTAGGATTACATTATGGCCCCATGGACTCCTATATATAGAAAGGAGGTTTTGTAAATTGGATCATCCAAGAAATGTTCATTTATGTAATGTATTGGAGGTTGCCCCCTCGAAGTGGCTTATTTCTAAGGCATTGATATCTCTTTTCTTCTATTTTTGGAGCTGGTTACACAACATTTGGTATCAGAGGTTTGGATTCTAGGGTTTCGCTACTCCAAACCGGTCATCGTGGAATTTTCGCTATAACTTTTTTTCTACGAAGTTTCAGAAGCTGAAATTTTTAGGGTGCGAAACTGAAATCCTGAGGACGATTTTCTAAAAATTTCAGAGCCTGGTTCGCAATATTTTCGGAGATATGATCTGTGGAATTTAGGTCTTGTTTCAGGCTCCTAAATAGGTCATCGTGGCATTTTCGCTATAACGTTTTTTCTACGAAGGTTCAGAATCTGAAATTCATATGGTGCGAAGCGGAAATCCTAAGGAAATTTTTCAAAAACTTTTGGAGCTTGGTTCGCAATATTTTTGGAGATATGATCTGTGGAATGTAGTGCTTTTTCAGTCTCCTGAATTGCATCTCAAAGAGGTGATCATGGGAAAAGTTCAATAACTCTCTCTGGGCATCGGATTGGAGTGCCGTAAAAAGTGGTCGCAATTACACAGACGGTAGTTTCTTGGCTATCAATTTTAGAGACAAAGGATGAAACAGTGACATGTGGCAAGTCGTACAAGTTCACTCTACTGAACCAGTCCATAATTAGGTCATTGTGGGAAATTGGACACAACTTTGTCTTGGAGAATCCAAATCAGGTCAGACCTGTGGCATTCAAAAGAGAATTCAGAGGGCTACTTCAGTACTAAATTTCAGATATTGAAGATCTTCAATCACAGAGATAATACAATTTCAATATCGAGCTCCTCAAAGCAAGTAAAAGAATAGGTATCAATATTGGATTCTAAAATGGCGCCTAAAAAGAATTCAACACCCATTAAGCCTTCAGAAGGCTCTACCATGACTCATGAAGATGAATAATTGCAACATGATCTATCAAAATTACAAGAGAAATTGCAACAAATTTCACTCTCGCAAAGAGCAACAAAAAATGAAATGGAAGTTTTGAAGAAAGGTGTGGAAGTGAAGATGGACGGTTTGAAGAAAGGCATGGAAGCTAAGATGGATGGCGTGGAAGTGAAGATGGATGGTTTGAAGAAAGGCGTGGAAGCTAAGATGGATGGTGTGGAAGCTAAGATTGATGGCATGGAAGCTAAGATGGATGGCATGGAAGTGGGCATCGAAGCTAAGATGGATGACATGAAAGACAACATGGAAAACATGAAGAATGATCTAAAATCATACATGGAAGGCTTGATGACAAGCTTAAAACAAGAAATGATTCCTAATGGCAGAAATATAGTAGAAGAACCTCATGATGAGAACAAAATAAATGTTAATCGTGATTTCATAAACTCTAATGTTGGCGGGAAGAACCACCATATTCCAAAATGGATATGAGGAAGTTTGATGGAAAGGATCCTGTAACATGGATACTATAGATGGAGCAATATTTTGATCTCCATAATGTGAAAAACACACAAAAGGTACGCATTGCAACTTTACATTTAGAATAAAATACATTTGTATGGTATCGATGGCTTTGTTCCCGTAAAAAAATTGTCACTTGGTCAATTTTTACGGAGGAAATGATAGCACATTATGAGGATACAAAGAGCAACACCTTCTTTACCCAATTGATAAATCTCAAACAAAAGGGTTTAGTGGGGCAGCACATCGAGGACTTCCAAAAATTGAATATAAGGGTAACTGATCTTACAGAGGAACACAGGATTGATCTCTTCCTAGGCACTTTAAAGGATAACATCCAACATGAAGTTCGCGTTTTGGAACCTGATTCATTGGAGAAGGCATTCAAGTTGGCAAGAAAAGTTGAATGTAAAATTATGGCGACAAAGAAGCCTACCACTCAATTCTATAAAGAAGGAAGTGTTGCTACACCTAGATTTCCACAACCTACAAGGTTGACACCACAACAATTGGAAGAAAAGAGAGCAAAAGGGCTTTGCTACAGTTGTGATAGCAAATACACTAAAGGTCATAAGTGTGCTGAGAAGAAATTATTTTACATAGATTGTGAAGAGGAAGAAGAAAATGAACAAGAAGAGGATATACACCAGGAACCAGCCCTAAAAGAGGAAGAAATGAATCCGACCATATCGTGTAATGCACTGGCAGGAATTACCACTCCTCAAACTCTCAAGATAGAAGGACATATCAAGAAGAAAAGGGTAATAGTGTTGATTGATTCAAGTAGCACCCATAATTTTATTCATTATAAGGTAGCCAAGGAATTAAATTGTTTCCTATACCCAGCACCAGAATGTCAAGTGATGGTTGCAAATGGAGGAACTATGAATTGCTCTGGAAAATGCCATAATATCAAGCTAACCATGGGGGAATATGTATTGACTAGTCCAATGCTTTCCATTCCTATGGGAGGTGCTGATGTTGTACTAGGAGTACAATGGTTACAATCTTTGGGACGGTAGCTTTTAATTTTCAAGAACTTTTCTTGAAATTTTTTTCAGAAGGAAAGGAAGTCGAATTACGGCTTTCTCTGCTCCCGTAGTGTTGGTACACAAGAAGGATGGATCATGGCGAATGTGTCCGGATTATAGGGAGCTCAATAAGCTCACCATTAAAGACAAATTTCCCATTCCTGTGATTGATGAATTATCGGATGAATTACATGGAGAAATTTATTTTACCAAGTTGGATCTTCGTTCAGGATATCATCAAATTAGAATGAAGACTGAAGATATTCCAAAAACAGCATTTCGAACTCATGAGGGTCATTATGAATTTTTGGTCATGCCTTTGGCCTTACCAATGCACCTTCTACATTTCAAGGGTTGATGAATTCCATTTTCAAACCCTTCCTTAGAAAATTTGTGCTAGTATTTTTTGATGATATACTAATCTACAGCAGGTCTTGGAAGGATCATGCTGAACATGTTGACAGGGTGCTCAAACTATTGCAGGAGAAACAATTATATGAAAAAAAATCCAAATGTTTCTTTGGAGTACAAGAGGTGGAATATCTGGGTCATATTGTATCTCACGAGGGTGTTAAAGTAGACCCTAACAAAATTAAAGCCATTAAGGAATGGAAAGCTCCCACAACCATAAAGCAGTTGCGAGGATTTCTCGGGTTAACAGGGTATTATCGCAAGTTTGTTAAGAATTATGGGAGAATAGCAGCACCTCTAACAACATTATTGAAGAAAGATGCATTTTCATGGACTCCTGAAGCAACTAAGGCCTTTGAACGCCTTAAAGAGGCAATGTGCCTAGCACCGGTCTTAGCTACACCAGACTTCACAAAAACCTTTATTGTGGAATGTGATGCCTCAGGAAATGGAATTGGTGCAGTTTTAATGCAGGAAGGAAGATCCATTGCTTTTGAAAGTCGTCCAATCAAAGGAAAGTATTTACAGAAACCTATTTATGAGAAGGAAATGTTAGCAATACTACATGCACTAAAGAAATGGCGAACTTACCTAATGGGAAGACACTTCAAGGTAAAAACTGATCATGATAGTCTTAAACACTTTTGGGAACAAAGACTATCGTCAGAAGAACAACAAAAATGGGTCACAAAGATGTTGGGTTACGACTTTGAAATAATCTACAAAAAAGGAAAGCTGAATGTTGTTGCAGATGCACTCTCAAGAAAGAATAAAGAGGTGGAAGCATTGCTTTGTGCCATTTCTATTATCCAACCAGATTGGATAAATGAAGCAAGAGATGAATGGAAGAAGGACAAAGATGTATGGATACTCATTCAAAAGTTGCAGCAAGATCCTAGTACATCTGATACATTTAGTTGGAAAAATGATTCCTTATGGTACAAAGATCGTTTATATATTTGTAAGAATTCCCAACTAAAACAAAAGATTCTTCTGGAATTGCACACTTCTCCTTTAGGAGGACACTCAGGATTTTTAAAAACTTACCACAGGGTGAAGAAAGAATTTTTTTGGGATGGCCTTAAATCCGATATTCGAAAGTTTGTGGCGGAATGTTTGGTTTGCCAGCAGAATAAAGTGGAAACAATTAAGACCCCAGGACTTCTACAACCTTTATCCATTCCAGGTCAACGTTGGGAGGAGATTTCAATGGATTTTATCACAGGTTTACCTAAGTCCGAAGGAAAGAGTGTCATCATGGTGGTAGCTGATAGACTTACCAAGTATGCACACTTTTGTGCATTATCTCATCCATTTAAAGCAAGTACAGTTGCTACTACATTTATGGACACAATTCAAAAGCTACATGGAAACCCAAGGGTTATTGTGAGCAACAGAGATCCCATTTTTACTGGAAATTTTTGGACAGAGTTATTTTCTTGTTTGGGTACTCAATTAGCTCATAGCTCATCTTATCATCCTTAATCCGATGGTCAAACTGAGATAGTAAATAAATGTTTGGAAGGATATCTTCGTTGTTTTGTATCTGATAAACAAACACAATGGGTCAAGTGGTTACCTCTTGCCGAATGGTGGTATAACACTTCCTTCCATACTGCAGCAAAAATGACCCCATTTATGGCACTTTATGGATATCATCCACCATCCATCACATCATCTTTAAGGGAAAATTCGAAGGTTCAAGCAGTGGAAGATCACATCGAGCATCAACAAGAAGTTCTCCAACTCTTAAAGGATAACCCGAATTTGGCACAAAATCGAATGAAACAACAGGCAGATCAACATCGCAGCGAGAGAAGTTTTGATGTAGAAGATTGGGTATTTTGGAATCGATCAATTTCAGAGTATCTCATCAAGTGGAAGAACTTACCCACTGAAGATTCTACATGGGAGGATGAGAATTTTATACGAAAGCACCCAGAGCTACTCAAGCGTTGAGGACAACACTTTTTTTGAAGGAGAGGGGCATGTTAGGTCCCTATATTACTAGTATAGTCCCTTATTGTTGTTAGTGTAACCCCCTTATTGTTATTATTGTACCCTTGTAAACCCCCATTTTGTTATTATTGTGCCCTTAAATTATTATTGTTAGGTCGGCTAGGATTACATTGTGGCCCACTAGGATTACATTATGGCCCCATGGACTCCTATATATAGAAAAGAGCTTTTGTGAATTGTATCATCCAAGAATTGTTCATTTATGTAATGTATTGGAGGTTGCCCCCTCGAAGTGGCTCATTTCTAAGGCGTTTTTATCTCTTTTCTTCTCTTTTTGGAGCTGGTTACACAACATATAACCTCTTTGGCATAAAACTAACAATATGTAAATATCCTGCCCTCTATAGTGATAGAAATTTCCATAGTCTATAACTATATAATAAAAATAAAAATACAAAAGGGCTTTAGGCATGTTTTATATATGTCTAAGCGAAAAATATTGCCCCGATTATATCATTCTACCCTAATTTTTATAAAGTTTGATCATCTATGCCTTTATAATATACTTAATACCATTCCCCACACTTCTTAAACCTAAGGTTAAAAGCCTAAGATCATTTATCCTAAGCATTTTTACCTTCCCCGATGAATGAAACCTCACGTTTTATATCATAAATAACCCATATTAAACCCTTGATTAATACAAAACGCCTCATGCACATTTTACCATGTATATAAACCTTTGATATATATATATATATATATATATATATATATATGTATATATATATATATATATATATATATATATATATATATATATATATATATATATATATATATATATATATATCGCCACCCATTTTACCCTTTACCCCGCATATATGCATTATCCTTTGATATAAAACCTTGGATATAAATACATATGTTACAAAGGTTTTATTTCATTGATGCGCATATAAAGCAGCCTGGCCCCACATCCTTTACACCGCAGCTTTTAGGCTCATCCCGACCGTTCGCTTCCACTTTTCAAATCCAACGGTGGACGTTTCATTTCGCGTCCACAAACCAAACGATTGCCAAACGCCCAAACGAGTGTGAAATGGGTAGTTTTTTCATTACCGCCTCCTATGACGTGTCATATTCTGATACGATCACATTCATTTTGGGAAAAACCATTTACCACCCAAACCCAACGTGAAAAAAGTTTCCAGTTATTCGCATTCACAAAAAAAAAAAACTACTCCCAATAGTAATTTGATTCGCATTTATGACAGTTTTTAAGGATTAATAACAAAATTTAAAAGCTTTGTTATAATGTTTATTAACATTATTATGCATTCCTGATAGTAAAAAAACCGCCCGACTGCGCAAAAAACCCATTTGCTCAAAATTGTTGAATTGTGTCCAGTGAAAAACCCAATTTCAACCATTGTTCCACTATTTGAAGACTATTTGAAGCCATTTCTCTGCATCAGCAATCCAAGAATCACCAAAGCTTCAAAAAACCCTTTTTTGGCTATCAAGATACCTGCAAATCAGGTATTTTCTCGAATTTGGCCTGCAATTTCACAATTTGGACCACCAGTTGAACCAATTAAGATTTAAAGAGTAAAATTGCCCATTCGTTTTGTTCTAAACCTTGGAAAAAGAGGGCAAACCCTCGCAAATTTTTCCCAGAAATTTCCATTTGTAGAAAACCTTATTTTGAAGCTAAAATTCTCAATCTAGACCCTTTAAAGACAAATTCCACTACTAAGAAAGGTTTTTAAACCCACAGAAAACCTTAAAACCCCTTTTACAGTCTCAATCATTCAGAAACCCTGCGTTTTCTATCTCAAACTATTGCATGTGTCCTAAAAATTCTAATTGAGCACTGAATTTCCCACTACTATCATCCTTGCCCATAAAATTGCTCAATTACCCTTTGTTGAAGAAAAACCAACTATAGAAAACTATATAATCTTGTTGTAGTTAATTTAAAATGACAAAAAAGAAAATCACACCCAAGGCTGGAGGATCCAAGCCTGTTAGGCCTGGAGGATCAAAACCTCCCAAAACTAAAGCAGCAAAAGTCCCAAAGTCTACTCCTACTATGACTGTAAATCCTCTTCAACCTCCAGTGTCCAATGAAGAAGTTATCCCTTTAGTTGACTTGGATTACAAAATTGTAGACCCTCTAGTAGAATTCAATCTATTAGAAGTACACAATTGGTGTTATGAGAAGTTTTTAGACAAAGAAGAAATGCCTCTCCGGGATACAAAATTACCTAAATATATAGTCCTAGTAACACATCCTGGTCAGGACTTGATAAGAATATGCCAAAAGTGTTATGTCCCAGATCAAAGATCAATTGTGAATAATGGCAGGGAAATCCTTTATTCTATCACTGCAGATTCAATCAATGAAATGTTGCAATTACAATTTGACCCTAGGGCATTCCCATTATCCATTGAAGCATTAACTCAATTATATTTAGGGTTATATTTCCCTAAAATATTCATGATTTTTCAGAACTTCATGCCTAGTCATGTGGATATCCCAAAATTGAATCCTCCCTATTCCACTTCCAAGTTTCCAGAGGGTTATAGGCATGTTATTTCAATGCTATCCTTCATCTTAGGATACTTCACTGATGAGTTTACTGATGAGTCCATCCTTGGATTTTTATCCACCTTATCCCCTGGTGAGCCTCCTGCTGTGATCTTTGATTTTGCCATATTTATTGCTGATTCCATATACCATCAGTTAACAAAGCTACCCACTAAAGGGGTATTTAGGTATTCTTCTTATTTATTCCATTTGTTCCTATTTTCACAAGAAGATCACTTTCCTATAGCACTGTAGAAAATGAATGTAGAGGGCCAGCCTATATCAGTTGTTTTTTGGACATCATTATTAAGAAAGGAAGGAAATGAATATAACTACACAGATTTCACATATTTGTTTATCAGGCCAGCTATGAATTTACTTCATAAGTCAGAAAAGCCCAGGATAAATGAGGAGATGAAAAAGATATTCAACTATCAGAACAATGTAAAATGGGAGATTGGTACTTATATGAGAAGCACACTGAATTAAGAATATTTGGAACCAATCTGCTTCCATATAAGTTACCTAAGTTTTTGACTCTCAGAGTCTTTGCTCTAGAATATTTGAGACAGGTTTTGAATGATGATGCCATCAATTTCATGGCATCCAAAAATAAGACTCAGTTTAAACTAAAAAATTAGATTGGTCCATTTATAGTAAATAACAGGGATGTTGAAAAAGAGATAGAAAAGAAATTATCAGAGCTGAAATTCCATGTGAGTTTCCCTTGGAATTATGACCCCCAAGGTCTTTTAAGCAGCATAAGAGTGAAGTGTAAACTACCTCCTTTTGTACAAGAGTCAAAGCCTGATATTGAAAAGTTTCCTAATCAGGCAAAATGGGAAGAAAATACATTGGTTGATTTAACTGAAAATACAAAGCCAATAGAAAAAGAGGATACCACACTTATTGTACTAACTTCTAAACCACCAGAGTCCTCAAACAAAAGAAGCAGAGATGAGGGTACCTATACAGCAAAAACTACTTTAGATACTAAGTTCAAACTCATCTACAATAAAAGGCTAAGATTTGGTTCCATAGGCAAAGAAAAAATTATTGAAGTTGAAGATGAACCAGAGGTCAGTATTGATGAGGTAACTACAATAATAAAGGAGACTTTGACAGAGATTGAAAGAGAACAAGCAGCATCCAAAGGATATGAGACCCAAGTGATTGAACAATAGGTGAATATGGAAACTTCATCTTCTCAAACAGCAGAAGAAAAAGATTTGGATATTAAGGACAGATATAAACAGATTAAACAAAGAAATGAGGAAATTAAAAGTGAGATTTATTCTAAATTTCTCAAGTAGAAGCCTGGAAATCAGGATAGACTGCTTACATCATTTGATTATTCTTCAAATAAGATGATCATGTCCTATTTACAACCTACTACTTCAACCCCAAAAACAGTGGCTGCCTACAAAAAGAGGGAATTTGAAGTAGATACTGAAAAGGTACATGAGTTGGATTAGACAGAATTTTATAGACATGGCTTTGAGATGCTATATTCCACTATAGTGACAAAGGTCATGAGTGTAACAAATTTGAAAAATATTATTATCAACCTACAAGATTAGATGAAACTTGATAAAGGCTCCTCATATGCAAAAGATCTAAGAATCAAATCATTAGAAGATTTGATTCTACAAATAGGAGTGGACCCATCAAATGTACAAGCTGCTGAAGTATTAATAAAAAAGAAAAATGATGATATTGCTACTTTGAGGAAACAGTTAAAAATTCCTCAAAGTGAGCACCCACAGAGCAAGGAAATACTTCAGGAACAAAAAGAGAAATAAGATATGATGCAGTTGATCATAAAGCTTACTGCCCAAATCAAGGACATGGAAAGCCAATTGGATATACTGATGAAAGAAAAAGAAACTGTGAAGGAAACAGATGCTTCCACCATTCCCACAGTTATACCTATTATTATAGCTACTATTCCTTCTACATTGGGAGAAAAGTTAGCACCCAAAGAGCCACTGGCAACTGCAGTGTCAGTTCAATCAGTTACTATTTCCAATACTGAATCCTCAACATCATAGGTGCAGTAGACAAATGATGCAGGGAAAATTTTCAAAGCAATGGAAGAAATGACATTGAAAACCCATGAAATTAACAATTTGAAGAAAAATATTCAAAATATGGAGGTTTCAAATAAAGCAACATTGATTAATGCCAACAATTATGAACAAAAAGCTAAAAGACTTGAAGAGCAAGTCAAAGGCCTTCAGAGGGATTTGAGTTTTACTACACAGATTTCTTACATAAGAAATCACCTATGGACCAATATTATTGAGGCCATACATCTTCAATGGCCATCGATTCAGATAATATATGAACAGAGAGACCTCCTTCTAGCAGGTCAAGGTGAAATACAAAGAACAATAGAAGAATTAGCAGACAAAGCAACGCAGGCACTAAAGCTAATTACCTTCTTAAACAGTAAGAACAGGAATGAGCTAGAGGAATTGAAGATACAAGACAGGACAGAGACTATATTACAAATCAAAAAAGAATTGACAAAGAAGACTCTGATGAATAACTTGAAAGAAAAATGTGATGCTATGAATTTTTCCATTACCAAGTTTTTAGCAAAGTATATTATGCTAAGACAAGCAGGCATTTCATACATACTTGTATTCAATGACAAGTTAATGGACCAAAAAGAATATGACAAGAAGATCATAGACCATGCCAAATAATAGGTTAATAAGCAATTTCCAGAGGGATCTCCAACAGTGAAAGTTGTTCTCCAATACATTGAAGATTTATTCTTCCTTCAGAATGAAATCAAACATTTGTTTGTAATTAAGCCAAATCTTGATAAGTACACTGAAGCAAATGAGAACTACAGAAAGTTGAAAAGTATGAAGATACCAGATGTTGAACAATGGCAGACTTTTACAAATTTATTATGGCAGCCAAGAAGAAAACAGTGAAGAGAGTGCAGATGAAGCAGTCAGTTTGAAAGGGAAACAAATAAAACAATGTTTGATTTTGATTTTTTACTGCTGAAAATTCCCTTTTTACAGCAATTAAAGGTCAAAATATCAGGTTAAATAATATCAGAGTGAAAAGCTAGAGTCAAAGTGTATCAGATAGAAAACAACAGCTAGCTAATTTGACTATTGTAATTTCCTTTTTTACAGCAGTGAAATGGTAAATAAACAGCGTGAAAGAGTATGAGAGATGAAGTACAAGGTCAAAGAGTATAAGTGGAAAGAGTATTAGTAAATTCATCTTCCAAAAAATATTTTCAAAATGCCAGCAAGCATGGGCAGCTATTCAAACAAACAGTTTTTGTTAGATAAGATAGCTCTATATTTTCTGGATAAGAGGACAGCTTGCTAAGTTGTTAAGCAGTTGTCCCTCTTAATGAGTAAAGATATTTTATATTTCCTAGAGTTATTCCTAGATCTCTCTAGGATATTTGTAATAAACATTTGGATAAATACTTCAGTTTATGAAGTATTTAGGGTGGAATAAAATTGCTAAGAACATTATAGACATTTTGCTGGTACGTTGGAGGCTCACATGTGTTGATTTCAAAGCAGCAATCTCGACAATAGCCAATTGGACTTCATAATTTAGGATTCATGCGATAATTTAAAGAGTAAAGTGCATTTATCTTGTCATTGTTTCCTTTCTGAGTTACATACAATTTCATATATGTTGTTCAATCTTAATGATTAATTAGGAGAATTACTTCAGGACTAGTGTAAGAACTCTCTGTCTTAACTACTTAATCATTTAAATGTTTTCTGTTGATTTCCGGATTTAAAATTCTTAATTGCTCCTAGTCCTGTTTAACCCCTGCCTCCTTCCTCTTTTTCCGGATCAAAGGATTCTTCATTGCCATTTATCCCGAAGCAAGCCATCTCATCAAAACAATATATCCAAATCTCTGAGGGTTATCTACCTTGCCCTGAATACATTAGCATCCTTTTGGCCTTTCTTTCTAGTTCTGCTTGCTAGATTTTGACTCCATAGCCCAATGGACTAGTAGATCCCTCTTTAAGTTGTCTTCAAGTAATCTTATTTTCCACCAAACATTTCAAAACCAAAAATAAGCTGAACTATCATAACTATCCTAAAACATTAAACAAAAAAAAAGTTAAATCATAAAGAGAGAGCCCTCTCTGAAATTTAGGAAGGCTAGATCCTAGATTTCCAAAGTAGGTTTGAGGTTACCCCTAATTTTCTTAAACTAAAAATCAAAAGCCCACAATCTTGAGAAATTAGTAGGGTGATAACATACTAGCGACCATACTGGGGAACTAACCAATCTCCCGTTTTAAAATTAGTCTTCAAGGAAGATCTTTAATCTATATTTTTACTTTAAGATTATTTTTAAGGGTTGTGGGTATTCATAAACAGTCATTCTGTCTTTTAGGAAAACATACTATACCAGGTCTAACCTGGATCCTAAGCCTGCAGTTATAGTAGATAACCCAAAACAGATTGGAAAAAACAAATTGTCAATTTAGAAACTGAAGTACCATTAAGAAAAGCTAATTCTTTACCCAAAGAATTAGTGAGCTTATCTGATATTGATTTTGATTTCAAGTTTGAACAATCATTGTTTAAAATTAAATCTGAAACTGATTTAAAAGATATTGTAATAGATCTTTTTTTTACTTCTTTCTTGAAAGAAAAACATAATATTATTTCAGCAAAAAGAAAATCAGATAATCTGAATCTCAAAATCAAGTAGAAAGGATTAATGTTACATTAATTAAAGACATTGATGAAGCTATTAAATTAGCGAATTTATTATCTTACATTAAGCCTCTAGTTTCTCAATTGCATGCAACAATAATTCCAGCATCAGATTCAAATTTGTATGTTGTCACCTCATTTTTAGATTCCATTGCAAGTTCATCCACAGAACCTTTTATTCCTAAGTTGCCTTTGCAACCTAGGATATTTTTTCCTTCATTCACTCAATCTATTGCATCCACTAGTTTTATAAGCACTACATTTTTTCCAACCAATTCCATATATATACCAACCACTTTTCCAAGTTCTTCAAGTACATCTTTCAACACATCAGCTACTATAACCAGCACATCTCCTGTCATTTCTAATGTACCCCCTAGCTCAGTTAAGCTTCAAGCTATGGCTGCAAGATATGCACCCCTTGTTTTGCCTCAAAACCTTCATGATATGCCCCAAGATTACCAAAAGAATATACCTTTATTTGATGGCTTGTCACAATACACTGCTCAACAACATGTTACCAGAATGACATACTATTGTAAAATCTCTGAAATAGATGAATCAAATGTTCAGATGAGGTTGTTTGCTCAAAGGTTAACTGGGGAAGTTAAGAAATGGTTTAAAAATTTAGCTGCTGGTAGTATAGCTAATTTAGTTGCATTTCATAGAGCATTTCTAAATAAATGGGAAAAGAAAAAGAACCCTTTGCAAATTTTATCTAAGTTTAATTTTTTAAAAAGAGCTCCTAATGAGTCTGTTCAGGATTACTGCACTAGATACAACAGTGTCTATAATTCTATTTTTGCAAATCTTAAACCTACACCATATTCTGTGCTTCTTAAATTCCCTGATGGATTCGATCCAGATATGGCATACCAACTTAGAGAAAGATATGTTGAAACATTAGAACAAATGCAATTAGATGTTGTTAGTGTAGAAATTAATATTCTAGCTAGAAAAGCCAGACTTAGGAATGAAAGAAGCGTCACAATCAAAGAAGAAACATCAAACTCATATGGTAAATTTAACTTTTTTTGCTAAAACTTTAGAAAGAGTAGTTGAAAGATTAGAAAATATTGAGAAAAAACCACAATGGGATAACCAACCACAAATCAGAAATCCCAACTTCAGAAAAAAAAATAATCCTGGAAAAGGTAAAGAAACTTCTCCAGATCAAAACATTAGGCCCCCATTCCAAGAGAACTATGTTGAAAGTTCTCAAAATAATGATGAAGATGAGGATGACATCAATATAGTAATGGGGATAGATGAATAAAACACTATTTTCCTCACTCAGGAGGATCAAGAACTTTTTGAGCTTCAACAACTCAAAGTAGAATCTAGTGAATCCTTTGATTTCAAACAAGGTTATGAATTCGTCATCAATGAAATTCACAGTCAGTATAACCTTAGAAACAGAAAAAACAATGAAACTTCTACTAAAAATACTTCTCAAAATCAAGCCAAAAAAAATGTAGAAGCACCAAAAACAAATATTTTGCAAATTCTCCCAAGAGAAAACAAGCAAAATTCCCATCCACCCAGTCCTAAAAAAGGGCCAAATCCAAAAATTGTTGACATCACTGAAGAAGTGGCCCAATCCTCTAGTAATTCTCAAAATACAAACACTACCAAAGCCCCTAATTCAACAAAATCAACAATTCCTAATTCTAGAAGAATCCTGTTGATTCTAAGTCAGCAAATCCCAAAACTATTAACACTAAAGCTTTTGCTGAAAGTTAAAAATCTGAAAAAACTTCTACTGCCCTTGAATTTGTCTCTAAAAAGAAAACTAAAGACAACAAGAGTCAAGAAACTCAAACATAAAACAATAGGACAACTCAAGATAAGAGTACATCTGCTGAAATACCTGAAAAACCCACTCAGATAACTGTCACAAAAGATGAACTAATTCAAATTAGTAAATCTCAACCAGCATTTAATATTCAAATTGAAATAGCAAAGTTAAAGATACCAATTCCTTTGACAGAATTGGTAAATAATGATTTGTATAAATCAACAATTACTGAAACTTTGAATATGAATGTTGGTGAATATTCTATTAATTTAAATGATGATCAACCTGAATTAATTTTTGGCCCTGATGTTAATGGTAAACATTCAGATGGATCAGTTCCTCCCTTCTATATAAGACTTACTATTCACGATCAAATCCTACATAATGCAATGTTATATTCAGGAGCTTCCCACAACTTAATGCCAAAATCTGTCATGGAAACTCTGAATTTAGAAATAACAAGGCCTTATAAAGATTTATTCTCTTTTGATTCAAGCAAGGTCAAATGCATAGGATTGATAAAAGACTTATGTGTCAATTTGGCTCAATATCCCGATAAAAGTATGGTCATGGATATTGTAGTAGCTGATATCCCACCAAAGTATGGTATGCTTCTTTCTCGCTCATGGGGAGCTAAGTTGCAGGGATCTCTACAATTATACATGAGCTATGCCACCATAACAGTGTTTGGACAACCTAAGAAACTTTACAAAGAAACTCTAATGAAATACATGGTTAGCAATGCTGAGAGATCAATAAATTACCCAATTTACTCAACACCAACTGATCTTGACTCTTTCATTTTATGTAACTCTGATAATAATGAGATCCAAACTAAATTAATTGACATAAAGCCTAAACCAAACAATGATAATATTTTCCATCAAGCCCTTTGGCACTTAGACTTTGATGGTTCAGTGAATAAATTAGGAGTAGGAGCTGGAGTGTGGATCACAAACATTGAGACCAGTCATTCGTAAGGACATGCCTTTAGACTCAACTTTAAATGCACCAATAACATGGCAGAGTATGAGGCACTTATCTTAGGCCTTCAAATCATCAGAAATTTAGGAGGTCAAAAAATTTTAATTATGGGAGATTCGAAGTTAATCATTAAACAAGTAAATGGAGATTATTCTATTCATAATCCTAGATTAGCCATATATAGAGATACAGCAGTTGATTTATGTGATGATTTACTAGAATGTAAGTTTGCTACTATTCCAAGAAAACAAAATTTGCAAGCACATTACCTAGCAACTTTTGCTAGCACATGTAACTTACCTTTTAAACCAACACATAGATATACTGTTGAAGTTAAATATAGACCCATTGTCCCTGATAATGTCAAATACTAGCAGATTTTCTCTGAAGATGAACAGATTTACCATTTTTTGAATAGTGAGAATGAATTTCAAAATTGTATGATAGACACAGACGGTAATTTAGATTATGAATGTAACATAGATTTAGATATTAATTGTGAAATAAATAATATAGATGTACATAAACATAAGAAACCCACTGTATTTACTCAATTTGATATCTAGATAACTTAGAGAAGGTAGATTTAGAGGAAATAATTGAAGATGAAATTGAAAAATTAGATTTAAAAGATAATTTTTTACCTAAGGGTTTAACTCCTTTAGAGGACTTGTTTGATTCCAATGATGTACCCAAAAAGCCTAAAATGGAACCAGTCAAGTCTGACATTGAAGAATGTAACATTGGGACAGACACAAAACCAAAAATGATCAAATTGTCAAAAAAATTACCCCCTCAAGAAAAAGAAAAATTTATTGAACTTTTAAAGGAATACCAAGATGTTTTTGCATGGATTTATGAGGATTTAAAAGCATATGACACCAACATCATTCAACACAAGATTCCTATAAAAGATAATCAGAAACCATTTAGACAAAAATTGAGGAGGATTAATCCTGTCCTATTACCTTTGATTGAAAAAGAAGTTAAACGCATGTATGATGCCCAAATCATTGCATCAATCAGATATTCTGATTGGGTTTCTAACCAGTACCTACGAGAAGAAAGCTGGTGAAATGCAGTTAATGTGTAGATTTTAGAAATGTCAATAAAGTATCATTGAAATACAATTACCCTTTACCCAAGATGGATCATATTTTACGAGGTATTTGGATCTTCCGGAATTCTTTATTAGATGATTTCTCAAGATATAACGAGATACTAGTTGTAGATCATTCATGGCGTTTTACCACTCCTTTGAACGCTTTCATGTATGTGAAAATGCTGTTTTTGAATGAATGTTGGAGCTACTTTTCAAAGGGCTACTGGACATAACCTTTACTAAAGAAATACATGAATTTTGGTTATTTAATAAGATGATATTCTTGTTTTTTCTAAGTTAGATAATGAACATTTGGATCTTTAGTGAAGTTTTCATTAAGTGTAGAAAATATGGTATATCATTGAAATCCTAAGAAAACTCTTTTTGGAATAGAAGAAAGAAAATTACTTGGACACATAATTTCAAGGAAGGTATTAGGATAGATCCATCGAGGATAGAAGCCATATTGAAAATTCAACCACCTAGGAACATTAAGGGATTCTGAAGCATTTTTGAGTGAATTAACTTTTAAAAATTTATTTCTAATCTGGCAATCCTAAAAGGAATTGAATAACATGTTAAAAAGGACTATGTTTTGAAATGAAAATTTGAAGCAAAATAGTCGATTCGAATCTATTAAACATGCTTTAACAAAAACACCCGGTCTAATTAACCCGAGACTTGAAAAGATTTCATAATCTTTTATTTGCCGCTCGAGAACATACCATAGTTGTTGTTCTCGCAGAAAAATGACCAAGGTTTTTGAATAGCTATAGAATTTTCAGTGATCAAACCCTTAGAGATGCACCTTTGAGATATAACACAATGGAAAAACAAGCTTTAGCCTTGGTTAAAGAAACATACAATATTTCAAGATAGCCGCATTCTTTACTCCCACATTATTGCCTATGTCCCTGTTGTTCCTTGAGAAACAATTCTTGGGCACATTAATGCGAATCAAGTGCTTTCAGACATTAAAATTATGTCACAAAAGTGTATATATGTGTCTCTTGTTTCTTCACCCCTTTAAATGTTAGTAATATATTTCCCAAATATCAAATCTTTAGGAGCCATGCAATGCCATATTCCCTTTATCTTACGGTGAACGGGGGATGGAAGGCGGAAGAAGAGCGAGGTTTAACTTGTCTTTGCGTTACCTGAGCTGTCATGCAATCAGTGAAAAACATATAAGTTAAAAGAGGCCCATTAAGGATATTGCTCTTAGACATATAAATATCAAGGGGCCTAGCATTTCTAATCACTCACACTTTATTCAGAAATGCAAATGAAATGGAAACCAAGAAAACTCTTTATAGATGGAATATTGGAAACGCAAAACTTCTTTATTCATTACGATGCTTGCTTTCCGATTACAAATTTAACGCTAAAAAGTTCAAAACTGAACCTTCTTCCTTCTTTAAGATGTCTTTAAATACAATTTGAACCAAAATGGTTTTAGGTTCTCATGATTCTAGCTGTTGTAACTACTTAACTGCTACATCGAGGAGGTATATGCCTGAAACATTTCATTACATTGCATCATTTGACTTGAAAATAAAGCAAAGATAAACAAATCCTAATCTAAAGGCGATGTTCACGGAACAACTATTTGACTCAATGATTTCTTATGACATCTGATCCTGTAGGCGCTTGGCGAAAATCCTTTTTACGTATCAATGGTAAATTTCTTGCTTCCTTCCGAGCTTGTCTGATTATTGGAGAATTCTTATAGCGATGATATTCCTCTTGTGAAACTATGATATGGCTTGTGAAGTGAGGTTACTTGCGCTCGCGTTTCACCATCTGACAAAAGGAAATGTCTTTGTAAGAAATTGAAAGGCTTAATTTCTCCCTTTAGTATCTGCGTCTTCTCATATTGACCATCTGCTTTCTTCCTTTTTGCAACCTCAAAGCGATCTTCATAAAACTTCAGGGACATAAATTCACCTCCTTCCCTCGGCCTTGATGGCAAGCGTTCTCGATTTATACGAATGAAATGTCAAATTTCTTAATCACCTCTTTGATTACACATGCTTGAAAACTTCGATGCTTTAGAAGATCATTTTAGATCATCTTGCTTCTTCTCGACATAAAAATACTGTCTTGTATCCCCATGTCTTGCGACTCCTCATGCATTTTGGAATTAATAAAATTCATGGATCTTTTAGCCAATTTGATCTTTTGATTACTGGTAGCTTGTCGATGACAATTCTTTTTTAAATTGATCGGCAACAGAAATACCTTTCTCTCTAGTCACTTATATGGAATTCCATTTGTTGTATTTAGAAATGATCTCATTCCAGATAGAGATCCTTAGCTTTAATAAGTGATAGGGAGATCAAGTCTCTTGAGTAGAAAATGCTTAAAAATAAGTGCTGGAACTTCAAAATAGATCAAGTAGGATAAGGTACTTTCGTCTTGCGATTAAAACCCGCGAGCGGTTAGTAGTCTCCGTATGCAAAAGTTATTCGAAAGCTAGGATTTTGTCAATTTCATTAAAAAAATAGCAAAATTAGACTTTGGAAAAATTTTATTAAAAAAAAGAATATTCCACGAATATTACGGGAATATTCTGGAATATTCCGCGGAATAATGCAAGAATGTCAGTGGCGACAATCGAGAGGGTGCCACGTGGCTAACTTGGGCGCCAAACTGGCGAAGTGGAATAGGCGTTTAAAAGTTTTTGAAATTGGTCGGATTCGAACCCCAGGCCTGGTTTATACACAAACCATGCGTTTTCACCAGGGCCAATGTGTTATACGTTGAAATGTGCGGAAGTAGGAATTGTATTTAAATAGGTAATTTGTTTATGGCGGAGACTAGAAGAGCCGAACCCCGAGCAATTATAGGCGAACCAAGGCGGGCCAGAACAGATCGTGAAGCCTGAGCGGCGGACGGTTTCAAACATTATGGTTTGTTATATAAAGTGGGTTTATTATTGCATAACGATTGTTATTAATCTGACCGTTATAACAAATGTTACCATATGGAAAGCAACACTAACTTTAATTGCCCACCTAATACCTTGATGAACTTGTGATTCTGCTAATTAATGATTGCTATGCAGGTGTATCATGCCGTCTATCACATTTAGTAGAATTTCCTAGAGTATGGCAGTTCACTAAATGGGCCATAACTTTTGATTGGGAAGGCCTTTGAAAGTGATTTTTTTTTGATTTTGGGTAGAGAACAATCCTAGAGCATTTGGAGGTATCTATGACCCTTCAGTATTCTATCACCCGAATTTTATTTTGTGAAGGAATATGGAGGCTAAAGGAAAAGTCTTGCATTAGGCTGCAACCTCAATGGAAGTGAATTTGTAATTAGCTCTTGTTAAGATAATGCAGTCTGTTTTAAGTCTATTTTCTCATTTGAAGGTTTATACGGATGCTCCAATTTCATTTTGACATTTAATCAAAGGTGACCTAATTGAAGACTTTGGACATTGGAGGTAATACAGAGGAGTGAGCAGCAAACAAAATATCTAACATTTAAATGCAATGTTTTATGGCTGTTTATTTCCAGTTGCGATAGTTTCGCGATCATTCATAGCAATACTTTCCAAAAACAAGTTTATCTGATGTCAAAGCTTGTTGTTTTTTATAGTACTCTACACACCAATTCGCGAGACATATACTCTTGTATTACATTTAAAGCGGATCAATGAACACTTTGGATTCAAAACAAAAAGCTTTCTAGAATTGATCTTGTTATTTGTGCTTATATTTTATTTCATGGAAATGATGCAGCCAGAGAGGCAGTGCTTCTGGAACTCATCCTCTCCTTTAAGTGACATGTCGGCGAATGCCCTCACTGATCCATCTTTGTATGGGAAATAGTTTATTCTCCCACAATTTGAGATCATTTGAAAATATTGGAAAATGGACACAGCACTGTTAAACAAGTACATTCCATTTTCGAATCGAGTTGACCTTTATCGAACTCAGGTTTTCCTTAAAAAGATTGTGAGATTTGTCTGAAGTTGTGTGTAGTGCAAACCCTTTGATGCTTACTAGGGCTGAAGCTGCAAAAGGGGAAGGTCAGCGGTTAGAGAAACAGTTAATCCTCGAACGGAGGGGGCTAGGAGTGCCATTACATCCACCTTCCATTTCATCCTCGTGGCCTTAGAATCAGCCTCAAACATGTCATCTGAAGAGGAGAATCCATGAGGAAATGGATCCAAGGAAGAAGAAAGTCTTTAGGAAAGCTTTCTTGGGTTGTTGAGATGGTTGATCCTATTCCCGGAGAGAAATGATAGGATTGATGGAGAAGGATCGAAGGAGCAAAGGGAAGAAAGGAGATTCCTCGGGAGGAAGGAGAGAACAAGATGAGTCTAAGAAGAGGGAATGGAGGAAATGGTGATCCTTCATCTCATCGTCATCCTCTTCCTCACATCATCCTCTTCTACTTAACCACCGGTAATCGGTCACATAAAATAAAAACCTCTTTTAAAAATCCTTTGTTGAAGCTTGATGCAAGTTTGGAATTTTGTATTTTAATGGTGATGTTAATGCGAGAGGAAGTGGATGAATTGGATAAGACGAAATTTGGAAGTCTATCAGAATCCGAATTTGCATGATGATGAAACAAAATCAATTAGCCTCTTTGCGGTAAGTTAAGACGGCACAGTTTGGTGGGAAGCCGAGGACTGAGAGGAGATTAAAAGCATGAGTAAGACCTTTCTAACATGGAATAGTTTTATTCTGACTATTAAGAAACAATTTTATCCTCTTGCTCACATTCGAAAGCTATCATGAATTGGCAAAATTTTAAGCGACTTAAAGGTCAAAATATACCAAGATTATACTCAAGGAATTTAGAAGGAAACCATACTACTTGGGGTAGACTACAAAGTCAGAAACCTTATTGAAATATATAGGTGGTTGCACAATTATCACAACATACTATTCTTATGTTTAATCCTGCTAGCTTAGATGAAGTCGTAATTTCGGGCTACACATTTAAACTAGAGGAAAGAATGCTTTTGATGCTTTTGATGAGGATAGTACTTAAAAACAAAGGAAAGAAAGGGGTGCTAATTCAAGAAAGGATGAAAGGAAAGTTGCTTTAGAAGGCACATTCGAAGACTAGTCATGATGAAGATCATTGTTGGAAACTTCATCTTTGACTAGTAGAAAGAGATACAGAACAAAACAAGACCAAAGAAAAGGAGAAAATTGTTGCAACGGTTGAGAGCTGAAGACTTAGGGTCGGGCTGAGTAGAATAACATAAACATGATTTTAAAGAACAATAAAGGGAAAGTAGTGCAAGACCTGAATTCCTAGTTCTAGCTCTTTAGTTAATACAGATACTCTTGATGAAAGAGGAGAATAGAGCTTTTCCATGTGAGGTGAAGGCACCTCACCATACCAAAATTGACACTATTTGTGTGGGTCACAAGCCTAATCTTATTTAAAAGTTGAATCATGCATTTGAAACACTTGAGACCATTCCACATCAGAAGCCTTATCCACTTGGATGGATTTGCAGGGATGTAATTCTGCGGGTTTTCAAGGAAATTGCATGTCAAAAACTGCAATGCTTGCACCTTTGTTGACCACGGTGGAACTGATGCGGGTGCAACGACTCGGGTATGGTTTGGAAGTCACTTATTTGTTTTTGACGGGGAAGGCCATCTTTCATCGCCATGAAAACAAGTATTACTTGTTCAAGGTAAGTAGAGTACATTGTGAGCTCTAGAAGAGATGAATCTTCTTTATTACATCAGTCAATTGAAAATATTGGTTATCACAATCAAAGTCAACGCATTGATGTTGAAGACGACAAGATTTTGAGCATTGCACCTTCTTATGATGTTGCTAATGTTATCTGGTTGATAGGTCGTCTTTGAAGAAAGATGATGTTGTGTTACATGAATCACCTTTTAGGTCAGCCGGCCATTGAATGATGTAGAAGCAAAGCGATGTAAGCGAAGGACACAAAATTCGGCATGGAAAAAGTTAGTTTGAAGATGGTACAATTAGCCATGTAGCGTTTGCATGGTGAAGGTTGGAACAAATCTTCACGAGTTTGATCAAGTAGAAAAATTTTATTTTTAAGTACTATTCTTTATTCGCAAATTTTAATCATTCGTCACGAGCTTCCGTCAAATCTGCGTAGTAGATCCCATTTGATTGATTACAATTGGTTATCATTTCTCGCTTGATTGATGAAATGGGTAGATTTGGAGTTGTTCAAAGGTGGAGAGTGGAAGATCAGTCTCACGTAAACTAGGTTCGGTAATCGAAGCTTTTGAGGGTCAAAAGCATTTCAGGAGGAATTAATGATCAGGAGATGTCAAGTCTACTTGGTAGAAAAATGCTTAAAAATGAGAAGTGCTCGAATAACAAAACGGATGTTGGATAATTAACAAATCTTCACGATTAGAATGATGAACTGATTCGAAAAATAGTCTCCGTCAATACAAGAATTTATTGACTTCAAAGTTTTCAATTTCATTAAAATGGCAAAATTAGACTTTGGAAAAATTTTATTAAAAAAAAGAATATTCCACGAGATATTAGAATAACAAAGTAGAATAACTACATACATCTCAGAGAATATTATTAACATATCAGGGGTACCACGTAGCTGCATACAGACGCCACGTGGCAAACGCTGGTGGAATAGCGTTTAAAAGTTTTGGCGAGCAGTTCGAACCCCGGCCTCATTATACAAACTCCTCGTTTTCTGCAAGACCCATGTGTTATACGTTGGCCTTCATGACAGTGTATTTAAATAAGGTAATTTGTTTATGGCAGAGAACTGAAACCGACGAGCCGGCCTTAAACGGAACGAGGCGGAGAATGGGAGCTAAGATCATTGGCCTTTCAAAATGGCGGGCATTCGCTGTATAGTTTGTTATATAAAAGTAGGTTTATTATTGCACTAACGATTGTTATTAAATACGAAATAGTTATAACAAATGTTACCATGTACCAACACGCAACACAGTGCCACTAACGCGGCTGGGCATAGCGGTTAAAAAGCCTAATTTGACGTTACTCATATTTGGCGCCATAGCACATCACTCACATTTAGTGGAGTTCTAGGAAATGTGACGATTCACTAAATGGTACCAACTTTTGATTAGAGCCTTTGAACAATTTTTTTTGATTTTGGGTGAAAGTGTCATTTGTTGAAGTGTGAGAGCCATCGGAGCATTTCTGTCTGGGTACTAAGTAGCTTTTGTGAAGGAGCCATCGAGGCCAAGGGAAAAGTCTTGCATTATTTCACAGCTTCACTCAATGGAGGTGAATTTGTGATATTTCTCTTGTTGAATAATCCCCAAGTCTTCGTTTTACTTGATCTATTTTCTCATTTAGAGTTTATCTGATGTAATTTCATTTGAAGCATTTAATCAAAAGAGAGTAGACCTAATTGAGAACTTTGGACTAAGCGAGTATGAGAGGGTGAACGCTTAAACAAATATCGATGTTCATGCATTGTTTATGGCATTTATTTCAATTCTAATAGTTTAAGCGATGAAATTTCATAAGCATGCTTTTAAACAAGTTTGTCTGACTAATCAAAACTGTTGTTTTTACTTCAAACCTCTACACACCAATTCGCGAACATATACTCTTGCTTACGTACATTTAAAACGGAGATCAGCTATTGAACACTTTGAATTTCAAAAACAAAAGACTTTCATTGATCTTGTTATTATGCTTTATATTTTATTTCAGCAAAATGATGCAGCAGAGGCGGGTAGCCTCACGGAACTCATCCTCTCTTTAGAGGTGACATGTCCGATGAATACCCCTGATCCATCTGTAGCAGGAAATAGTTTATTCTCACAATTTGAATCATTTAGAAAACTGTGGAAAATGAATGCCTTGCACAATTAAACAAGTACATTTCATTTTCGGATCAATAAGGAAATATTTCCTTCAACTTCTCCTTAAGTTCATAATTTCTTCTTGACTTTATGTAGCCACGCTCATTTTAAACACCTTTTCTTTATCTTGCATTAATCTTCAGTATCCTTTTATTTGAAACATTTTTACAATCTCTCTCAACCATTTTAACTCTGTATTCAATTAAGCAACTTGGACACATTGGATAGGCGCTGCGGAAAAATCAAAAGTCTGAAGTGTATTGCAATTTGATTTTGTAAGGTTATAAATTGTTTGCTTTACCTTATCCAACTCTTCATCTTTTTCTTTATCAATTGTTGTCTGTGACTCCTCTTGCCCTTTTCTACTCTGCTACCGCCCATTTTGCTGTGGAATACTCTGCAGTTGCCCAATTCAACTTCTTCTTAATGAAGATATTTACCTTCTAGCCCTTCATCAGTTTGGCCATTGCGCTCTTATCATTTGAATCAACGCCAATCTTCATTATGATTTCTTGATTCTTCATTTTGAATAGTATTCTTTCAGCATTGGCTTTTCTCCAACATCTTCTGCTTGTTTGACAACCTTATGACATATTCTGTCTTGGCTTGATGTAGCATGAGTCTTACCTAAATCATTAACAATTAAGCGACTTGTTTGCATATGGAGATTCATCTTGTCCCATGTGAGGATCTTCTTTACATCCATAACAATATTCAACTCCTTAGCGCACGAGGGTCCCGAACATCCACAATCGGATGCGATAACGCCATTTTGAAGCTGGTCTTTCTCCAAATCCATTACACGGTCAAAGTCTTGTTTGGTCGACGAGATATATGATGTTACGCTTGTGTCTACATATTGGCCTTTATTCTTTGATTCTTTTCTTCAATTAGGGAGAACACACAGCTATGGAAGGAGCCTTCTCTAAGCGGAGTTCGATGCTGCTAGGAAGTAAAGGCATACTGTTCTTCACTGACACAGAGTAAAACCCGGGTGAATTGGAGAAGTGATCTTGCACTGGGCTAGTCCTTTTCTCCTCTAAAGGGGCTCTTCCTCCTTGATCTCAATAACATCATCTCTCACTCTCTTTTATCTTTTCCAATATTACGGGGAGTTTGAATACTATTAAAGTAGTAGACTTGGCCTCTGGATTAGCCAAAGCTTTTTCTAAATCAGTTTTACTCACATGATAAAAAGCGGCATGTAAAACTATAACCCTTCTGTGAAATGTCGCATGGGTCATAGGCCCCACTTCTCTCCAAATAACCATACATGTTTCTTCCAACATCCTTGACACCTCCTCATAAGCACCTTGTGTTAACGACAAAGGACCTACACTCATGGGCAACATGCATTAACCCCTTCTTCATTAGGAAAATAATTTGAATACATTGAGACTTTGCCTTATAAATTCCAAAGCAAAAGCGGTCATAGGAACAAATGTTGGAAACCTATAAGGCTCAACGAACTCCATATAGCCTTATTTGAATAGTCCTCAAAAATGACTTGATCTCCATATCTACAACTAGGTCTAATTACCAGGCATCTCACGGGCCTTTAGCGAAGAAACAAAGGCGAGGTTCGTGAGAATTTTATAGCGGTGGTCATAAAGTGTTCCACAAATTCAAATAAACCTGACTTCATTCTCTTCTCTTGATCAAATGTCAGTCGAAGTAGAACTAGCTGTTTATTTTTGTTGCTATTACAATGTTCAAACCAATACTCATGAATTCTTCACGATACGGTATAAAAACAAGTAAACTATTAATGGCGAAATGCGAAATAACTTTGTTAGTGGGAAAGAAAGCAAGCTGAAATTCACACTTCTTGCCAAAGTATGGAATATCCCAACACCTCCTGGTTTCATCATGAAATTAAACATCCCAATTTTGTTGCTTTGTCAACCCTTGATCATCTTCTCTCCCGAATCTCATATCTGTTGAAATTGACGCATCATTGAACATTAAATGCATCAAAACCAAACTTTCCAGGCAAGCTTGGAGTCTTCTCAGTTCGATACAAAAATGACATCTGTAGTTAAATTCCTGGTGGAAGCTCACCAGTGATGAACCAGCCCGAATCTACGAGAATTGCAAAGGAGAATCATTCTCAGGAAGCATAATGCTTAGCGCGTGAGTAGTGAGCTTACCTTAAAACACTTTCTCCACTGGAGTTCGCGGCCTGTATTTGGGATACATGGGCAAACCCAGCGGGAAATAGATGCGGAAAACACAGGTTTTAGGAATCTGAGGCGGTGGCCTCGAGGAACTCGCATGGAAAACCCTGAGGCGAAGTGGTGTTCGAGTCACTTGGTAATGCATGGGGGATGATTTCACGGATAGGGAAGTATCTGGACGTCTTTCTCACTATCTAGGAGAGGTTAGTGGAAAGACGGACAAAGTCTCGTTTGGCCACTGCGTTGACAAGAATTTAGCAAGCAGGTCGCGAAGGTGGCGGAGACGGGGTTTAAAGCGAATAGCAAATCTGATAGACCATAGTGAACGGAAAACCCGGTTATAAACAAACGGAGCGTAATCAATCTGGAGTGGCGATGGGATGAGCCATGTGGATGTCTTGTTTGCCAACGTTTGACACCTCGATGGTGACGTATCACGGGGGGGTCTACGTAGTCGCGGTGGAGACCTCAACCCATACCCCGTATCCCGACAAACCGTTGATCAATAATATTCATAGATGCGGCGATCCATTGCGGAGATTAGGTTTGATATGACGGGCAAGTTATTGCCATGATTACTTATCTAAAAGCTATTGTATGATGTGACCATTGCGGAAGTTGCTCGAACTAGGATTAATAAAAATATAACAATCTATGATGTGCGCTCCACAAATCGAAATGAAAATGGAAATACAATGTATTCTTTCTTTGCATTTTTCCTATACCTAAAGTATAAAACCTTATACTATAGCATATTTAGGATCCTTGAATATTTTTTCAAGCTTATTTTCTTTTTTCAAAATTTCAAAACTTGACATAAAAAAGGATATACGGATATAATGATCCACAACATACGCTCCACGGGGATAGTGTTTTACACGAAACACTAAGAACACAACGAGATTAGTGCCTTCACCTCGGGCATGGAGTCAAAAATTTCTTGATGGAAAATGTACAATGAACACTCAGGATATATACAATGATGGATCGATGGCGCTAATGTCGGAAATAATGCTTGAGATATTGCCCATTGTGAGGCATATCCAGCATTTCTCCTTTAGAATTTTCCAACACGAAGGTGTTATTTCCCTCGACTTCATTAATTTTGAATGGGCCATACCACAAAGGATCAAATTTCCGTGTTTGCCTTTATCTTCCCTTCGTGTATCCCATCTCAAAACTAAATCTCCTTCTGAAACAAAACTTCCTTTGCCTTTAAAGCGAATCCACCTTCATATTTTGGCGATAGAGTGAGAAAGCGGTCTGAACGTTGCAGCAACTAATTCCATCACATTGTTCATTCTTCGTATCATAGGGTTTGGATTGCGAGCATCTTGGAGGAAAGAAATTACGGGTTTTACCAATTGAGTTGGAAATAAAGCTTGAGTGCCATACGAGCTCATAAGGTGACTTGCGATGAGCCTCCTTGTGGTCATCCTTGTTGCCCTACGCTTGAGCCTAGCCGTGTCCCAATTCTTCCCGATTCTCACTTGATTGTTTTCTTCGTCTAACAATGTTTTGTTGAGGATACACTAATCCATTGCCTATGAGGATGGTAAGGCGTATAGCGTCATTATAAGTTGTAAAAATTGATAAACACGAGTAGGCGAAAACACGAGCATTATCTGTCACAATCTTCACAGGCATCAACTGTGAAAATGTTCTCCTCCAAAACTTCATTACTACCACATCATTGAAGCACTCACGATTTGTTCCTCCACCCACTTTGTAAAATAATCAAGTAGCAGTAGAATCCATTTAAATTTCGGCCTGGTGGATTAATCTCTCCAATGAAGTCAATCCCCATTGTCACGAAGGGTTCTTCAACGAAGCCGAGGAAAGAGGTAGAACCCGACTTTTTCTTCTCTGCTGAATAATTAGCATTTTATTGACTTCTTACTACCCTTGTAAACATCACGAGAAAACCACGATTGACGATAAAAACCTGGTTGAATATTTTGTGTGGTGCTTTCGAATTTGTAATGCCCTCCACCAGGCATTCATGATACTCATACATCACTTCTTGAATTTCTTCTCACGGCAAGACCACGACAACAACATACCAAGTTTGGATCCTTCCAATATAATTTTGCTTCCGATTATAACATAAAGTTTGGAGCTTTAAGTTTAATTTCGTATTTTGCTCTATTAATGGAAGGTGGACATGACCGGAAAATACAGATAATGTACAATATCCTTATACCACTCTTGGCTGAAGAAATTTATACTTAAACTGCTTGATTTTTGATTAGTATCGCGCGTTCTTCATTGCTTCTTCTCTGAGACGACAGAGTGATTCAGTAACTTGAAATTGGATTCCTTCGATGGTGGCCAATCCCAATCCTTTAACTAGCTTGGTTGGCTTTATATCCCAAATCATACTCGTATCTTTAGATCCATTTTCCTCTTTACCTTCACATCACTTTATGCAGAGCATCTTTCACGTGAATTGGGGACATCGCCCAATGCGAGTAGAAGAACATAAATTCAACTTTCAATGCCTTTACAGGCGTACACGGCTATATAATATATTTATAATTCAATTGCATCACGGAGAACTTTGCTGAAATATGCAAACTTGCTCCTGCAGCTTCTCTTCATTTCTTTGTAATAAAGCGAATTTTACTGATAGTTGAGGGAGAAGCGTAGAAAAATTTAATGACTAGAATAGTAAGGACTTACCAAAGCAGGGGCTTCTTTTAAAGCCTCTTTTGATTCTCTGGAATGATTCCTCAACCTCCTTGTCCCACCTTACCTCGGCATTCTTATTTAACATATGATAATCCTTTTAACGATTTGACATAATTTGGAACTGACCTTAGGAAATTAATCTTTTCAGAAATATTTGGATATCCTTTTGCCATTAAGCGGAGAATCGTCGGACCATTTCTCCTTTCATGAGTCAATCACTCCTTCTTTCAAACAATGTGGCTAATAATTTACCCTCCTCGGGGCAAATAAAGACTTCTTGATTCGGTGATAATCAAACTGCGCACTTTATGAAGGCCTTATGTAAATACATAATACTCCTCATCGCTTGAAAAAATTGTGACATCATCAAGTAAACCACTACAAGCGTGTCTCTACAAATGCGATGTCGCAGCCCTTTGAAATGTGGCCCTAGCGTTCGCTTCGAGGCCAAAAATCTTTAGCGTACATGAAGCATTCCCAAAGCGTGGTAAGCGGTACACCTTTGATCCTCACTACTCCGCACTTTCACGATTATAACGAGAACCCGTCCACCATAGGCTTGATCTAAAGCGCTAGTCACTACATGAGAACAAAGTCCATTTTTAAATGGAAGAGATAATTGTCTTTTAATGAAATACATTCCAGAATTTACAGGAAATCACGCATAGCCTTATCTCTCCATTTTTCTTCCCGACAGTACAAGGTTAGAAACTGTCGAATACGAGTGGGACAATTATCTTAGCTTGCAACAATTTCTTAATTTCCTTCTTGTTAGACGTGATAGTTAATCTTTTGCCTAAACTACTTGTTTATGTGACTTAACTCCTCCATGAGTGGAATCTTGTCTTTATAATGTCTTTATCGTGTGTTTTCAAATCATCGTATGACGGCAAAAAACATCTTTAAAGAAATTTGTTTAAACATTCTACATACCTTTCCTTATATTCATTACGACCCTTTGAACAATTTGACCATCTTAGGCTCTTGTAGATACCAAATTGCAATCCTCAGCTCGTCTTAGTTTCTACATTTTTGATCCTGACAACATCATTAGCCCCAAACAATCTTTGGCGGTACTAAACCTACAGGTAGAGCGTTATCTTAAGCTGAATAATTTCCAGACCGATTTCCTTTAAAAGTCTTACTGACCAACTCGTCTTCGTCACTTTCCGGATCAATTTGATCTTAAAATCTACGATCATCAACAAAAAGCGCCCAATACGCTCATCATCTTAACTTGCCAATGTTTAATATTATCGGGAATCGACGGCACATGTCATTTCTATCTCATACCTTAGTTTCCACGATAGAAGCAGTACTAGCCTTTTTGCATAACCTTGATGAATACGCTAATCTGTTTTCTTCTCTCGGCTATTGCAAATTGAATGCTTCGAATAGTTTTCAATCGGATCATACTTCATTCAGGGTATGCTCGTGTCAGGATGCTAAGTTTTAGCGAAATTCTTAATACGCCTTATAATTAACTCCCGAATCTCCAAACCACAGTCATGGCTTTAATCCCCATACATGTAGGCGCATCTGCAAACTAATAATTAATGCCTCGTGCAACATTATTAGTGAGCTCGAACTCCAATTTGAGAAAAAGAGCACCAAGTTACCTTGGGAAAACAAAATAAAACACTCCGGTGCCTTCTTTGGAAAATGCTCCATCAAAATAACACTTCCACGGCTTTTCGACTATAATTCCTTATGCCTGTTCTGAATCAAGCTTCCTGGGATTCCTACGTGAAATACGCAACCTCACACATGGCAACAAACATGTGAGATCATCCTTTTCTTGACCATAAATTGGTGAATGCTGGCCTCTTTCTTGGTGGCAGTCTTTTGGAATACGGGTCTCTCTATACAATCTTCTTTCTTCACCATTGAAAACGGAATATGTATACGTAAAGTCAGTTTCAAAACTCCTCAGAAAACAACTCCCCATGACCTAGATAACATTCCAAACTACAAATTTGGAATATACGCCACTACAACATCCATCATAATACTTTTGGTACAGGATTTGAGCCAATAGAAACAACCATATCTTTAATGAGACCTACACTTAACTCTTTTTAAGTCAAAAGAATAAAGATCTCTTGTATGGCTTGGTAATTTGTAAATTTAACTCCTTCATCACACTCGATAGCATCGGATTGTGTGATGCTCAGTACGACATGCAATTATTGCAAAACGAAATCATGCGAGAAGATATAAAAAGGAGAGCAGACGAATCCTCTTCCACAGAGGTCCAAATGTCTACTTGGCTGCTAGCACGGATTGGTGTATCACTCACTTCGTCGGTAGGGCAATTTAATAAATTCGAGCGATCTCTTTTTTGTAACAGGTTTTCATGAGTTCAAGAAGAGTACTTGTATCTTTACTTTCTAACTCCTTCGATAGGCGAAAGTTTGATTTGATCTTGTCAACTTTTGGGATCTTCTTGATCTTTTTGAATTTAAGCTCGATTAGGCATGGCTACCTTCTCCAAAATGTTGAGAATATTTTCTTTCACAGGATGTTTGACTTCTTCCTTACCTTCTACTTGATGGAGTCGCCTTTGGAGTAGGTGATGTTTGGGTTCTTTTTCTTCATTTTCTTGCATCCTCATCCTCTTTTTCGGAACTCCAGTCGTATTTTTTATGCGAGCTCGGATTGCATAAAATACGTAATTGTTTACAATAATAGATCATCTCTTCTTGATCAAATGAGGTTCGGCTTCTTCTCTTCCTCTCCTCTTCTTCATCGATCTCTTCTTCTGTTCATCATCTTCCATATATCTGGCCAATTGAGCATCATCTTCTACTTGTCATCATCTTCGTCTGCTTTGAGCGCGGCAGGCCATACATGTCTGGTGCTTGCACCTGATCTTGATCAACCTTTCTCTTTGTAGAATTCCTGGTTGTTTTTTGAATTGAGATTAAAAGCCCTACGTGCATCTGGCGAGCTTGCTATCCTTCCAACACCTTATTTTTTTTTTTTATAACCTTAGTCATGTCTTCAATTTACGATCTGGAAATGACTTCCTCTGCTTTTCTTCTCCCGAAACTTTGTGACGAACATATTTGCTTTGATCTCGAACTCAGAGTTTGAATCTGTTCAGTAGAACCTTCTTTCCTTAGCGTGAAACTGAAATATGGTTCAAAAACACCGGCAAAAACAACCCTTGCTCCAATCGGAGGGGTTTCATTTGACGGGCAAACTATTATACAATTTGTTGAATCTCCTAACAAAATCGTTCATATTTTCATATTCGTATTTTTTCTTAATTGCATTAAATTCGTAGAAGAATAGCCATGGTCCCTTTTGCCCCATCTCTGTGGAAACGTCTTTACAGGCCTCCCAATCATTGATAGAACATTACGTAATCCTTTGAACCACTTCCCTTGCCTCACTCGGGCGGAGACGAAAGTCTCATGACAACATCTAAATGTTCAACATTTAAATTTTTCTACAAAGTGCCATGAGAGTCTTTGTTACCACGGTTATTTTCATCTTCACCGGTAAATCTTGGGAGTAGCTTGAGGAGTACTCCTGTGGTAAATCATCTTGATGGTTGTGGTAGATTTAAAAGGTGCATATGTTCATCGAAATTTCAAGGAATTACCATGTTTGCGCCGGGTGCTTCTCCTTGTGGTGAAATGAATACCGGTTGTGGGAAAAGATGAATGAGGTGGAAACTCTTGATATGGGAATGGGACTTTGAACAATTGCGGAAAGTGGAAGCGTTAATGGCAGGCGGAGTTCCGCTAAGAGAAAGACACAAACTCCAATGATTGCTCTTCTAATGTGGGTTTCTTGAATGGGTGACGGTGATGATTCTTCTTAGAGAAAATGAGTTTCTTGGAAGCTTTCTTGGATGGCAGTGTGAGCTGGCACTTGGGTGCGAGCGTGTGGGTTCCAGTGTAAAAACTATTTTTTTTGGTTTACGGCCCCCTTCTTGGAAACAGAAGCTTCTCGGGATTTGACAAAGTGGGAGCTTTTCGAGGGAAGTGTCGACCCTCGTGTGAGGTTTTGGAGCCGGATCTATTTTCAAAAATCACGTACTATTTCCTCCTCTCTACGAGACAACCCGGAAATGTGATTAAAACCCGGGGAAGACTTGACTCTTCGTTCCCGACAGCGAGCGCCCGATTAATGTTGTTCTGAGAAACAATTCTTGGAGACGTACAGAATCAGGTGCTCAAGACAAAGATTATGTCACAAAAATGTATATATGTGTCTCTGTTTCTTAACCCCTTTAAATGTTAGTAATATAATTTCCCAAATATCAAATCTTTAGGAACCATGCAATGCCATATTCCTTATCTTGAAGTGACGGACTGACAGAGAAAGAAGCGAGGATTTAACTTGTCATCTTGCGTTACGAGAAAACATCATTATAAAATCAGGAGGAAGTGAAAAACATATAAAGTTAAAGAAGAGGAGCGCCCATTAAGGATATTTAACTCTTAGACATATAAATATCGAGAGACTGCGGCTCTAATCACTCTACTTTATTCCATAATCGAGATGAAATGGAAACCAAAGAGAAACTCTTCAATATAGATGGAATATTGAAACACAAAACTTGCTATTCATTCGATGTACTCGGTCTGGTAGCCTTGAAGGTTGAAACTGAACCTTCTTCCTTCTTTAAGATGTCTTTAAATACAAGGCAGACAAATGGTTTGATTATAAAGCCCGATTCTACTTGACTATAACTACTTAACTACTTACTACATCCGCGAATTATATACCTGAAACATTTCATTGTGCATCATTTGACTTGAAAATAAAATAAAAGATGACAAATCCTAATCTAAAAGAGGCGAGTGTTCACGAACGTGTGACTCAATGATTTCTTGTTGTCACGGTCACTTGTAGGCCTTGGCCAAATCCTTTTATTATCTGATAGTAATTTCTTATTCCTTCAGGCTTGTCACGAGTTATTGGAGCATTCTTATAGCGATGATATTCTCTTGTAGAGCAATATATGGCTTGTGAGTGAGGTTACTTGTAAATAGCGTTTTCACCATCCACGAGGAAATGTCTTTGCCAGAAAATTGAAAGGCTGTTTCTCCCTTTAGTGTCTGCGTCTTCTCATAGTACCATATGCACTTTTTGCAATACCAAGCTGATCTTCATAAAACTTCCAGGACATAAATTCACCTCGCTTCCTCGGCACATGATGGCAAGCAGTTCTTATCAATTTATCAAATGAAATGTCAAATTTCTTAATCACCTCTTTGATTACACCTTCCTCTGATGCTTCGAGAAGATCATTTTTAACGATCATCTTGCTTATTTCCTACGACATAAAAATGCATCTTGCTCCCCATGTCTTACTGACTCCTCATCATTTTGGAATTAATAAATTCATGAATCTTTTAGCCAATTTGATCTTTTGATTGCGGTAACTTGTCGATGACAATTCTTTTAAATGACCAAACCTTATTCACCTTTCTCTCTGGCGATTACTTGTATGGAATTCCCATTTTGCTTGTATTTGAAATGATCTCATTCCGGATAGTCACTTAAGCAATAAAGGAAATATTTCCTTCAGCTTCTCCTTAGTTCCTTAATTTCTTCTTGACTTTATGTAGCCATCATTTTAAACGCCTTTTCTTCCATCCTTGCATTAATCTCGAATTTGTATCCTTTTGGTAGGCTGTTTACCAATCTCTCTCCGCCATTTTTATCTGCTTGTTAATTGAGCAACTTGGACACATTGGATCCTTTTTTCAACGGAAAATCAAAAGTACAAAGTGTGGTTTAAGATTTGATTTTGTAAGGTTATGGCTGTTTACTTTACTTGTAAACTCTTCATCTTTCTTTATCGATTGTTATGCTGACTCCTCTTTTTCCTTTTCTACCTCTTTTCCTTGTTGCCAGTAGTCTTTCTGCGGTAGCAATTTGACTTCTTCCTTAATGAAGATATTTACATACGCACCTTCATGAAGTTTATTGCATTGCGCTCTTATCATTTGGATCCGCCAATCTTCATTATGATTTTCTTCGGTTGCTTCATTTTGAATAGTCAATGCTACGGCATTGGCCTTTCTCCATCTTACCTTGTTTGACAACATCGCAAGCATATTCTGTCTTGAGCGGTCTTAGCATAGTCTTGCCTAAATCATTAATTAAGCGGCTTTGTTTGCATATGGGAATTCTGTGTCCCACAAAGAAGATCTTCTTTACATCCATAACAATATTCAACTCCTTAAAAGCTGGTCCCAAGGAGACATCCATTTTGTCGGATGCGATAACGCCATTTTAATTTGGATGCTTTCTCCAATCCATTAGAATTGAAAGTCTTGTTTGGTCGGCGGATATGTGTGTTACTGCTTGTGTCTCTATATTGGCCTTTATTCTTTATTCTTTTTCTTAGTTACGGGAGAACACACCTTCATGGAAGAGGCCTTCTCCCAACGGAGTTACGTCTATTTAGGAGATGAAACGCCATGTTCTTCAACGGCCTGAAGTAAAACCGGGTGAGATTGGAGGAGTGATCTTCGCTAATTTAGTCCTTTTCCTATCTCGGGGCTCTTCTCATCAAAGTATGCTTATCATCTCTCACTCTCTTGCCCATCTTTTCCAATATTCGGAGTTTGAATACTAATGGTGAACTTGGCCCTCTGGATTAGCCAACTTTCTAAATCCGGTTTACTCACATGGTAAAACGGCGTAACCCTTCTCCTTATACGTGAAATAATCGCATGTGGGTCATAAACCCTTCTCTCTAATAATAGCTGTGTTTCTTCCAACATCCTTGACACCTCCTCATAAGCACTGCCTTGTGTTAACGACAAAAGGACCTGCTCATGGGCAACTGTACATTAGCCCTTCTTCATTGGAAGAAAATAAGATTTGATCCACATTGAGACTTTACCTTATAAATTCCAAAGCAAAGCGATCTCATACAGAACCAAATATTGGAAACCTATAAGGCTCAACCACGGAAACTCCATATAGCCTTATTTGAGAATAGTCCTAAAAAAACAAGCCAGTCTCCATATCTACAACTAGGTCCTAATTGCAAGAACTCACAGGCCTTTGTGAAAACAAAATTTAGAGTTCCATTGAAATTTTATAGCGGTGGTATAAAGTGTTCCACACGAATTCAAATAAACCTGACTTCATTCTCTTCTCTTGATCCGTCAGTCCAAAGTAAATGGCTTGTTTATTTTATTTGCTATCCATTATGTTCAAACCAATACTCATGAATTCTTCCGATACGGTATAAAAACAAGTAAACTATTAATGAAATCTGAAATACTTTGTTAGTGGGAAAGAAAGCAAGCGGCGAGAATTCACCACTTCTTGCCAAAAGGATGGAATATCTGCCACCACTCGTTTCATCAGCAGAGAGTAAACATCCCTTGTTGCTTTGTCAGCAATCCATCTTCTCACGAATCTCCATATCCCCGGTAGAAATTGACGTATTGAACATTCATCACATCAAACCAAACTTTCCAGACCAAAGCAGGTCTTCTCAGAACCGATACCAAAAATGACATGCGGTTAAATTCCTCGATTGAGAGCTCCTCGAGTATTGAACCCGGCGAATCTTGAAAATTGCAAAGGAGAATCATTCTCGGAAGCATAATGTGGCCAACGTGTAATGGTAAGAACGCAGAAACACTTTCTCACAGGAGTTCTTGGCCATAGCATTTTCGGGATACATGGGCCCGAAACCAGCCGGAAATGATGCGGAAAAACATGGGTTTAGGAATGCGGGCGGGCGTACTCCCGGAGCTTCTGCATAGCGGAAAACGAGCTGGTAGTGGTGTTCAAGGTCACTTGGTAATGCATGAGAGGATGATTCTGAATGAGTATCGCGGGCGTCTTTCTCACTATCTAAGGAGAGGGTTGAGTGGACGGAGACCCGGACAAGGATGCTCGTTTGGCCATAGGCAGCCAGGTGGCAATGACTTGGTGCGAAGGTGGCGGGACGGGGTTTAAAGCAGGCCAACAAATACAAATAGACAAAACGGAGCGGAAAATTGATTTATAAACAAAGCGGAGACCGCAATCGAAATGCGAGGTAGCGTGGGATGGCTACGCATAACGGATGACAATTTGTTGCCAAATTTGTTTGACACCTGTCGTGACGTAATGCGGAGAGTGCAGCAGATGCGGCGAACCTCAACCCATACCCGTAATCAACCCAGGCCGTTGATCAATGATACGTAGATCGACCGGAATCGAAGCTAGCGGGGGTAGTTTGATAACCGGTAGTTGATTGACCCCAGCGATTGCTATCTAAAAAAACCTGCGGCATTGATCGCGACCATTGCGGAAGTTGCTTTCGAACAGGATTAATAAAAAATATAACAATCTATAGTCGAAATAGCTCCACAAATCGAAATGAAAATGGAAATACAATGTATTCTTTCTTCGCATTTTCCTATACTAAAATATAAAACCTTATACTATAGCATATTCCGGATCATAGGAATATTTTTCAAAGAAACATTTTCTTTTTTTTTCAAAATTTCAAAACTTGACATAAAAAGGATAATGCGAGATATAATGATCCACAACATCCCCAATCTGCAGTGAAGATATTCTTACAGGATGGACGGATGGAAAGAGGAAAGTGGATTGCCACTATCATGAATATGACATAGATATTAAACCAACTTGACTCATAAAAGGACAAGGTTTAGCTAGGTTCAATGGTTGAATCCAATTGTAATGCTAGATATAAATTTTGTGCCCAAGTTGATGACCAGAAGATGGCGGCTCAGCCAATCAGGTGAAGCCTTTCTAGACTCACCATATTTTAGACACTATCCTTCGTACTCACAAATTTACAAGCTCCTCTGGATTAACTAGAAGACTAAAGCTAAGATTCACATCAGCAAAACTGATAGATATTATGCAGATAATATGCTTTGTGGAAAGAGCAAAAGTGGAAATTTACTTAATTGTTTCTTTGAAATCGAGAAGGCGACTAAATTCTTGGATAATTTCTATCACGGAGTGTTAACTGGAGGACACTTATACAGAAAGAGTACAGAGATAAGATTCTTGGAAATTTTGGTTTCTGCGGCCTACCTTATTTCTTTGATGTAAAAATTGTTACTTCATGTCACAAATGTCAAATATTTGAAGGAAAAGGAAAGTTGTTACCTTTCCTCAAAACCAATTTCTCTTGAGATGCCTTTCAACAATGGGGTTTAGACTTCGGTGGAAGGCCACCCTCCATCCTGCGGCCAACACAAATGAATTAAGCACTGCAATTATTTCACCAAGTGGATTGAAGCCATCCTAACCAAATAAACCCATGACTCAATCATATCTTTCCTAGAAAACAACATTTTATCTAGATTTGGATGCCCACAAAAAGTAATTGCGATAGTAATGTAGCTGCATTTAAATTTAATAAAATGATTGCCTTTGTCTAAGTATCATATTACCTAGGCCATATACGCTTGTACCACCAGTGTGGTACAGTTGAATCTTCAAATAAAAGCCTTGTAAGTATCGTAAAAGAAAACTGCTTGAAGAAAATAAGAAAACATGGAATAAAAAGGATTAGTCTATGCCTTATGGGCGGGTAGATTCACTACGAAGTCAATTAAGACATCTCCTTACTGCAATTTACATGGGATGGATGCCTTGGTTTTCCCATCATCATTAGGTGTTCGAGTCATGAAAGAGTATCCAGAATCTACCAAGTAGAACTTAATGATATATAGAGAAGGATAAATCAGACTATTCATTTGCAACGAATGGGAAGAAGTATATGAAAAATCTCAAGTCATTCAAGAGAAAGTCAAAGAAAATATTTGATAAAAGAACTAAAGAAGATGACTTTTCCATAGGAGATAAAGTGTTGAAATGGGACTCAGGAGAGAAGAAAAGGAGAAAACATGGAAAGTTTGACTTTCTATGGAAAGGGCCCTTATTTCCTGTTTAGCAGGTACATAGGTAACAATGCATTTTTTATCAAAAATTTGGATGGAACTAACTCCAAATGGACCGGTGAATGGTAGATTCTTAAACCTCTTATTCTTCGAGTTAGCTAATATTTAGTCCTAATTTCTCTTTACATCATTGTAAATATTCATTGCGAGTGTGTAGGTGGATTGGATGTTTTCTTTCTATAGTTGGCTTCCAGTGCTTTAAACTTTGAAAAGTAAAATGTCATAAGTATGAGTTTTTGCAAAAATCAAGAGAAAGTTATAGGATCATCATGATCGAAAATGGAAGACTCTTGATCTCGAGTTCTTGACATTTCAGGAAATTCCATCCCATAATGAAGCGTGGTAGGGTCCTATAAGTATAGGATTCATAATTTGGAATTGACTTAGCAATCTTGTAAAAATGTGTACACATGCCTTGCTTTCTACAAGTTGTTTCCCATATTTTGTAAAAATAAAAAAAATAGAAAATCAAAAGGAGTAAAAGTTAAAGAAGATCAAGAGGACTTAGAAAAATAGTATACCCCAAAGAAAAAGAAATAAAACATGAAAGTGGCACAGGATCCAAATGCCGCTATTTTTCTGCGAATTATGGCGAGTGTCAATAAATATAATCCATGATGGATTGAACTACTTAATCTTGACTTGTCATGTTTCGGTTTATTGTTATAGAGTAGTGAATAAAATTAATTCAGACGGTTAAATCACGACTAATTAGTAGATAAGTAGAAAATAAAAAGGCTCATCGGTTTAATATGAGCCCTCGGATAATATAAGGTAGATTTAGATAGTTTTTATTACTTTCAAAATAATAAAATGTTCAAGGTTGCTTGCTCGGAAATGCACGAGAAAATGAGAGAAAAAATGTTAGATTAAAAAAATTTGGTGGGTAGAAAGAAGTGGAGAATCATGTAAATACTTTTCTCCAGGCAAAAATCACGCTAATTTCCCTTCCTATAGTTGGCTCTGCATTCTATAATTTCAGTCAAAGAGGCTTCGAACATTTCTCTTGCTGTTGGGACTAGACACAAAGGCTTCAATGACTATTAAGTTAAAAGTGTTGAATTTCTATAATTTAAATCCCTAAACTGTCATCATTTACCCTACATTCATCCATTCACATTTCAAAATTCATGAATAGAACCTTTTACTTAATGAAAAAGAAAATCACTGATTAATTTCCTTCATTCATAAAAACATAAAAACCATCCAAATATTATACTCTGGAATTAAAGTGGTCAAAATTACAAATGATAAAGCTTTGCTTTTACATTATCACTTTACTTAGTCATATGAATATATTTTGGTGTTTTTTATTGTCCAATGTCATATTAACTTCTAACTTATTTATTAATTCATATAAATACCTTATCCTATTAATATAACTCCTTGCATTTAAATATTCCAAAAAAACCACTAATATAAGTTTTTTTGCCAAGTTAATTACCCACATGTCTAAATGAAAACCCCAATTTTACCCTTTGGCATAAAACTAACCATATAATATCGCCCTCTATAGTAATAGAAATTTGCATGATCTATAACTATATAATAAAAATAAAAACACAAAAAGACTTTAGGCATGTTTGTATATGTCTCAGCGAAAATATTTTCCCCATTTATATCATTCTACCCTAAGTTTATAAGTTGATCATTCATACCTTTATAATTACTTAATACTATTCTCATAAGGTTAAACTAAAATCATTTTATCTAACATTTCACCTTCCCGATGTATGAAACCTCACATTTTGCCATAATCTTGACTGGAGTTAAACATATATTTTCGGCCTCATAGCATTTCACCATATATATAAACCTTTGGTATATATACTTCGCTCATTTTGACCCTTGGTAAACCTTATACCCCACATATAAATATTATTCTTTGATATAAGACTTTGTAATATAATAAACGTATTTACAAAGTTTATTTCATGGCTAGCATTATATAAAGCACTTCACATCATTTACCGCCTTTCAAATGCATCTTGATCATTTTGTAAGCTTATCATACTGACGACTGACGATCAATTTAAAATCCCTGAAACGATCGATCTCCAAGCGCCCAAACGGCGAAATGGGGCGGTTCTCTTTACCGCGTCATGTGGCGTGTGATTCTGATGCGATCGTTGATTGGGGAGAAACCATTTACCACCCCAACCCGGCCACGAAAACCACTTGATGGTTTTCGCGTTCATAAAATAGAAATTGCTCCCACCGATAAGATTGACCTACATTTATTGCAGTCTTTTAAATTTATAATAAATTGAAAGCTGTTATATTTTTATCAATGTTATGTGCACATTCCAAAACATTAAAAAAAACATGTTGTTCAACCCATTTTTGCTCAAATTCCTTGAACAAATCTCATTATAAAGCCCGGATTTCGTAACTACTTTGTCTATTGTTTGAAGACCATTAAGCGACATTCCTTTTTGACATTGCAGGAACCATCAAATCATCAAGAGCCACTTTCAACGGCAGCCGATATACGTAAAATTAGGTATTTTCACGTTGACACCAACGATTTCATTTTTGACCACGATTGAACGATTAAAGATACCAGATTGAAATTTCCATTTATGGCGTATTTAAACCTTGGAAAAATGAGGCAAACCCTTGCCATTTTTTCCAAAATTTCCATTTGAGAACCTCATTTCTAAACCAATTTCTCGGTCGAGAGACCACGAAAAGGAAAATTCTATAGTTGAAAGGTTTTAAAACTCACTAAAAACCTTAAAATCTGCACCTACAGTCCATTCTTTACCGAGAAAACCTCGTTTTACATCTTAACTATTACTTATGTCTAAAAACCCTAAATTGAGCATTGAATTGCCCATTGTTACCATATTTGCTTCGTGCTCAATTACCCATTGAAGAAAAACAAGCTATAGCAAAAACTGTTTAATATTGTTGTAGTTAATTTAAATGACAAAAATAAATTCACACCTAGAATTTGGAGGATTAAACTGTCGTACGGAGGTCAAAGCCTCCTAAAAGCGATCTGAGAAAAAGTTCAAAGTCTCTCATGCCATCACTACTAGATCCATTGTCCACGTAAACCCTCTTCAACTCCCATATCCGTGGAGAGAAATTATCCCTCTAGTTGACTTGGATTACAAAATTGTAGACCCTCTGGTAAGACTTAATCTAATATAAGTACATAATTGGTGTCATGGGAAGTTTTAGAAAAGAGAAATGCCCTACGGAAACAAACTTACCTAAATATGTAGTCCCGATGAAACATCACAGTCAGAACGATGAATATGCAAAAGTATTATCCCGGATCAAAGATCCATTGTAAATAATGATAGGAAATCCTATTTACTGCAATAACTCACCAAAGATCAATTAATGAAATGTTGTGGTACAATTTGACCTAGGATAGTTCCATTATCCATTGAATACGACTCAATTATATTTGGGGTTAGATTTCCTAAAAGATTCATGATTTTCGAACTTCATCTTGAGCCATGTGGATATCCCAAAGTTGAATCACTCACATATTTCACTTCGAGTTCCCAAAGGGTTCTAGACATGTTATTTCAATGTTATCCTTCATCTTAGGATATTTCTTGCAGTGGGTACCTAATGAGTCTGTCTTAGTTTTTATCCCTCTATCCCCCAGTGAGCCTCTGTTGTGGTATTTGATTTTCTAGATTTATTATTGATTCCATACACCATAATTGACAAAGCTGCTTGAAGGGGTGTTTGGGTATTCCTCCTATTTATTCCATTTGTTCTTATTTTCTGTGTGAATCATTTTCCTACATAGCTGAGAAGAGATGAATGTAGAGGGCTAGCCTATATCAATTGTTTTCTAGACATCTTTGTTGAAAGGAAGAAGTAAAGATATAACCTCTAGACTTCAGCGGTTATTTATGGAGCGTGATGAATTTACTTCATAGATACAGTGTGAGAATAAATGAAGAGATGAAAAAAAGATATTACGGCTGATCAAGGCTTAGGTGTAAATGGAAGACCTGAGTACTTATATGAAACATCTGAATTAAATCTTTGGAACCAATTTTTCTTCCTTACCTAATTTACCTAAATTTTGACTCTTTCGGAGTCTTTGCTAGGAAATATTTAAGGCAGGTGTTGAATACCGATGCCATCGATTTCATGGCTGATCTGAAAAGAAGGCTTCGGTTTAAACAAAAAATACAGTCGGTCCATTTATAGTGAATGGCAAGGGATCTTGAGAAAGAATACAAAGAAGATTGTCAAAATTTAATTCCAAGTGAGTTTTCCTTGGAATTATGATCCCCAAGGTCTATTGAAGCGTGCTCGAGTTAAGAAGGTGAAATTACCTCATTTATACATCAACCAAAACGTGTGAAAATTATGCTAATGAAGAATGGAAAGAGAATACATTGGTTGACTTAGAAGCGCAAATACATAGCCAATAAAGTGGGTGCCACACTTGCTATGGTAACTCTAAAGAGCCAAAAAATTCAAACAAAAGGAGTAGAGGAGGTACCTATACGGTAGAAACTACTTAGGATACAAAATTTAAAGCTTATCTACAATAAAGAGCAGATTTGGTTCCATTGGCAAATAAAGCTGCATTGAAGTGGAAGATGAACCAATTCGGTAATGATGAGGAAGCACAACCAATAAAGGCGATTGTGAGGGGAAGAAGAACAAGCAACCTCCAAGGAAAAAGAGACCCAGTGATTGAAAAACAAACGAATATGGAAACTTCTTCTTCTCAAGCAATGAAGAAGGATTTGGATGAAGTAAGGATAGATATAAACAAATCAAACAAAGGAATGAGGAAATTAAAGGTGGTGCAATTCCTCAATTCTCAATGACAGAAACAGAAACCGAGATGGAATTTCTTCGGCATTTGATTATTCTTCAAATAAAATAGTCATGTCATATTCTGACTTACTACTTCAACTCCTAAAATGGTAGTAACTATAAAAATAATTAATTTGAAGTAGATATTGAAAAGGTACATGAGTTGGATCAAATAGAGAATTTCAAGCGCATAGCTTAAATGCTATATTCCCTTGTGAGTGACAAAGACCATGAGTGTACCAATTTGCAATACTATCATCAACTTGCATGATCAGATGAAGCTTGATAAATTCTCCTTATATGCGAAATATCTTAGAATCAAAGCATTAGAATATTTGATTCTACAAATAGAAAGTGGACCCATCTAATGTGAAGTTGTAGAAGTATTAATCAAAAGAAAAATGATGACATTGATACTTTGAGGAAACAATTAGAAACTTACTCAAAGTGAGCATCCACTGACGAAATACTTTAGGAACAAAGAAAGAATATATGATGCAATTAATTATAAAACTCTGCCCAAATCAAGGACATGAAGACAATTGGATATCTTGATGAAAAGAGCGTGAGACACATATGCTTCCACCATTCCCACATTTATTACTATTATTCCATTGTTGTTCCTTCTACATTGGGAAAGTTAGCACCCAAAACCACAACTATTTACTTTTGATGTGATGCAATCAACTACCACTTCCAATCGAATCCTCAACATCCGCAGTGCGGTGACAGTGATGCGGTCGCAGGTGTCAGTCAATGGAATAAATGACATTGAAAACCAATGAAATAAGCGATTTGAATTAACTGAATTGAAATATGCGATTATCAAATAAAGAAAACAGCATTGATTAATGCACTAATAATTATGAGCAGAAGCTAAGAAGCTTGAAGAAGCGGTAAAACCCTTAGAAGAGGACTTGAGCTTTACCTTGAATTTCTTACGCAAGAAATCATCATCATCATTGAGGCCATACATATTCGAAAGCTATTGCATCAATTGAATAATATATGAGCAAAGGGACCTCCCTTAGCAGATAAAAATGAAATACAAAAGATTGAAGAATTAGAAGACAAACCATCACGGGCACAAAAGGCTAAATTACCTTAAGCAGTAAGAATAGAATTTGAGCTAGAGGAATTGGTATGGGATAGAAGAAGGCTGTATTGCGGATCAAGGTATTGACAAAACTTTGATGAATTAGCTTGAAGAAAAATGCGATGCTATGAATTTTTCCATTGCAAACTTTAGCAAAGTAGGCATTCAGGACATACATGTATTCCGAAGTAGAAAAGTTAATGGAGCCGAGAAGAATATGATAAAGATCATAGATCGCTAGCAAGAACAAATTAATAAGGAATTTCTAGGATCTCAACGGGGAAAGTGGTTCTCAAATACATTGAATTTATTCTTCCTTGAATGAAATCAAACACTTATTTATTTGATTAGCCAAATTTTTCTGAAAATTTTGCCAGTATAACATAGAAATTAGGAAAGTTGAAAAATGAATATTCGAGATGTAGAACAATGTGACCTTCTGGTTATTATAATAGCAACAAAGAAAATAGTGAAAGTCAGTGCAAAAGAAGAAATTAGTTTGAAAAAAACAAATAACATAGTACTTGATTTTGAATTTTTTTGCGCTAAGAAATCTTTTTACGGCGTTAAATGTCAAATTTACAAAAATATTAGAGTGAGAATCCAGAGTTAAAGTGTATCAAAAATAAAAGCAAACTGACTAGCTAATTTCTTTTGTTGTAATTTCCTTTTACGGCGGTAAAATGGTTAATAAACGACGTGAAAGAGTATCGAAGATAAGTCTGAGGGTCAAAGAGTATAAGTGGAAAATTGTCCCAGGCATCTTCTTAAAGATATTTTGCAATATGCCATAAGCATGGACAACTATTCAACAAACAATTTTTTGTTAGATAAGATAGCACTATTTTTTTTCTAGATAAGGACAACAGCTAAGTTGTTAAAAAGTTGTCCCTCTTAAAATGTAAGATATTTTTTATTTCTAAGAGTTATTCGCAGATTTCTCTAGGATATTTTGTAATAAACATTTGTATAAATACTTCGATTTATGAAGTGCTAGGGTGGAATAAAATTTCTAAGAACATTATAGACATTTTGCGGGTACATTGGGAGGCTCACATGTGTTGATTTCAAAGTAGCCGGTCTAGACAATAGCCAATTGGACTTCATAATTAAGGATTCATGCAATAATTTGAAGAGTAAAGTGCATCCATATTGTCATTGTTTACTTTACGGTTCCATTCATTTCATATGTTGTTCAATATTAATGATTAAGTAGGAGTATTACTTGAGGACTAGTGTTAGAACTTCGTGTCTTAACTTCTTAATCATTTAAATGTTTTGCTGTTGATTTCCGGATTCATGAATTCTTAATTTCTCTAATTTGGTTTTGACCCCTACCTCCTTCCTCTAAAGGATCCTTCATTTCCCTTTATCCCAAGCAAACCATTCCATCAAAACAATCTATCCAAATCTCTAAGGGTTATCTATATTTCCTTGAATACATTAGCATCCCTCTTGGCCTTGCCTTCTAGTTAACGCACTGGGCACTGAATCCATAGCCCAATGGACTAGTAAATCCTCTTTAATTTTCTTCCAAGTAATATTATTTTCCACGGTATCTTAAAACCAAAACAGAATTGAACTATAATAACTAGCCTAAATATCAAACAAAAAACAAGTTAAATCACGCAAAGAAGCCCTCTGCAAAATTTAGGAAGGCTAGATCCTAAATTTCCAAAGTAGGTTTGTAGTTACCCCTAGTTTTGCTTAAAACTAAAAATAAAAATCCCACAATATTTAGAAATTACTAGGGTGATAGCAGTCGGTGCTACGCAATTGGCCTTCGAGGCGCTACGCACAGAGTGGGGTGGGCGAGTGTTATTTAACATTTAGCTATGCGCTGAGACGATTACTACGCTTTTCAGGCAAGCGCCTCTGTAGCCGGGCTCGAAGAATTCAAGGCGCTGAAAACTACCCACTTTCTTGGCTACGGCTCCAACAACACAGCCAGCTAACGCTATGCACGGGCACTAGCACGGTGATTCTCTCAAAATTTAATAAAGAGGTTAAGAACTCAAATTTCGCCTCCAAACCTCACACCCAATCAAAGCATAAGGTTGGTGACATCTTCTTTCCTCCTCCCAGAATTTCCTTTTTCTAAAAAAAAAAAAAAGCAAGAAGACATCTACAAGTGGACCAAACCCAGGCTATATAAAAATCGGTTTTGGAGTCTTTTTTGGGTTAGGATTTGCAAAAGAAAATTTGTTATAGGTAGAAAAAGAAATTTGTATGCAGAGGCTCCAAAAACTAGTGAAATCCTTAAAAAATTCACCTTAGCCCTCATTTGCAAAATTTTCCTACATACAAATCCACATTTAGCCCTCGAAATAAAGTCGAAGGTCACATTTATTTGTTTTTGGACAGTCCTGCATGTCGGAGGAAAATCACACCGGCAGTGATGAAGGCAGTACAATCTAAACATCATGGGAGAAAGGCAAAGAGGTTTGAGCCACAATGCACCATTCAAGTGCCCTCTCTGTAATCCTTTCATGCTTTGGGATGTTGAGTGTTATAAGTACAGCGAAAAAGTTCAGGCAGTCGGTAGCCATTCAGACTTGGTAGATTTTTTTGTCTTTGAAACACAAAATCACCAAGTTAGCAACAAGGGTGCAATTTGAGCTCTCACTCAGAAGTGGCTAAACAGTATACTAGACATTGGTGAAGTATGGTTCAAACCAAAGAAATTGGGGTTGAGTTATTATAGACCCTACCGAAACCCAACTATCGATAAAATTGTAGGTTGTTTTCCCTTTCTCCCTTTCTGAAAGGTAGCATCTTTCTTGATGAGGAAGAGATTATGGTTTTCACATGTGAGAATACTCAAGATCTACTCATATCATAAGGTTCTGATGCACTTCACCAACGTCAAAATGATGTGACCTTACTACTGTACACCCCTAGAAGCATTGATAAAATGGCCTGCGGTTGTGAAGAAAGCTATGACCACCAAATATCGGGCCTGCTACCCTCCTTGATCAAAATGATTGTCTTATACTAGCTAGAGGCAGCCGAGAATATCTTGGGAAACCTTCATCTCATGATGTATTTACAAACCGAACCTTCATTAATAAAATTTACCTTCCACTTCACAACCATCTACCTCCACTCCTCCATCATCTCCATGCCTTCTCCACGGGTACCTACACCCACTCTATCTATTCTCCTAATATACCAAGTAGAGAGCTAATAGTAGCCCTCTTGAAGAACAAATAGATGGCGGCAATCGAGAAGAAAACAGACGGATAATGATGGCGAAGAAATAAGTGAAGAAGATGATGAGAATAAAAGAAAACTTGATGAAGAAGAGGAAGTAGCCATGGAAAGCGATGATGGAAAATATGAAATTAGTAAAGGCAGCCACAAAGATGAGTATGTTGATGAAGAAGCAGAGCTGAAAATAGTGAACAAGTGATGAAGAAGAGAAGAAAAAGATGAGGAAAGAAGAAGCGGCAGATGAGAGGATAGTCGGCCAAAGTGAACAAGATAGTCGAAATAGTCATGATATTCATGGTACATCATATTTATCTTGACATTAATCAACTTTGTAAATGATAAAGAAAATCAAAGTGAGCAGAATGCAGTATTGATCAATTTTAAGGATCAAAGTGGTGGCAAGCCATTGAAACTCACTGTTACCCCTCTCACATACACATACCACAAAGGGAGGAGAGATGTTTTGCTACCTCTAAAAGGAAAAGGACCATCTCCTCAAAGATACCAAAACATTAATGGACAAAGGCGAGAGAAAATATGGAAAATTGACGAAGGTCTAGTAGAAGAGCAAAAGAATCGAAAGACTTCTCAAAGGCCTCTTTTCATTGTCAAACTACAGTGAAAATCAGACCCGAAGATAGTACTAAGATTGCTCCTCTTAGAAAAAGATACTGCTCCGATAATAGGAAAAGAGATTTTGAAGGCACAAAGGATCATATGCTATTATAAGAGGAGCATAAACATTTCAAGAGGTGAAGAGGGCCTTCCCTCTGAAGAAAATGGCGAAACATTATACGGAAAAGCTTGCTTGTTAATACCAAAGCTAAAGCGAGGCCCTCATAGAGCTGGAAGACCTAAAAAGAACCAAGAGTACATGACAGCCTTAGGATCTTGGCTAATGCTTCTTAGCATATCTAAAACCCCTTGAGAGTCTCTCCACCAAATTTGGTAAATCGGGAAATGTTTTTTTCAAATTTTGACCCCTATGGCCCTTGGCTTCCCTGAGCGCTACGCACACTATTAGTGCATATTCAGCTCTCCAGTTTACATTTTGGGTTTTCACATCACCAACAGTCTACCCACGAAATTTTAGGTCAATTGGAGCATTTTTTCCCCTCAAAATGTCAAAAAACACCTCAAATTTGACACACAATCTCCTTTCGGACAAATTATACGCACGAACGTGTTAAGGAGATTTGATTTTTGAGCTGGTAAAAATTCATTCATCACAACTCAAATTTTTTTGGAAATTAGACTCATCAATCTTTCCAATGATCCATCACGGGGCAGAAAACCGATGCGAGAGGATCAAAACTTAGCTACAACAAACCCTATTTTATTTGAAAATGCCGCTCTGTCTGGTATCTTTGCCAAGAATCAACAAAACACAGTTGATGGCAAAGGTACAGCCATTATTGAAAAATCACTCCAAATTTGATTAAGGAGTTATGTTTGATATTTTTCATTTTATTATCTTATATTTATTATATTGTCTTGGGCCTTACCTGCGGTCATTACTTATAAGTAACATTACGACAAAATTAGGGTTTTTGGAAGCCTCTAATAGTTTCCACCTCCTCATTTGATCCATAAATAGAGAGCATAGAGCCCTTATGTATTTGGTTGGATTTTGATAGCTCATTCTCAATTAACATAGTCTCTTGGATTTTTTGGCATTTTATGTCTTGGAGCTCATACATGCAGAATTTGTTTGTTGATAGAGGAATAATGTTTCGCAGATCAAAGCACGGTTGTTGATGTGTTTCTATTTTTTTCATGTTTTATACTTTTTTCGTGTAATTTTACATCTTTCTGTTGCAATGGGACAAAGAATTTATACAAGACATGTTTTAAAATTGGCACCTTAGGTGTTTTGTTTGTTCTTCAGCAATGCTGTACGCTGGGATATGTTAAAGAATTCATCTTGCTCTCTGGGATTTCACGAGCTTGTCTATTTATTGGTTTAGATCAGTTGGTATCAAGTATGATTTATAGTAGCCACATATTTGACACTAAAAACTCTATTCTTGGATTCATCTCTTTAAAGCACCATTACCTAGGTTTGTCGAAAGTTGTTTCACTCACATACTTTCTTTTATTTTCTTAGCTAATTGTTTTAGTATACATAGCTATAATCTTAGATGTTGAGTTTCTCTCCTTCTATGATTGTATTTATTTAATGCATATTTAATGTTTTATGTTCTTGATAATGAAATCCATTAAAGTTGAATAAGTTTCTTGCCTTTAAACCATTTCATTTTAAATGTTTATGTTAGCAGATAATTATCTTTAAGTACGAGATGAAGAGTTTAGGGTTTCCTACTTTGATTTTTTTCCTCTGTGCTTATCATTCTTCTAACTCCTTATTTTAAGTATATGATAAATTTTTTTACTTCTCTTTGTCAAACTTTGTTTCTCAAAACTAATGTCCATCTCATGATCCTTCAAACCTCAGATCCTGTAGTAGATTTGCCTTTCTGATACTCCTGCTCCATTTGTAGACCTATCATGACATTTTTGAGCTCAATGCCCAATGACTTGAAGTTTTCCTTGTTTATATCTAAGTCTATATAAGCATCATACCCAACCAAAAACAATAAGCAAACCCAATGTTCATAACTAACCTAAATCCAACCCTAATCGACCAAACGAGTTCATCTTTGCACCTAATAGAGAGATCTGTCTGAATCAGAAGGATAGGTCTTAAGATTGCAGCTTAGTTTGATGTTACTATCCATTGTATCTGATAAATCTAGCAAAATTAGAGCTAACACTCGGAGAGATTGAGAAAATCCTAGAGGAATCTTTGTACAAATGGGGCTATCACAATGATGAAGATCTAGTGGCTTGGCTTGAAACTCAATCCACATTTTTTGTTGGGGTTGGGTGAAGGGAAAATACCAAACTGAAGAAAATAGAGAATGGGAGGAGCGGAAAATAATGTTGGATTCTACCCCATGAGGACTCCATTGATTCATATACTACTCAAGTGCGACCTAGGTTGATTAAGGTTTTGCGAAAAACCCTATACTCCACAGCCCTTTAAATTGTGACCTACTTGCTGAGGCCCGAGTCTACCCAAAGTAGTATGAAGGGTGTTGGAACGAACACACCCGGAGAAAGTAGGTAATTCAAGAAGATCTGCGTTCTGACTTATCAAACTACTTCATTTAGCAGTCTAGTTATAGGATTATATAAAAAATCACCAATCTAGTAATTACCTTTGCATCCACATATATGCAATCTATCATTACGAAAATATAATGAAGCAATTAATAGATCATATATTCATATAAAAACAAAGATATTTCAGCGACTATCATAGAATGCGCACCGCATCTTACTCATACAACCCCAAGTTGAATTAATCATTAAACGGATATAGATAACATTGATATCAACTTGATTCTTTGCATATATATTAATACCAAAATATTTTTACAATCCCAAGCCTCCTACTTCTGACTAGCAGTCCATACCTAACGGGCCCGGACTCCTTTTGCTTGACTGAGGAATCCTTCTAGCTTAACTAAAAAACAAATCTATGATTAAGCGTAACATCAATCTAAGTTCTTTCCTAACCTTATACTTATACTTAGGGTTAAATTTGTCGCGACAACGCTACGAGTGCATCGCTTTTAGTGTGATCTTGCCTTAACCCCTAAGTCCCCGACAATCATAGCTCGAAAACTTATCAGAAATAAGTCTTGATACTCAGAAGTGGCTGATTACGCAGCAACACTACTATCTCATCATCCCAATAATCTCAATTTTATGGCAGGTTTCTCTTCCATGCCAATGTGCTCTCTCCCTGCTGGGCGCTTAAGTAACATCCACGATTGTGTGTGGGTGCAGGGATCAAAAAAAATTACACGGATCTTCATCACATTCTTATGGTGATATTGTGATTGAAAATATCACGAGATACGGCTGTTTTCCATGTTGTTATCTCAGTGTTGCGTGAAATTTGGATTCCCCCATCTGAAAATTATCTATATCTTGCGAGCACAGCCAGTGCCTCCCCCGATCCTCCTGATTGCTCAAATGTCCCCAAAAATTCATCCTTTAAGGCTTCCCAATGGCGGGGTGTCACGTACGCGCTCTTCATCTAAATACCATGCGGTGGGAGTGTGGTCCCAGGCATGAATAAACAAGTGAACCCATTCTTTTGTAGGGCGATCCCACCATTTTTCCATCCAAAGCGAACAAATAATGGCATGGATCTCTGAGCTAAGAAATATCTTGGCGGTGTACATTGACGGATGCTCGAACCATAGGATCATCATATCTGACATTTCACTCCAATCTGGAGATAGCACATATGCATGTCCCACCATCTTGCGGGTGTTGTGTGCATAGCTAGGTTAAAGGACCCATAGCCTCCTCTCTTGAAACCTCGGCTTCAAATGTTGAAAAATTATTTTATACTATCAAAACCATCGAAATTGTGTTAGTTCTCTTACCTACGAGGATATGCGGCGGAAGTCCTTGTGATCACTTAAGCGAGCGCAACGAGAGACATCATCTTCTTGGTTTTTCCAATTATCCATTTCTTCATCGGAATCTGGAAAATCATTAGCTATCCTTTTCCAGGTGTTCGGGTTCCCATGTTTTGGCCCCGAGGTTGACAAGACCCCGAAAGATGAGACAACATAGAACCACTGAGACTTAGGGATCTAAGCCTCTAGGTCTAGAGGGGATCTCTCTATATGAATCGAAGTATATGTCTTTGAGTTGAGGTTTAGGATATTAGGCTAGGTATGATGCAGAGGTTTATTTGTTTGATTGTTTATTTGGTTGTTGGGGATCGGGAAAGAAGGGTCAATATAAGACGAGGATGAGCAAAAGAAGTTAGGCAAGGCGATAACTCGGGAACATGAGGCCATTGGGAAATGGGTAAGAAAAGTTGCAGCTGTTCAATGTGCAAGCTTTTAGTTAGGCTAGTCATCTAGAGCATTTGGATCTTAGGTGATATTTGGAATGGGACACATCGAAATTTGAAAATGAAGAGGAGAACCATCCAATTATATGCATGAATCGGGTGGAGGTCATTTTAACTCCGGACACAGCGGATAAAAAATGGAAATTTGATAAAAGGGACCTTAGAAAGGCTTAATTAAGATGGAAAGATCTAGTAGAGGTAGTGACGGGGTTAGACCTCTGGTGTTCTCAACTCATCCAACTAAATCCTAGCGAGAACATCTAAACGTAGATTTCATACGATTCATACATCGAAGGCAGGCAAACTGGCTTTATCCACTACCTTTGGTTAAATTAATTGAAATCAATATTCGGATACACATATAAGCAGAAAACATTAAGGTAGGGAGAAGCGAGAGCTTATAGGGCACCTAACGAAGGTGAATCCTATGTTATACTTATGTTACCTACGGAGATAAACGTAATGAAATGAAGGCAAGTCAATCACAAATCTGAAGAAGAACATCACAGCTACTTTAGATGCAGGATCAAAAACATGCTTGTCGTAAACAACACCAGTGGAGTACATCATTGCCCGCAGCTTGAACCTTCAACACAGATACATCAACTCAGCCTATCTTACAATATTACCTGAAGAGACACCGAAATACCGAGAAAATACTTGCATTCTCACGATATCAATCAACAACCTTTACAATAATTTCATACGTGGCACATAGTAGAAGAGACATAGAAGATAAATTTGAGGAGGTAGGTGAACACTAAATGTATCATTAAACCTACGAGCGGAGAAATAAGTAGGGGCCCATTCACATTTGAATCTTGACTATTTAATTCTGTGACCTCTTTATGCGAAAGGGGTGATCTTCTCTGGATATGACTTTGACATATTTTAGGCACGTGTTGATGGCCAAGCGATAACAAAACAAATGAACTACTAAGAAGTCTACTTCACCAGATGTTTTAGCGTTTCTAAAGCATTGTTAAGGTGGGAATTCCTTTAAAATTACATTCATAATAGTATGTCGGCTGTACTTGTCCTTTAAGAAGAAAAACATTATCATAGTGAATAAACCACGAGATTACCTTTTATTAGTGCTCGGGATCTTTTAATCGATCTCGGGATCTTCAAACCCAGTGCTTTGCCTCTTAAGCGGGTGGTTAAAGGCTTAAGATCTTCATTGCGTGCTCAGTCTCTCCTCTTGCATTAGAAACTGCTGCCTCCATCTTTGTCTACTTGCTCGTGCATTTTGAAGCTGCTTGGTATTTGGAAGGTTTTCCCGCGGGGTTTAGCCCCTACTTCTTTTAATGAACATCTAGTCTTTACCTTCTGGTCCTTGCTCATAAAATTAGGCTGCTTTTAAGCGATCTTCTCTGAATTTGTCCTTGCGACGGAGCCACACACCATGGTGACCATTGCTCTTTATAACCTTGCAAAGCGCTGCAAATAAGTTGGAAATCATGTATGGGGTGGCGGATGAAGTGGAGGCGGGAGAAAGGTCGTACGGATGACGATGCGGAGGAGAAAATCGTAGCGGGAATGGAGAAATGTGCTCGGTGGGTGGTGACGATGCAGAGCAAATGATGTGGAAAATGTGAAAAAATGCGAAAAGAATTGGCCATGCGTGGAATGGAAGGCGGCCCATGGAGGGTGCACGTCGACGGCGTGGTGGGACGGACGTGGAAAGGTCAGCATCGGAGAACGAATGCGAGCAGGTACGATCACGGGCGGAATCGATGGCGGAAGACGACGAGCCGGGTGTAGACGGCGGGTCGTGGCCGGGGGTTCGCGGTGCATCTTTGTCGATCGACGGCGAGTCGGATGGGCCATCCACGGATCTAACGGCCTACGATGATTTATTTGCGTGACTTGGGTCGAAGATAACGCGCGGGGGGATGGGCGGTTTGCCGTCATCCTGAAGGACACGTGAGCCATCGGTTAGCTATAGATGCGGCCCAGGCGTGGAAAAATGCACCCTCGCGAAACATTGTGGAATAAATAGGCGGTTTGAATTTCTTAGCAGGCAGAGACCGGCAGAGAGGGCCCAGTAGGCCAGATTGATCGAGACGAAAAATGGCGATGATGGCGTGTTAGAAGAATGAACCATGGGCATGGGAGATAAAGCCTTTTTGGGCAAGCGGATGGTTACAGCGCGGAGTTTTGTGGAAGGTAAAGGAAGCGTGGAATTCTGAGGAAAGGGGCTTAAGCCTATTGTAAAGATTAAGTGGGTTTAGCCCATTTTCAAAGGAATTAAAGGCTAAGAGGGGTAACGATAGATGCCGGAAGGGGATTCAACATATCAAATTGCATTGGAGAGTTTAAAAGGGATTTTTGAGGGGATTTCGAGGATAAAAGCAAGGAAATTGGGGGCGAAAGGGGACTCTTGACCCCGAGGGTGAAAGGCGTAAAAGGTGGTATTTTGCCGGGGATATGAGGGGAAATGTAGGCCTTTTGAGGCATGGACACGTGAGGTTGTATAAGGAAAACACGGAGACCTCCAAAGGATGATGTGTCTTCAGGGGAGATGCATTCCTTGGAGGTCTCCAAAATGACATAGCCCCCAGCTTTCTTGTCAAGAATTTCATAGGGGGGCTAACAGTGTGGCTCCACATGGGGATGGCTTCTTCTTGAAGGAGTCAAGAAACCAGAAATAATCTTTGGAGTAGGCCAGATGCTTGCTGCTTGGCACATCCCTCTCTTTGATCAGCTGCCACAATATGAATATGTTACATCAGTAGAAACATTTCTCCCAATCAAACTACCTACCCAAACTACAATCCTAGCATTTTTTCTCCTATCAGGGTGCACTTGAGCTAGCAGACCCTTTACAAGATTTATTTTCAAAACAAAAATAACCTATTCTAAATCTACCCTTATTACTCCATGAGACGAGATTAAACAGTTGGCCTCATATGTTTCTCTACCTAATCTACTACCTGTTGGGATTAAACTGTCCAACAATTTTCTTCTCCTACATTCTAAAACAGGAAATTGAAAAACAACCAAGCCAGGATTAGACTGTCTGACTTGCTGTGGAGTGAGACAAAACTTTGAATGTTTGAAATTTGCACTTTTGAAGTATCCTTCTCTGTTTGTGACTCAGATTTTGAGCATATTAGAGTCACCCTTTCTTCTTCATTATCAACTCTAGTTTTAGGCATGTTAGAGCTGATTCTTCCCTTTCCTTTGCTAGTCCAGATTTTGAGCGTGTTAGGACCATCTGTCTTTCTTTCTTTGGCTCAGGTTTTGATCATGTTAGAGCCAATATTTGCACTTTCTAGAGGTCCATGTTTTGAGCATTTTTGAACCTCTACCTTCTCTCTCTCTCTCTCTCTCTCTCTCTCTCTCTCTCTCTCTCTCTCTCTCTCTCTCTCTCTATATATATATATATATATATTTGGAAACATTTTCTCTATTTTCTTGAAAGTAAAACTGCAATGGTATGTACAATGGAAATGGAACTGGAAATTAAAATTAGCAGAAATAGTGTTTGAGCATCCTGCCATTGACAGGACCCCAAAACAGCTCTATACCATCAAATTCTTGTAAGAAAAATGCATTAGGACCCACAGTGGCCTGGATGAAAAATGGACCTTGCCACAAGTTGTCAAACTTTCCATGTTTACCTTTGTCCTCTCTCCTTGAATCCCATTTCAGAACCTTGTCACCAACTTTGAAATCAACAACTTTGGTTCTTTTGTCAAATAGCCTTTTAATGTTTTGCTGAACCCTGGTAGCCCTGCCATATACTTGCTCCCTTGTTTGTTGAAGATGGATTGTTTCATCTATCCTCCTTATCATGTTGTCCTCTTCTGATTGGATCTCCTAAACAAGTTTGATTACTGGAACTCCAAGGCTGGTAGGAAATAATGCTTCTGTTCCATAAACCAGCTAGAATGGTGACATGCCAATAGATTTCTTTGTGGTGAGCCTGTCAGCCCACAAAGCATGTACCAAATTCTTGTGCCATGACCTTTTGTTCTCTTCTAGCAGCTTCTTGATGATTGTAACCAAGCTTTTATTTGATGATTCAGCCAAGCCATTACCCTTGGGGTAATAGGCAGTTGAATGACCCAGTGCTATTCCGTACCTGTGACAGAAATCAACCATTTTCTTGGATCCAAAGGCAGTAGCATTGTCAGTGATTATGTTCCTTAGACAGCCAAACCGAGATAGGATGAAGTCTTCTAGGAACCTAATGATGACAGAATCAGTGGCCCTCCTAGTGGGTATGGCTTCTATCCATTTAGTGAAGTAATCTGTGGTAGTCAGGATCCACTTGTGTTGCCCAGAAGAGGCTGGATGAATTTCCACTATAAAGTCGAGACCCCATTGTAAAAAGGGACCTTCAACAATGATGGGTTGTAGGGGGAGGGGGAGGAGCTTTCTTCTGCCTTCAAAGATCTGACATTTGTGGCAGGTAAGGATCATCTTATGGACATCATTAAAGAGTGTAGGCCAATACTAACCAGCCCTGAGTATTTTATTTGCAGTGGCTTTCCAACTCAGGTGGCCTCCACACTCTCTAGCATGGAATTCTTGTTTAATTCTTTCAGCTTCAGGTTCAGGCAAACATTTCAGCAATAGGCCATTTGGATTTTTCCAGTATAGATTCTCGTTCAAAATGCAGTAGTTTCTAGCTTTGAGTTTTATGAATCTGGCCTTAGTTTTGGACATTTCTGGAGGGGCATTGAGATTGGTGAGCACGTAAAGGATATCGGAATACCAAAGAGAGTTTTGAAACTTCTCCTCCACAGTGGGGTCGGGAAATCCTTCTTGCTCGTCTAAGGCATTCATCATGTTAATATCCAGGGCCTGTAGATTTGATTCAACCATTAGCTTGGCTAAGCCCTGCCCTTTTATCAACTTAGTGGGTTTTATTTCAAGGTCATATTCTAAGATTGTAGCAATCCATTTGCCCCTTTTCCCGTCAGGGTCTTGGGACAAGATATCCTTAACCACTATATTTGGCACATACGCAATGGTGTGAGAATGCAGAATGTACACCCTAAAGTCTTTTAAGGCCTTAATCAGGGCATAGGCCTTCTTTTCCATAATGTTGTACTTTACGGGTGCATCCCTTAAGGCTTTACTGAAGAAAGCTATAGGTTGTTCATTACCTTCTGAATTCTTTTGCAGCAAGACTGCAGCTACTGTGTGTTCAGAGGCAAAGGAAAAGATCATAAAATCTTTTGAGAAGTCTGGGCTGATAAGTACCGAGGCCTGTGTGAGTGCAAGTTTTACTGACTCAAAATATTTTTTGGCTTCAACAATCCATTTGATTCCTGCACCCTTCTTTAACATATCAGTCATTTTTCTAAGGTGCTTAGCTAGATTGGGAATGAAACTCCTAAGGAAATTGATCTTCCCGATGAAGGACTGTAGCTTTTTGATGTTTCTCGAGTGTGTGATTTGAAGTATCCTCTCAACTCTCTATGGGTCTATCCTAATCCCTTTCTCAGATATAACATGGCCAAGAATCTTGCCTTCTTGCAGCCCAAAAACAATTTTCTTAGGGTTTAGAGACAGACTGTACCTTCTACATTTTTTAAAAACTTTCCTTAGATGTTTCAAGTGTTCTTCTTCAATTTTAGAAAAGACAGTCAAGTCATCCAAGTAGTTAACTATGAAGTGTCCTATCTCATCTGAGAAAGCTATATCCATCGCTCTCTGGAAGGTGGCACCAGCATTCATCAATCCAACAGGCATCTTCACATACATAAAGGTGCCCCATGGGCTGGTAAATGCCGTTTTGAGTTGATCTTTTGGGAGTACCAACACTTGGTTATATCCTAAAAAACCATCCAACAGGGAAATCCTTTTAGAGCCCACTAACCTCTGTAAGATATGTTCCATTCTAGGCAGGGGGTAGTTGTCTTTCAGGGAGCCTCTGTTGAGGTTTCTGAAGTCTATGCATAATCTAATCTCCCCTGTTTTCTTCCTCACAGCCACTAAGTTTGAGACCCAATCACAAAACCTTATAGGAACTATTATGCCTGCATCATACATCTTTTTTATCTCTTTCTCTACTGCAGGCAATTGTTTCAAATTGATCCTACGAAGTTTTTGTTTGAAAGTCTTCCGATTTTCCTTCAAGGGTATCTTGTGTTGTATGATGTTGGTGTCGTAGGCCTTTAAGTCTTCATAGCTCCATGCAAACACATCAATGAATTCTTTAAACAACTCAATTTATTTCTTCTTCATGTCTGCAGGTAAAGACTTAGCCAGTTTGATCATTTTGGGTTTATCTTCAGTGCCTATGTTGCATTCTTCCACATCTGAATCTGCATGTTCTATAGTGGGCTTTTTGGCCACATCATCAAAGTCAAATAGGTCCTCTAAGGGTGCTAGGACTCTGGGTATATTCCTGTCTTTGGCCTGTAGCACCTCTACCTCTTTGATATCTACATTTTCACATTTTATGGTTGGATTTCCAGTTTCTTCAGAAAAGGTGTTTATTTCTATGTTACAGGGTGTTTCTTGTTCATCTAGGGAATCCTCACTTGGGCAGCCGTCATCAGATTTTGAGTCTGAATCAGAAAATTCAAACTCATTTCTTCCCACCAGGAAGTCTTTGATCTGTTTGTCTCCTTCAAAGACCTGCCAATATTTTTGTTGTCTGGCACTGCAGGTATGAACTTGGTTTGAATGATGATTTGTTGGTCAGGGGGAGTCTTAGGATATGAACTGGCTAGACAAGCCAATCCATTTGCAATGAAATTTTGACTCCTGGGAACAAACACTAATTCATATTCCATGAAAGTTTTCAATATATCCATGGAATCGTTCCTATATGCTCTTAATCAAGGATGTTTTGCTGCGTATTCACCATTCACTTGTTTGACAACTAACTCGAAATCTCCTAGCACAGTTACCCTACGGGCTCCTAATTTTTTCAACAGATTTAAGCCCAGGATAAGAGCCTCATACTCTGCAATGTTATTTGTACATTTGAAGTGCAGATTTACAACATGGCTCTCAGCGTGTTCATTTTCTGTGTTATGTAACCACACCCCTGCTCCAGCAGTTTTCCTAGTACAAGACCCATCGAAATTCATTTCCCACAGGGGTTCACCATTAGGCTGTGTTGGGGGATCTATACTAGATAGTGGGTTGTCTTGTTCTTCACATGGTGTATTAGTTTGAGGGGTGTGACTAATAGGCTGATTGCATGTTGTTTCTGGCTCATTCTTAGTTTTTTTTTCATTATCTCGCCCATGGTTTTCTATGTCGTATTCTTCTAGGGTGGCCATTATGCTAAAGTCCATGGGCTTTGTGTTTTTGCTTGGATCTCTGTGTTGTGATTTTGGCTCTCCTAAGGATTGGTCGTTATAAAGAATGAAAGAATCTAGGTCTGTGTGCACAGAGTATGATGGAAACTTTTTAGGCTTCTTGGGGCTACTAACTAGGAATTTCATCTGGGACTCTCTATACAGTCTTCTAAGTTGGCCAAAGATAGGGATAGTGGCATATGAGCCATCCATCTACATTGTTCCTTGCAACTTGGCTCCCCATGATCTTGATAATAACATGCCATACTTGGGTGGTACATCTGCCACCACCAGATCCATGACCATACATTTAGCAGGAATCTAGGTCAAGGTGACACATAAGTCTTTGATTAGGCCTAGGCATTTTACTCTGCTAGAGTCAAACGAATATAGGTCTTTGTAAGGTCGTGTTATCTCTAGGCCTAGCTTTTCCATTACTGCCTTAGGCATTAGATTGTGTGATGCTCCAGAGTCATGCATGGCATTATGAAGAATCTTGTCATGAATGTTGAGACTGATATAGAAAGGTGGAACTACCCCTTCCTGAAACTTTCCCTCAATATTTGGACCAAATAAGAGGGCAGGTTGATCATCATTGAAATTCACAGTGTCATTGTTTTCCCCTAGGTTTAATGCTTTCAAAATTTGGCCTTTATATACATTCTGAGTGGCCAACTCAGAGAGTGGGACAGAGATTTTGATTTTCGCAATCTCACTTTCCAAATTGAAAGTGGACTGGTTCTTGGAAATGCTCGACTATGTTTTATTTTCTACTGCCTTAGTGGCTGAGTCAGTTTGTGATTTCTCATTATGTACAAGGTCAGGAATTGTTCTATCAGGAGCACTAACTACAGTTCTAGTGCTGCTGGTTGGTTGATTTTGTTTCCCAGTGTCTTGGTTGTCTTTTTATTTGTTTTTCCCAAAACTTTCAGCTGTTGTTTTTCTATTTTCAGCAGTCACTTTAGAAGATTTGTCAGGCCTTTTCTTGATGGTAACCTCAAGAACTTTGGGTTTGGAAGTGTCTTGGTTCTTTTGCTCCTAATTTCATATTGTTCTCTGACCTGCATCATGGCATTTTCAAATCCTAACCTGTAATCTTAAGTTTTGAACCACTCCTCCTCCCAGTATGAAGGTGAGGGCTGATCTTCCCCTGAATCACAGTTAAGGACTGAGTCTTTTGTTTCAAACATGTTTATTGTATTCCCTTCAAACTCCTCTATGATTCCCTCATCTTCATCTAAAAATTTTTCCTGGAATGGGGGAATCCCTTGTTGGTCTGACTCTCTTTGTCCGTTGGGAGTGGCATTGTTGTTCCTTCTAAAGTTTTGGTTCTAGTTTTGATTTCTGTTTTGGTTATTGACAGTGACAACCATTCTCTTCATCATTTTTTGTAGCTCTTCCATGTATTTAGACAATTTTTCGTAATTTGGATCAGATGTGGAGGCTACATTTTCATCCCTATATGTTACCCTCCTCTCGGCTCTCTGTCTTGTTTTTTTCTCAATCAAATTGGCTTCTATGTTTACAGCTCCTTTCTGCATGTCTTCCAATGTGGTGTATTCTTTGTCCCTAAGTTCATAGGCCATGTCAGCATCAAACCCCTCAGGGTATTTTGCTAGGGCCATGCCTTGTGGAGGTTTCATATGTGGGGGAGGGCATTGTAAATGTTGTTAAATCTTGTTATGTAATCATGGACACTCTCTCCCATGTTTCTTTTAAGGCTCATGTATTCAGCTAGGAGTTGGCGAGGGTTTGCCCTAGTTTTCCATTTATCGACGAAAGTCTGGTATATAGCAGGGAGATCTTGGATACTACTCGCGGGTAGGTTTTTAAACCACTTCTTCACCTTACCTCCCAAGATTTGGGAAAATATTCTCATTTTTATTTTTTCATCATCAATTTCCATGTAGTCAAAAGAATCCTCCATTTTATCTACATATTGCTGAGCTGTGATGGATTCTTTAGGAGTGAAGTGTGGGATTTTTTATTGATAATCATTGGGTAAGGGTAGCAAGGGCTGAGGTAAGACCAGAGGTGCATACCAAGCTGCCATGATGATATTATGATGAGGTAAAGGATTGATTTGAGTAGCTGGTATATGGATGACATGGATATTAGGACTAGCAGAGGTCTGTTGAGCAGATCTAGGGTGAGAGAGCCCCAAGTTTTGAATGAAGTGGATATCAGGTGGTGTGGATGGAGGCGTTCCTCTGTCCCTGGTATGTCGACCACTATGAGATGGTGTATTGTGAAGCTCAAGGTCTGGCTGGCCTAGATGACTGAATGACCTAGCTCTTGGTAAATTGTTTGGAGGGTCTAGGTCAGGGAGAAAACGTGATAGAGCTGTTAGGTCCTCTGGTGCAGAATTAGCTCTATGGATGTGGCTAGAAATAGTTGGTCTTTTCAGTGCAGGAGCTCCCTTAAGGATACTCTCCGGATTGTCAACTATTTCAGGTGGGTCGGGATTAGGATAAGCTCTTGTGTGAATGGTTCTAAGAGCTAGAATGATGTTTCTTAGGCAAGCAGCTTAACCCTACTTGTTACTTCTGTTGTGGTTAATGTTGTTTTAAAGGCTGGTCTCCCATTGGAGTCTAATGTGAAACCAAGACAATCAGAAGGCCTACTGATCACCAGTGGAGTCTTTTCATTTAGGAATAATGGAGTCGCCAGGTGGAGGGTTTTTGGGTATGTCTAAGGGTTTACAATGTCCACCTCAGTGCTCAGGCACTATCACCTTTCCGGAATCTCCTCAACAACAGAAAACTCGAACCAGAGATTGACTGGGAGGGCATTTACCATATATGTCACCTCCGAAGAGGGTGAGATCCAGAGGCTTCCTGGCCCTTTCCAGGCTCTGTCTAAGAGTACGATGGACACTCAACAATGGAGGTTGATTCAAGAAAGGGGTGACTTACTGCCAACCTAACCAGAGATCTAGGCTTTCTGAGGTTTTGAGATATGTTTGAGGTGAAATGCACTCATTCCCCAGTGGAGTCGCCATTATGTTGGGGTTCCCATGTTTTGGCCAGGTTGACAAGAACAAAAGATGAGACAACATAGAACCACTTTCAGACCTTAGGATCTAGCCCTCCTAGGTCCAGAGAGGGATATCTCTATGATAGTCAAAGGTTTTATGTCTTTGAAGCTTAGATGTTAAGGTTTTAGGTTAGTTATAGGCTCAGGGTTTGTTAGTTTTATTGTTTATGTTTGGTTGTTGGGAATCAGGAAATAAGGGTCCAATATAAGACAAGGATGGGAAAAGAGGAGACTAGGCAAAGATAGATAACTCAGGGAACATCAGGGCCATTGGGAAATGGAGTCAAGAAAGGGTTTACTTGTGTTTAATGTGCAAGCTTTTAGTTGGGGTAGTTATCTAGAGCATTTGGATCTTAAAAGATGATTGATGGAATGGGACATTTAGGACTGAAAATGAGTAAGAGGGAAAGAAGGAAAGACAGCCAAATTTCTGTCTATAGATCAGGTCATAGGTCATTTAAATCTAGACCTGCTTGGACGTACTCAGAGACAACTCTCAAAGGGGGACAAAGGGGCTGCTTGTAGATCGGACCAGAGGTCATTTAACTCCAGGTCTGCTTTAGCAACTCTAAGGAAAAACAAGGATAATTTTAACAGAAGGGATCTTAGACAGGTTTAATGAGATGGAAAGATCCTAGTGAGGCAGAGACAGGTTTCTAGACCTCCCAGTGTTCTCAACTCATCCATAAATCCTAACAAGAACATCTAAACATAGATTTCATTAATTCATACATCAGAGAGTAGGAAAAAACATCCATTACACTGGTTAAATCAATTGAAATCAATATTTAGATACACATATAAGAAGAAAACATAAAAGGCTGGGAGAGCAGCAACATAAGGTACCTATCAAGGGTAAATCTTATGCCAAACTTCTGATGCAAGCCAGTAGAAATGGAATGAAATGAACTCAAACACAGAGATAGGAAAACATCACCAGCTGCTTTAGATCAGTATCCAAAGAAATGTGCTTGTCATATTAAAAACAACACCAATCAGGTACATCATTGTCCACAGCTTGAACATTCAGTCTGAATACATCAAATCTCAGCCTATCTTACAATATTACACAGAGAACTTGTCTCAAGTGGAAAATGCTTGCATTTCTCTGATATTCAATCAACAACCAACCCCCTTACAATGTCTCTTTATGAGGTTTATAGCTGAAGGAAAACAGGAGGGGTAGATGAAAAACTAAATGATGTATTAACCCCTTGAAACGAAATAGGGCCGAAGCCCATTCTGTTTGACTGCTGAGTATTTAATCTCTGTCACCTCTTTGGGCAGAAGTGATCTTCTCTGGATATGATTTTGATATCCTTCGGCTGCCGTGCTGTACTTGTGGTAAATAAACAAAAGACGAAAGAACTACCGAAAATTCTGCTTCATAAATGTTTTAATTTCTTTGAACTACTATTAGGGTGGGAATTCCTTCGGGGACATTGCGCATAATAAAAGTTGTATGGGCGTCCTGTACTTTTACGAGGAAACACATTTTGCTGATGAATAAACCCTAATATTACCTTTTACTATGCATAGGACCTTTTGATTGATCCTCGGGGTCTTCAATCTGAAGCTTTTCCTTCTAAACCACTGATTCAAGGTTTAAGTTTTTTCATTGACGTGCTCCAATCTCTTTCCTTACATTAAAACACCATGCTGCCCCATCTCTGTCCCTACTCGTGCATTTTTAGCTTTAATGGCGCTGGGAGGTTTTCCACTGAGTTTAACCCCCGTTTCTTTTAATGAACATCTATTCTTTACCTTCCTGGGTCATTTTTCATAAATTCCGCCACTATAGCCGATCTTTATTCAACCTCCCTGTCCTTGAAACAGAGATGTACATCACGGCAGCCATTAACCTTTGATAACCCTACAAAAAAGAAAACGGATTAAGAAAACAAACATGGGGGTGACGGACGCGACAGGGACGATGGGAACGACTGTACAGAACCATGCCATGGTGGAATAATGGTGAATGGTGGTGGGAGGATGTAGCGCGAAGTGGAAATCGAGACAGATGGTGGACTGCAACAATAGACATTTTTAAACCAAATAACCTTAAAAATCTCAAATTTGGACGTTATATGCAACGAAGTGAATGGGTGCACGGTGGGCACATGTGGAGATGACGTGGTGGGACCGGGAGCAATGGAAAAGTCAACGACGGGTGGACGAACATGGACCTTTGATCCTGAGGGAAATCAATGATAGACAATGTGGCGGGGGATGATGATTGTGGGCCAGGGCATAGCGGTTTGAAGTTAAACAGCACGCGGCTTTGAGGAGCAAAGATCATCGGATGAGGCTCTCAGGATCGGATGGCCTGTGTGGATTTCGCCGCGAGGTTTGGACCGAACGATAACGCGTGGGGGATGGGCGGTTTTGGAATCGTACAAGAGACAGGTGGCAGATGATGAGTGGAATTGCTGGGCATTGGAGAAAAACCGCCCATCACGCATAAGCGGTGCGAAATAAACCGGTTGTTTTTGGGTGAGTGCGCTGGCAAGGACCACCGAGAAAAGCATACTTCGCACTGTTGATCTGCCGGGGAACGAACGGCTCAAATGAGGTTGCTGGCGATGAATGGTTTCAATGGTATTTACCGTGGGGGTGGCGATCACCATTCATTTTGTTTGGATCAACGGTTAAGACTGTGCCCAACGAAACTTTGTGATAGGCGCCTTTGGGTTTGTCAGGTGGTTCCGGCGCGGGCTTTATGGAGGAAACAGGTGCGGGGGCTTACGCCGAAGGGGCTAGGGATCAATATACAAAATGTATGATTTTGGCACATTTTTAATGCATTTTAGGGCCACCAAAGGCTAACGATAGGGGAACAATGGGGGAATTTGGCCAGACAAAGGGTGTAGGGATTTTTAGAGGGGATTTAGGGGGTTAATAGGGAAAATAAGAAGGGGAAAAGAGGGACTTTTTCAAAGGGGAAAGAAGGTAAAAAAGTGGTGTTTTGCAGTAATATGAGGCGCAATGTAGGCCTTAGGGAAAGGAAACAGCAGAGGGGACTTGTATAAGGCAAAGCACAGAGAGACCTCAAGGATGATGTGTCTTCAGGGGAGATGCATTCCTTGGAGGTCTCCAAAATGACATAGCCCCCAGCTTGCTTGTCAAGAATTTCATAGGGGGGCTAACAGTGTGGCTCCACATGGGGATGGCTTCTTCTTGAAGGAGTCAAGAAACCAGAAATAATCTTTGGTGTAGGCCAGATGCCTGCTGCTTGGCACATACCTCTCTTTGATCAGCTGCCACAATATGAATATGTTACATCAGCAGAAACATTTCTCCCAATCAAACTACCTACCCAAACTAAAATCCTAGAATTTTTCCTCCTATCAGGGTGCACTTGAGCTCGCAGACCCTTTACAGGATTTATTTTCAAAACAAAAACAACCTATTCTAAATCTACCCTTATTGCTCCATGAGACCAGATTAAACAGTTGGCCTCATACGTTTCTCTACCTAATCTACTACCTGTTGGGATTAAACTTTCCAACATGTTTCTTCTCCTACATTCTAAAACAGGAAATTGAAAAACAGCCAAGTCAGGATTAGACTGTCTGACTTGCTGTGGAGTGAAACAAAACTTTGAAGGTTTGAAATTTGCACTTTTGAAGTATCCTTCTCTATTTGTGACTCAGATTTTGAGCATATTAGAGTCACCCTTTCTTCTTCATTATCAGCTCTGGTTTTAGGCATGTTAGAGCTGATTCTTCCCTTTCCTTTGCTGGTCCAGATTTTGAGCGTGTTAGGACCATCTGTCTTTCTTTCTTTGGCTCAGGTTTTGATCATGTTAGAGCCAATCTTTGCACTTTCCAGAGGTCCATGTTTTGAGCATTTTTGAACCTCTCTCTCTCTCTCTCTCTCTCTCTATATATATATATATATATATATATATATATATTGGAAACATTTTCTCTATTTTCTTGAAAGTAAAACTGCAATGGTGTGTACAATGGAAATGGAACTAGAAATGAAAATTAGCAGAAATAGTGTTTGAGCATCCTGCCATTGATAGGACCCCCAAATAGCTCTGTACCATCAAGTTCTTATAAGAAAAATGCATTAGGACCCACAGTGGCCTGGATGACAAATGGACCTTGCCACAAGCTGTCAAACTTTCCATGTTTACCTTTGTCCTCTCTCCTTGAATCCCATTTCAGAACCTTGTCACCAACTTTGAAATCAACAGCTTTGGTTCTTTTGTCAAATAGCCTTTTAATGTTTTGTTGAACCCTGATAGCCCTGCCATATACTTGCTCCCTTGTTTGTTGAAGATGGATTGTTTCATCTATCCTCCTTATCATGTTGTCCTCTTCTGATTGGATCTCTTGGACAAGTTTGATTACTGGAACTCCAAGGCTGGTAGTAAATACTGCTTCTGTTCCATAAACCAGCTAGAATGGTGACATGCCAATAGATTTCTTTGTGGTGAGCCTATCAGCCCACAAAGCATATACCAAATTCTTGTGCCATGACCTTTTGTTCTCTTCCAGCAGCTTCTTGATGATTGTAACCAGGCTTTTATTTGATGATTCAGCCAAGCCATTACCCTGGCGGTAATAGGCAGTTGAATGACCCAGTGCTATTTCGTACCTGTGACAGAAATCAACCATTTTCTTGGATCCGAAGGCAGCAACATTGTTAGTGATTATTTTCCTTGGACAGCCAAACCGAGATAGGATGAAGTCTTCTAGGAACCTAATGATGACAGAATCAATGGCCTTCCTAGTGGGTATGGCTTCTATCCATTTAGTGAAGTAATCTATGGCAGTCAGGATCCACTTCTGTTGCCCAAAAGAGGCTGGATGAATTTCCCGTATAAAGTCGAGACCCCATTGTAAAAAGGGACCTTCAACAATGATGGGTTGTAGGGGGAGGGGGAGGAGCTTTCCTCTGCCTTCAAAGATCTGACATTTGTGGCAGGTAAGGATCATCTTATGGACATAATTAAATAGTGTAGGCCAATAGTAACCAGCCTTGAGTATTTTATTTGCAGTGGCTTTCCAACTCAGGTGGCCTCCACACTCTCTAGCATGGAATTCTTGTTTAATTCTTTCAGCTTCAGGTTCAGGCAAACATTTCAGCAATAGGCCATTTGGATTTTTCCAGTATAGATTCTTGTTCAAAATGCAGTAGTTTCTAGCTTTGAGTTTTATGAATCTGGCCTTAGTTTTGGATAGTTCTGGAGGGGCATTGAGATTGGTGAGCACGTAAAGGATATTAGAATACCAAGGAGAGTTCTGAAACTTCTCCTCCATAGTGGGGTCGGGCAATCCTTCTTTCTCGTCTAAGGCATTCATCATGTTAATATCCAGGGCCTGCAGATTTGATTCAACCATTAGCTTGGCTAAGCCCTGCCCTTTGATCAACTTAGTGGGTTCTATTTCAAGGTCATATTCTAAGATTGTAGCAATCCATTTTCCCCTTTTCCCGTCAGGGTCTTGGGACAAGATATCCTTAACCACTATATTTGGCACATACGCAATGGTGTGAGAATGCAGAATGTACACCCTAAAGTATTTTAAGGCCTTAATCAGGGCATAGGCTTTCTTTTCCATAATGTTGTACTTTAGGAGTGCATCCCTTAAGGCTTTACTGAAGAAAGCTATAGGATGTTCATTACCTTCTGAATTCTTTTGCAGCAAGACTGCAACTATTGTGTGTTCAGAGGCAAAGGAAAAGATCAGAAAATCTTTTGAGAAGTCTGGGCTGATAAGTACCGGGGCCTATGTGAGTGCAAGTTTTAATGACTCAAAAGATTTCTTGGCTTCAACAGTCCATTTGATTCTTGCACCCTTCTTTAACATATCAGTCATTTTTCTAAGGTGCTCAGCTAGATTGGGAATGAATCTCCTAAGGAAATTGATCTTCCCGATGAAGGACTGTAGCTCTTTGATGTTTCTCGGGTGCGTGATTTGAAGTATCCCCTCAACTCTCCGTGGGTCTATCCTAATCCCTTTCTCAGATATAATGTGGCCAAGAATCTTGCCTTTTTGCAGCCCAAAAACAGTTTTCGTAGGGTTTAGAGACAGACCATACCTTCTACATTTTTCAAAAACTTTCCTCAGATGTTTCAAGTGTTCTTCTTCAATTTTAGAAAAGACAGTCAAGTCATCCAAGTAGATAACTATGAAGTGTCCTATCTCATCTGAGAAAGCTATATCCATCGCTCTCTGGAAGGTGGCACCAGCATTCATCAATCCAAAAGGCATCTTCACATACATAAAGGTGCCCCATGGAGTGGTAAATGTTGTTTTGAGTTGATCTTCTGGGAGTACCAACACTTGGTTATATCCCTTTCGAAAAAAACTATCCAACAGGGGAACTGATATAGTACACTTCACTCTCCTCGTAGATAGCGCACTATGAAATCCATGTAGGGTAGTTGTCTTTCAGGGAGGCTATGTTGAGGCTTCTGAAGTCTATGCATAATCTAATCTCCCCTGTTTTCTTCCTCACAGCCACTAAGTTTGACACCCAATCACAAAAACTTGTAGGAACTATTATGCCTGCATCATACATCTTTTTTATCTCTTTCTCTACTGCAGGCAATTGATTCAGATTGATCCTACAGAGTTTTTGTTTGAAAGGCTTCTGATTTTCCTTCAAGGGTATCTTGTGTTGTATGATGTTGTTGTCGTAGGCCTTTAAGTCTTCATAGCTCCATGCAAACACATCAATGAATTATTTAAACAACTCAATGTATTTCTTCTTCATGTCTGTAGGTAAAGACTTAGCCAGTTTGATCATTTTGGGTTTATCTTCAGTGCCTATGTTGCATTCTTCCCCATTTGAATTTGCATGTTCTATAGTGGGCTTTTTGGCCACATCATCAAAGTCAAATAGTTCCTCTAAGGGTGCTAGGCCTCTGGGTATATTCCTGTCTTTGGCCTGTAGCACCTCTACCTCTTCGGTATCTGCATTTTCACATTTTCTGGTTGGATTTCCAGTTTCTTCAGAAAAGGTGTTTATTTCTATGTTACAGGGTGTTTCTTGTTCATCTAGGGAATCCTCACTTGGGCAGTTGTCATCATATTTTGAGTCTGAATGAGAAAATTCAAACTCATTTCTGCCCACCAGGAAGTCTTCGATCTTTTTGTCTCCTTCAAAGACCTGCCAATATTTTCGTTGTCTGGCACTGCAGGTCTGAACTTGGTTTGAATGATTATTTTTTGGTTGGGGGGAGTCTTAGGATATGAACTGGCTAGACAAGCCAATCCATTTGCAATGACATTTTGACTCCTGGGAACAAACACTAATTCATATTCCATGAAAGTTTTCAATATATCCATGGAATTGTTCCTATATGCTCTTAATCGAGGATGTTTTGTTGTGTATTCACCATTGACTTGTTTGACAACTAACTCAGAATCTCCTAGTATAGTTACCCTACGGGCTCCTAATTTTTTCAACAGATTTAAGCCCAGGATAAGAGCCTCATACTCTGCAATCTTATTTGTACATTTGAAGTGCAGATTTACAACATGGCTCTCAGCGTGTTCATTTTCTTTGTTACGTAACCACACCCTTGCTCCAGCAGTTTTCCTAGTACAAGACCCATCGAAATTCATTTCCCACAGGGGTTCGCCATTAGGCTACGTTGGGGGATTTATACTAGATAGTGGGTTGTCTTGTTCTTCACGTGGTGAATTAGTTTGAGGGGTGTGACTAATAGGCTGACTGCATGGTGTTTCTGGCTCGTTCTGAATTTCGTTTTCATTATCTCGCCCATGTTTTTCTCTCTCGTATTCTTCTAGGGTTGCCATTATGCTAAAGTCCATGGGCTCTGTGTTTTTGCTTGGATCTCTGCGTTGTGATTCTAGCTCTCCTAAGGATTGGTCATTATAAAGAATGAAAGAATCCAGGTCTGTGTGCACAGAGTATAATGGTGAATTTTCAGGCTTCTTGGGGCTACTCACTAGTAATTTCATCTGGGACTCTCTATACAGTCTTCTAAGTTGGCCAAAGATAGGCATAGTGGCATATGAGCCGTCCATCTGCATTGTTCCTTGCAACTTGGCTCCCCATGATCTTGATAATAACATGCCATACTTGGGTGGTACATCTGCCACCACCGCATCCATGACCATACATTTAGCAGGAATCTAGGTCAAGGTCACACATAAGTCTTTGATTAGGCCTAGGAATTTTACTCTGCTAGAGTCAAACGAATATAGGTCTTTGTAAGGTCGTGTTATCTCTAAGCCTAGCTTTTCCATTACTACCTTAGGCATTAGATTGTGTGATGCTCCAGAGTCATGCATGGCATTATGAAGAATCTTGTCATGAATGTTGATACTGATATAGAAAGGTGGAACTACCCCTTCCTGAAATTTTCCCTCAATATTTAGACCAAACAAGAGGGCAGGTTGATCATCATTCAAATTCACAGTGTCGTTGTTTTCCCCTAGGTTTAATGCTTTCAAAATTTGGCCTTATATACATTCTGAGTGGCCAACTCAGAGAGTGGGACAGAGATTTTGATTTTCACAATCTCACTTTCCAAATTGAAAGTAGACTGGTTCTTGGAAATTCTCGACTCTGTTTTATTTTCTATTGCCTTAGTGGCTGAGTTAGTTTGTGATTTCTCATTATGTATAGGGTCAGGAATTGTTTTATCAAGAGCACTAACTACAGTGCTAGTGCTGCTAGTTGGTTGGCTTTGTTTCCCAGTGTCTTGGTTGTCTTTTTCTTTGTTTTTCCCAGAATTTTCAGCTGCTGTTTTGCTATTTTCAGTAGTCACTTTAGAATATTTGTCAGGCCTTTTCTTGATGGTAACCTCAGGAGCTTTAGGTTCTGAAGTGTCTTGGTTCTTTTGCTCCTAAGTTCATATTGTTCTCTGACCTGCATCATGGCATTTTCAAATCCTAACCTGTAATCTTCATTTTCGAACCACTCCTCCTCCCAGTATGAAGGTGAGGGTTGATCTTCCCCTGAATCACAGTTAAGGACTGATTCTTCTATTTCAAACATGTTTATTGTATTCCCTTCAGACTCCTCTATGATTCCCTCATCTTCATCTAAAATTTTTTCCTGGAATGGGGGAATCACTTGTTGGTCTGACTCTCTTTGTCTGTTGGGAGTGGCATTGTTGTTCCTTCTAAAGTTTTGGTTCTAGTTTTGATTTCTGTTTTGGTTATTGATAGTGAAAACCATTCTCTTCATCATTTTTTGTAGCTCTTAAATTTTTTTAGACAATTTGTCGTAATTTGGATCAGATGTGGAGGCTACATTGTGATCCCTATATGTTACCCTCCTCTCGGCTCTCTGTCTTACTTTTTTCTCAATCAAATTGGCTTCTATGTTTATAGCTCCTTTCTGCATGTCTTCCAATGTGGTGTATTCTTTGTCCCTAAGGTCATAGGCCATGTCAGCATCAAACCCCTCAGGGTACTTTTCTAGGGCCATGCCTTGTGGAGGTTTCATATGTGGGGGAGGGCATTGTAAATGTTGTTAAATATTGTTGTGTAATCATGGACACTCTCTCCCACGTTTATTTTAAGGCTCATGTATTCAGCTAGGAGTTGGCGAGGGTTTGCCCTAGTTTCCCATTTGTCGACGAAAGTCTGGTATAGAGCAGGGAGATCTTGGATACTACCCGCAGGTAGGTTTTTAAACCACTTCTTCACCTCACCTCCCAAGATTTGGGCAAAGATTCTCATTTTGATTGTTTCATCATCAATTTCCATGTAGTCAAAATAATCCTCCATTTTATCTACATGTTGCTGAGCTGTGATGGATTCTTTAGCAGTGAAGTGTGGGATTTTTTATTGATAATCATTGGGTAAGGGTAGCAAGGGCTAAGGTAAGACCAGAGGTGCATACCAAGCTGCCATGATGATATTCTAATGAGCTAAAGGATTGATTTGAGCAGCTGGTATATGGATGATAGGAATATTAGGACCAGCAGAGGTCTATTGAGTAGATCTAGGGTGAGAGAGCCCCAGGTTATGAATGAAGTTGATATCAGGTGGTGTGGATGGAGGGGTTCCTCTGTCCCTGGTATGTCGACCACTATGAGATGGTGTATTGTGAAGCTCAAGGTCTGGCTGGCCTAGATGACTGAATGACCTAGCTCTTCGTAAACTGTTTGGAGGGTCTAGGTCAGGGAGAAAAAGTGATAGATCTGTTAGGTCCTCTGGTGCAGAATTAGCGCTATGGATGTGGCTGGAAATATTGTTGGTCTTTTCGGTGTAGGAGCTCCCTTAAGGATACTCTCCGGATTGTCAACAATTTCAGGTGAGTCGGGATTAGGATAAGCTCTTGTGTGAATGGTTCTAAAAGCCAGAATGTTGTTTCTTAGCCAAGCAGCTTAACCCTACTTGCTACTTCTGTTGTGGTTAATGTTGTTTCAAAGGCTGGTCTCCCAGTGGAGTCTAATGTGAAACCAAGACAATCAGCAGGCCTACTGATCACCAGTGGAGTCTTTTCGTTTAGGAATAATGGAGTCACCAGGTGGAGGGTTTTTGGGTATGTCTAAGGGGTTACAATGTCCACCTCAGTGCTCAGGCACTATCACCTTTCAGGAATCTCATCAACAACAGCAAACTCCAACCAGAGATTGACTGGGAGGGCATTTACTAGATATGTCACCTCCGAAGAGGGTGAGATCCAGAGGCTTCCTGGCCCTTTCCAGGCTCTGTCTAGGAGTATGATGGACACTCAATAATGGAGGTTGATTCAAGAAAGGGGTGACTAACTTCCAACCTAACCAGAGATCTAGGCTTTCTGAGGTTTTGAGATACGTTTGAGGTGAAATGCACTCATTCCCCATTGGAGACGCCATTATGTTGGGGTTCCCATGTTTTGGCCAGGTTGACAAGACCAAAAGAAGACACAACATAGAACCACTTTCAGACCTTAGGATCTAGCCCTCCTAGGTCCAGAGAGGGATCTCTCTATGATAGTCAAAGGTTTTATGTCTTTGAAGCTCAGATGTTAAGGTTTTAGGCTAGTTATAGGCTCAGGGTTTGTTAGTTTGATTGTTTATGTTTGGTTGTTGGGAATCAGGAAAGAAGGGTCCAATATAAGACAAGGATGGGCAAGGAGGAAACCAGGCAAAGATAGATAACTCAGGGAACATCAAGGCCATTGGGCAATGGAGTCAAGAAAGGGTTTACTTGTGTTTAATGTGCAAGCTTTCAGTTGGGCTAGTTATCTAGAGCATTTGGATCTTGAAAGATGATTGATGGAATGGGACATTTAGGACTGAAAATGAGTGAGAGGGAAAGAAGGAAAGACGGCCAAATTTCTGTCTATAGATTAGGTCAGAGGTCATTTAACTCCAGACCTGCTTGGACGTACTCAGAGACAGCTCTCAAAGGGGGACAAAGGGGCTGCTTGTAGATCGGACCAAAGGTTATTTAACTCTAGGTCCGCTTTAGCAACTCCAAGGAAAAACAAGGATACGTTTAACAGAAGGGATCTTAGACAGGTTTAATGAGATGGAAAGATCCTAGTGAGGTAGAGACAGGGTTCTAGACCTCCCATTGTTCTCAACTCATCCATAAATCCTAACAAGAACATCTAAACATAGATTTCATTAATTCATACATCAGAGAGTAGGAAAAAACATCCACTACACTGGTTAAATATTTTGAAATCAATATTCAGATACACATATAAGCAGAAAACATAAAAGGCTAGGAGAGCAGCAACATAAGGTACCTATCAAGGGTAAATCTTATGCCAAACTTCTGATGCGAGCTAGTAGAAATGGAATGAAATGAACTCAAACACAGAGATAGGAAAACATCACCAGCTGCTTTAGATCAGTATCCAAAGAATTGTGCTTGTCATATTAAAAACAACACCAATCAGGTACATCATTGCCCACAGCTTGAACATTCAGTCTGAATACATCAAATCTCAGCCTATCTTACAATATTACACAGAGAACTTGTCTCAAGAGGAAAATGCTTGCATTTCTTTGATATCCAATCAAAAACCAACCCCCTTATAATGTCTCTTTCTGAGGTTTATAGCTGAAGGAAAACAGGAGGTGTAGATGAAAAACTAAATGCTTTATTAACCCCTTGAAACGAAAGAGGGCGGAAGCCCATTCTTTTTTATTGCTAAGTATTTAATCTCTGTCACCTTTTTGGGCAGAAGTGATCTTCTCTGGATATGATTTTGATATCCTTCGGCTGTCGTGCTGTACTTGTGGTAAATAAACAAAAGACGAAAGAACTACCGAAAAGTCTGCTTCATAAATGTTTTAATTGCTTTGAATAGCTGTTAGGGTGGGAATTCCTTCGGGGACATTGCGCATAATAAAAGTTGTATGGGCGCCCTGTACTTTGACGAAGAAACACATTCTGCTAATGAATAAACCCTGATATTACCTTTTACTGTGCATAGGACCTTTTGATTGATCCTCAGGGTCTTCAATCTGAAGCTTTGCCTTCTAAACCACTGATTCAAGGCTTAAGTTTTTTCATTGACGTGCTCCAGTCTCTTTCCTTACATTAAAACACCCTACTGCCCCATCTCTGTCCCTGCTCGTGCATTTTGAGCTTTAATGGCTTTGGGAGGTTTTCAACTGAGTTTAACCCCCGTTTCTTTTAATGAACGTCTAGTCTTTACGTTCCCGGGTCATTTTTCATAAATTCCGCCACTGTAGCCGATCTTTCTTCAACCTCCCTATCCTTGAAACAGAGATGTACATCACGGTGGCCATTAACCTTTGATAACCCTGCAAAAATGAAAACGGATTAAGAAAACAGACATGGGGGTGACGGACGCAATGGGGATGATGGGAACGACTGTACAGAACCATGCCATGGTGGAATAATGGTGAATGGTGGTGGGAGGATGCAGCGCGAAGTGGAAATCGAGACAGATGGCGGACTGCAGCAATAGACATTTTTAAACCAAACAACCTTAAAAATATCGACTTTGGACGTTATATGCAACAGAGTGAATGGGTGCACGGTGGGCACATGTGGAGATGACGTGGCGGGACCGGGAGCAATGGAAAAGTCAACGACGGGCGAACGAACCTGGACCATCGATCTTGAGGGAAATCAACGATAGACAATGCGGTGGGGGACGATGACGGTGGGCCAGGGCATGGCGGTTGGAAGTTAAACAGCGCGCGGATTCGAGGAGCAAAGACCGTCGGATGAGGCGCTTAGGATCGGATGGCCTGCGTGGATTTCGCTGCGAGGTTTGGACCGAACGATAACGCGCAGGGGATGGGCAGTTTCGGAATCGTACAAGAGACAGGTGGAAGATGATGAGTGGAATCGCTGGGCATTGGAGAAAAACCGCCCATCGCGCATAAGCGGTGCGAAATAAACCGGCTATTTTTGGGTGAGTGCGCTAGCGGGGACCACCGAGAAAAGCATGCTCCGCACCGTTGATCTGTCGGGGAACGAACGGCTCAGATGAGGTTGCTGTTGATGAATGGTTTCAATGGTATTTGCCATGGGGGCGGCGATCGCCGTTCGTTTTGTTTGGATCAACGGTTAAGATTGCGCCCAACGAAACTTTGTGATAGGCGCCTTTGGGTTTGTCATGTGGTTCTAGCGCGGGCTTTATGGAGGAAACAGGTGCGAGGGCTTAGGCCGAAGGGGCTAGGGCTCAATATACAAAATGTATGATTTTGGCACATTTTTAATGCATTTTAGGGCCACCAAAGGCTAACGATAAGGGAAAAATGGGGGAATTTGGCCAGAAAAAGGGTGTAGGGATTTTTAGAGGGGATTTAGGGGGTTAATAGGGAAAATAAGAAGGGGAAAAGAGGGGCTTTTTCAAAGGCGAAAGGAGGTAAAAAAGTGGTGTTTTGCAGGAATATGAGGGGTAATGCAGGCCTTAGGGAAAGGAAACAGCAGAGGGGACTTGTATAAGGCAAAGCATAGAGAGACCTCAAGGATGATGTGTCTTCAGGGGAGATGTATTCCTTGGAGGTCTCCAAAATGACATAGCCCCCAGCTTGCTTGTCAATAATTTCATAGGGGGGCTAACACCTGCAAAAACAACTACCTCAGGTGAAAGCATATTCTTTATTCAATATTATTGAAATACATGATCTTTAGAAAAGAAGATGAGAGAGGGCATACATGGGGGAAGAATCTCTGTGATGGGAGTTTGCATAAGCGCAAGGTTGGGTCCCCCGTTAGGATGGTCAATTTTCTATTAGTGTAAATTGTGCCTGTTGCGGAGATGCCTGAATGTTTCCATTAGCAGGCATGCCTCTGGTTCGTGGTTCTAGCCAGTGCAGATGGTGGATGGTACCACTGTGCCAACAAAGTAGATTGTGTGGGAACCAATACTACTCTTCATCGTGGATGTGGATGCTTGGAAATGATCTATTGTAGAAGAGGAGGTCTTCTGCTTCCATTTCCATGTCGTTGGCTTAGATGCATCTAGCTCTTTGGGGGAGTGTAAATATAATGCTACTCTTACCACTCTAATCTTGGGGAGATGCTCACATTTAATCATATGGTGAAAGTGTGAACCAATATAGCAATAGGTACGAGTGATATTCTCTTGTTTAGAGAGAAGTCTCGGTGGCCGAGAAGAGATTGTACGAAAAATTCTTGTGAGGGGCTTCAATTCTTTACATTGATTGACCCAGTGGTCATTCAGGTCGCATAGTCCACACGTTATCCTTGGTTTGGTCTGGGTCATGTTTGGTTGGTGCACCATCCCAGTTTTTCCATTATGCCGAGGTGGGTGTGGGGTTGTTCGTCTGGGGGTGATGTACTTTCTATATTGTTGGATTTCATCATCCCGTTTCTTCTATATTTTACGAATCATGTCAATGAGGGAAAAAATTCATGGGATATAGGTACAGTGCTTTCCAGAGTGATTGCCTTGACACACTGGGAAAAATGACCTAGATATGGGGGTCCCATCATGCTCATTTTTTGGTTTGGCTGAATACCAGCATCGTAACGCTGCTAAATTAGGGCAAGTGGCGACCACGTGATTGGGAATTTTACATAATGCACATGTTTCTCTTCTCTACAGAGAGAAATTGGGGGTAAATAGGGGTTCCCTAAGGGGTCTCTTTTCAACTGAAAAGAATAGGATGGATCTTATCATCACATATTCTTTGGTTGTCAATCTATTCATAGATTTCGAGTTCATCCCATCTTCTTGGGAGAGGCAGACTATAGTTGAGCGCAAGCTAGCGAGTCCTAATTGGAATCAGGGGATATAGTGACAATTTTCTAGAAGGTGGTTGTCGGCACATAAAATACATGTGAATTGTGCTGCCCAAAATCCAATAAAATAAACCCGTTTTATAAGATACCATCTGTGGATGAGTTCCAGGGTTGTGCATTCTTCGATGAAGTGACCACGTTCATCGCACAGTGTGTAGTGTATGATAGGAGGGGGGAATATAAACACGCATCTTTCTAGTGACTGTGTAGGTTTTAAGCCTGTATAGAAATTATCTGCAAAAAAATCTTAAAAACAAAAAATAAACAATAGCAAGAGCATAAAACATAAAACAAATATACATAGATATTTTCCCCTGGATCCCAAATCGGGACGACCAGCTTGATTTTTCATTATATTCCTTTTAGTGTTACAACACATATATATACATGCCGAAGCATACATAAACCCTAATACATTAACCCTGGATTATAACACAACTATATTTCCCTTGACCGGATCTAAAAAATGCCAAGGGATGAAAACTATCATGCCCCAAAACCATGGGCGGGTCTTCCCACCGAAAAATAAGGTCCAGAAAAATTTTCCCAGGGTGTTTCCCCGAACCTCGAACAAGGGGGCTGCTGCCCCCTATGTGACCCCCCTACTACGCCCGATGGAATGTACATTGGGGGCTATCGCCCCCCCTGTGGCCCCCCCACACATGACTAGTCATGGAAATAATAGAACACATACCCAACAGAATGTCGTTCCTCCTGTAGGTAGAAGATTGTATGAGGTTCATCTCCATAATACTAGGTGTGGGGATCCTCTTGATAGGATCACTCAATGGCAGGATTTCTGGGCAATGATGGGTATAGGTCTCATAATTACTGCAAATAATGCATGCATGATTAGTACAAAATTATTTGCCTTTTCCTTTGATGGCAAGTTTCTTTTTATGGGAACCCGATGTCACGATGTCTGCCTCCGAGCCTCCGAGCGGTTTTAATTCATCCAACTCTGGGAATATATGGGTAGGGTGTCTTATTATGTTGCATATGGCACAAAATGTTGATTCCCATTGTGTTGAAGGTTTCCAACTTCTTTCCTCTTCTCTCGGTTTACTTAGCCGTAATAATCAATTTTGCAATGGAAATTTCCTTTGCAGGGATGTTTTCGACCGTTTCCTGAACAAGTGGGGCCTCCTCGGGACTGGGGGGCTTTAACCCTATGGCAGTGATGTGTATGGCTCCTATCCCAGTATGGGGAATGAGATACCAAACTGGTATTGCAAACGATATGTTTGGTAACACCAATATTTCCAAAACCTGTTGGGATATGAAACCAGTTGGGGGGTAGAGTAAATGGGTTTGGGAAGTGATGTAGGCTAGAGATGCTACTATGGCCGAGGTCTCGGTGTCATTACTGCTTGTGTCCATGTCCTGACTAGCTTCGGTGCTTGATGTGGACTTCATGCATATTGAAGCAACTGTGATATCAGCTGATGACTCAAGTATGATGAGGGGATCTGCTAAGAGTGATCCTAGGATGGACAATGATTTGAACTGGTCAGGGCCATACTCTTGGTACCGTGAAAGCATGTTTGTGGATGTATCTACATAGGGTAGAATGACATCAGTATTTTTTAGAGGCTGCTTTTCACTATGTGTCAATTGGTCGACAATAACAATGCGATCCTCATGGGGGAACATCATATTTAGGAAAACGAAGGGGACTATAGCTGACATGGCATACATATAAATCTAACCAATGAGTATATTATAGTCCAAGTGGGCATCCAAGAATTCAATGTCTATAAGGACCGTCTTTCTGGCTAAGCAGACTGGGACGTTTTGGTAGAGGCCGACGGGAGTTGAAGGGCGACCATCGTATGCTCTAAGCGTGATGACTGATGGTTTTAGTTTGGAAGACCCTAATTTCTGCTAAAATTGTTTTAACATGATGCACATGGATGCACCCTCATCAATGACACATTGGTGAATGGTAATATTTTGGACCGATACTGGTATCTGAAAGGTGAACATAGAAGGAATCCTAGGGGTGGCTTTGTCTAAATAAAAAGCCATTAGGCATGTATTGGTAGGGTCAATAGCGCCTAACGGAGAAAGAAAGGCTTTCCGTTGCTTTGGGAAGAATTGTAATACTTCCAAAGCAGACATAGCAGCGAGAGATTGAGCTAAATCATCCACAATGCTATAATTATGGGCTGCTTTGGAATAATTTCCTGCTTGCCTAGCTGGTCCCTTAGCCATCTTAGCAAAAAATTTGATAGGCATCTTTGATATGGTCAGGGGTGCAGTTGGTGCATTGGTACTAGCCCCTGAAGCGTTGGTGTCTGGTGGGGTGTCATAATTTTTATTATGTGTTTGAAAAAACATTTCATTTCCAGTCATGTAGATTTTGTGTCTGTTCTTTCTGGATTTTTCGGGTGTTTGTTGCTGCATACTAACCATCCCGTGATGGGGGAAGGGCTCCTTCATGACTGATGGTTGCTGGGCTAATCCCCCTTGTCCGTGGTTATTCTGCAGCTTTTTTAGCTTAGGGAGGTCGGGAAAGTGGTGAGTGTAATCGCCATACACACCACAGATCGAACAAGAGTGGTTTGTTCGGAGAGGTGGCATTTTTTTTCTACCGTTGGGCATTTGTTGGCTCCTGGATTTGATTTTGGTTGGGGTTGCTTCTAGCCTGAGATCACGGAGGGTGCTGCTAATTTTTTCCCCCTTGTCCAAGATTTCCTTTAGGCTTTTTTTTTCCCTTTTACTTAACCACGTTAGGATGATATTTCTCTTGGTTATATGTTTGGCGTGGCTGGTTTTGGGAAGGCTGCACAAAGTTCACCTGTGCATTATTTTGCATAGGAGGGTCTTGTGCTGGGGACTAAGAATAATGAAGTCCCTAGTTTTTGAATGACTATCGGGGGGGAGATCTTTCATCAACATGTCTATTTGTGTATTGGGTCCCTTGAGCTAGAGGGTCCTCCATGTTGCTAGTGATACGACGGTGCCCTACCAGCCAAATTTTGTGGAGGCATGTGATGACTTGGTAGCCAGGTTGTGGTACATTCTGGGTAGAATCATACGTGTAACGGGTGTTTTGAACGCTGCTGCCTGGGTAACTTTGGGTCAATAACCCAATTAAACCATCTCCGGAGTTCAACACGCTTGGAAATTCTTTGTAAGTTTTCAGGCGCGGTGCATTTGGCAAGATATTGTAAATATACTCTGAGTGTGAATATATTAGCTCGAGTCTTTGAGCCTTACTGATGGCGTCCTCTTTGAATATGAGCCTTTTTTGTGCCAAATCCTTCGAAATATATACAATGAGAGTTTTCATGAACATGTCTAACAGTACTCGATCATCGAGTTTGGATTTACACAAACTACGACATCGCTGCCATTCGTGGAGATGGTCTGAGATATGGATGATGGGGGTTTGCCTAAAGTGTGTCAGTAATTCCATTCCAGAATCATGATGGATGGGTAACTGAAAATAGGTCAGGAATGTAGTGGCGAGGGCGTTAAAGGTTCCATGTGTAGCAGAGGGTTTTTCCACATACCATTTCACTGCTACTCTCGTCAGAGCGTGTTTAAATAGTCTCATTCGAATAGTATCACCAATGATGTTTTTCGATGAGCACCACACGTGGAAAGTCATAACATGATTTCTTGGGTCTTCTGCTTATTTTCCTTCAAAATTTGGAATGTCGGAAGGGAGCTGCATGGGCATGGGAGGCCATATGGGGTTTTGTGCTGTTGTGGATGATTTTGTCACCCTCCTAGAGACAGTCTAGAGTTTCCATAGACCAGTGCCTAGGACATCTTAATATAGCAAGGAGCCTTTTATAGTTTGGGTTGTCAGTCCAAGAACTCACTTACTATCTCTTGTTTGAACAAGGAAATTAGATTAGAATGGGACCAATCTCTCTCAGAAGCTGGTACAAAGATAAGGACAGTGTAGGGACATCATGTAAAACTCCAATACAAAGGCATCAGACAGTTAAGAGACCACTTTCTGTAAAGAGGGCCGATGCAGATAATATATCACAGAAATCAAATATCAGGAGGTGAGCGCAGTGAGGAAACATAAGATATATTATCAGTATGGAGACTAGATATCTAGAGCAGCACAAATAAGACCACATAAGGTGGCCATTAATCTCATTGCTCCCTATATGACAATGGCGTTTAAAAGCACCCTCCTAAGACAACTGATATAGCAGAAAATATGGATAAGGTGAACATGGAACAGTATATCATGACTAGGCCTATTTAAAGCGCTTGACTAATTCCATAAAGGGCATCAACAAGGATGAATCCTTACTGCAAACTAGTGAGCCACTCGCATTCTAGAACATGATACAAGAAGATAAATAGCATGAAAGGAGATATTGTATTAACACATAAGAGAAATTACATACTGTGAGATACCAGAGACCAGAATCCTCATTACAGTTATAACCCCTCCTCACTGAGACCCTACGGGATCTGAACCTTCATACAGAAATATTACAGAATGTATGCAAAAGCCTTTTCGCTGCACCGTTTGCTGATAGAAATCTGGAACCCTTACAATGTTTTCTTTCTAAGCTTTTATAGAGAAGACAGAAAATTCTAGAGGAGGAGGCAGATAGGAAAAATTTAATGAATTATTTTGAATCAGATGGAGGAAAACATTCGTGCCCAACTCTGAATGACTAACTATAAATGAATGTACTTTACAAACTATCTATAGAAATAAATGTTGGGAGATGAAAATCTCCATATACACATGACACAACTAATAAAATATATACAGTGCATTGCATTCGGCTGAGGGAAAATCTGCTGCCAGAAGAGTCCTGAGATAGTCTACAGTTTGGTACTATACTCTCGGCACTCGATTTTGGATTCGAATCCTAGATCTTTATTGCAGGGCAAATTTCTCTGGAGGGTTCTGTGAATGCATTTCTTTGTCTTCTTTAATGGTGGTCATTTCACGCACCTGCCCTCAGCCTCTTCATTAAATTTCACCCACAGGGAATCGTCTTTTATGGGCCCCAAACCGTTGCAACAAAGGCAACGAATTAAAACGCCCTCCTGTTATATCAAAACCTGCAAAACCCACGAAAAATTAGAAAAACCGACACTAATGGAGGCGGGGATGGTGGAGGTGGAGATGAAGACGACGACGTGGACATGGACAGGAGACGGAAACAGGCAAGGTGGCGGAAGGAAAATCATGGAGGTGTTGATAAATAGACGAGCTGTGGGTTTTCTACATAACACGGTCTGGACGGAATGAATAACGACAATTGCAAACGAAAACACACAGGCGAACACAAATATATATATATACATAACGGGGAAAATATCTTAGACGTACGGGAGTGAACACGTGGGCGAACGACGTGGCGGAGTCAACGGGCGGAAGTAAGTGAGAGCGACACGATGGCGGGCCCTATGTCATAGCGGACAAGTGATAACGAGTGGGCAACTCTGACACACATCTACCGTTGGATGAAGATCGGTAGATCAGATGGTTCTGACGGATTCCGCTGCCCGGCCCTGGTACAGCCTTTAACGTGCGGGGGGAAAAGCAATTTTCTACCCGTACTGAGGACACGCGGCAGTGGATTTGTGGCGTCGCTAGCCTTGGGCCCAAAACTGCCGGCCTGATGGAAGTGGTGCGGGGTAATACCGCCGGTTTCATGCGCGTGGGGCCCTCCACACTGGTTGACTGCCGCACCGTTGATTTGGACTTTGATCGGACGGCCACCATTGCGCCCGATTATTAAAATGATAAGCCCCTTTTCTTTTGGCTTATGGTCTCCGGCCTCCAGTCGTATGACAGCAACAAGGAGAGGGGCTTAGGACTTGGGGGCTTCGGCCCGATATATTTAAATTGTGGGTTTTAAACCTTTGGACAATGTATTTCGGGGCGGAGAAGATGGTAATGAGCGCGACATAGGAGGGTTTTTGACCACAAAGACATTGGAAACAGATTTAAAAGGAACCGGTGGCCAAAATTTAAATGGAGGAGGGAATATGTACAACATCGGCTCCATCTGGGGACGACATGTTCGTCCTCGGGCATGTTGAGAACACGCAGACCACTGAATAGTTCACTCTGTTCTTCAATTCCCCTGCGTTTCTCCTTCAGGTAATTATCAGCATCCTTTTTCCTTATAAAGATAAAAAACTAAAACAACTTATGTACAATATATACAATCAAGTATTCTGCGCCTGGGTCAGAATTGGAAATACGGCTTGAGGAATTGGCCATTCACAGGTGCATCCAACAAATCACCCTGTAGATTTTCTAAAGAAAAGGTGTTGTTTCTTCCCAGCTTCACTATTTTGAATGGCCCAAACCATAGCGGATCAAAATTTGCGTGTTTGCCCTTTTCTGCTCTGCGAACATCCCATCTAAGAACCAGGTCTCCGACTTGAAAATTTCTATCTTTTGCATGCTGATCAAAGACATTCTTCATTTTCTCCTGATATTCTATCAACCTCTGATCTACCTGGTTCCGTGTTTCTTCCAGTTCTACCAGCTGATTAATTCTTCTGATCATGTCATCTGGTTCTTCCTAATTCTCCTGCATAAAGCGCGCCACTGGTATTTCCAATTGCAAAGGAAACACTGCAGCCCGCCCATACACCAGCTCATAGGGTGACTTCCCTGTTGCTCTTTTGCTGGTTATCCTATTTTCCCATAGAGAAAACTTCAATTGAGAGTCCCAGTTCTTCTGATTTTCAGCTATTGTCTTCTTCAGGGCTCTCACCAGGGTTTTATTAGATGACTCTGCTAAACCATTTCCCTATGGATAGTATGCTATGGAATGAGTCAGGATGATGTTATACCTTTGACAAAAATTCACAAATCTGGCAGATTTAAAAGCTTGTGCATTATCAGTTACAATTCTAGCAGGACAGCCAAACCTAGATATGATATTTTCTTCCATAAACTTCATAATCACAGCATCTGTAGCATTTCTTGTAGGTATGGCTTCCACCCATTTTGTAAAATAGTCTGTGGATGTTAATATCCATTTATATTGGCCACTTGATGGGGGATGTATCTCTCCTATAAAATCTAATCCCCATTTCTGAAAAGGTTCATTTACATGAATGGGAATCAGGGGCAATGCTGCTAATTTCTGTCTTTCTGCAAACCTTTGGCACTTGTCACATGCTCTGACCCAAGCAAAAGTATCAGAATACAACTTTGGCCAGTAAAAACCAGCCCTCAAGATTTTATGAGTTGTTGCCTTCTAGCTGTAATGTCCTCCACATATCCCCTCATGAAATTCTGTCATTACATTTTGCACTTCATTTTCTGTGAGGCATAAAAACAATATACCTAGAGGGTCTCTCCAATAGAGCTGTCCATTAGCAATTACATATTTTTGAGACTTCATCCTAACAGCTCTGTATTTCACTTTGTCACAGCCCAGAGGACAGCTGAGTGTTAAAATATATTCAACTATTTCCTTGTACCAGGGGCTATTTAGGTATTTCACATGTATCTTTTGAGTAGCCATCTCTAGTCCTTGCTGCTTCTCTTCTTTTTCTGATTCCTCATTTGCTATCATGGATAGATTAATGCCCAAAGCTTGATGATTTGATTCAGATAACATCTTAGCAAGTCCCTGTCCTTTAACCAGCTTAGTAGGCCTTATGTCCAGATCATACTCCTGAATTTTTGCAATCCATATTCCTCTTCTACCTTCGTTGTCCCCCTGAACAAGAATATATTTGACTGCTGCTGTGGGAACATATGCAATAATATGGGATTGCAAAACATAAACTCTAAAAGCTTTAAGGGACTTTACTAGGGCATATTCCTGTTTCTCCAGTATATTATATTTTAATTCAGCATCATAAAGTACTTGACTGAAGAAAGCTATGGGCTGTTCATATCCTTCTTCATTTTTCTGTAATAATACTCCAGCAATTGTGTGAGGTGAAGCAAATGAGAAAATCATGAAAGGCTTGTTGTAATCTAGCCCAGCCAGCACAGGAGCTTCAGCAAATGCTTGTTTTATCCTTGTGAATGCATCTCTAGACTCCTGGGACCATTTAACTTCATTCTCCTTTCTCAACATATTAGTTATATGCCTAACTATCTCAGCATAGTTAGGAATAAACCTTCTCAAAAAATTTATTCGGCCCAAAAACACCTGTACTTCTTTCTTATTTCTCGGTAAAGGAATGCTGTTTATTACTTCAACTCTCTTAGGGTCAATTTTCACACCATCCTTTGTTACAATGTGCCCTAAAAGTTGTCCCTCATCTAGTGCAAATAAAGATTTTTGAGGATTAAGGGATAGGCCGTACCTTCTACATTTCTCAAAAGTTATTTTCAAATGTTCAATATGCTCATCATCATTCTTTGAGAATACTGTGATGTCATCAAGGTAAACTACCAGAAACTTGTCCCGCTCCCCAACAAAGGCTATGTCCATTGCCCTTTGAAAGGTAGCTCCTGCATTAATTAATCCGAACGGCATCCTGGCATACATAAACGTTCCCCATGGTGTAGTAAATGCAGTTTTCTTCTGGTCTTCTGGGAACACAGCTACCTGATTATAACCAGAAAATCCATCCATCATTGACATTCTGGATGCTCCCACTACTTTCTGCAGGATGTGGTCCATTTTAGGCAGTGGATAATTATCCTTGAGAGATGCTCTATTCAAATTCCTGAAATCCACACACAGCCTTATTTCTCCATTTTTCTTTCGAACAGGAACAAGATTTGCTATCCATTCGGAGTACCTTAATGGCACAATTATCTTGGCCTTCAGTAATTTCTTGATTTCTTTTTCAATTGAGGGAAGCAGCAGAGGGTTGATCTGTCTAAGCTTCTGCTTGTATGGCTTTGCATCTTCCCTCAGTGGAATCTTATGCTGTATTATATTTACATCAAAATTTTTTAGGTCCTGATAGGACCAAGCAAAAACATCTTTATAAGATTGAAATAACTTTAAGTATTTTTCTTTATAATATTCTGGGATTCTCTTAGATAATTTGATAATTTTAGGATCTGCATAAGTACCCAGATTCAAATCTTCCACTTGATCTTCTTCTGTTACTTTGTTTTGCTGCATTGGAACATCATCTTTATTGAAAAATATTTCTATAGGCACCAAACCTCTAGGTATAACATTACTTTTTAGCTGTAGCACTTTGTTTCCTGCTATTCTTTCTTCCCATTTATTTTCTGCAATATCTTCAACTTCTTCCTCCTCATTATCATCAATTTCTATATTTGTGAATTCTCCCACTGTCTCCATGAATCTCTTCATCTGGTCATCATCTTCGAAGACCTGCCAGTGCTTTATATTGTCTGGAATGGATGGTCTGTAACGTACCTCCACTTCATATCTTAACAATGGATTCTGAGGAGGCCGGAATGTACTGGCAGCTACAGCAAGAGAATCTGCTATTCTGTTTTTCTCCCGGGGCATGAACTGTATATTAAATGCTGAAAATAAATTTTCTATCATGTCCCATACTTCGTTTCTATATGCTCTGAGCCGAGGATGCTTAGTTTGACATTCATTTTTGATCTGCCTTACCACTAGCTCAGAGTCTCCCAGAACTTTTAAACATTGGATGCCCATGTCTTTGGCTGTCTGTAACCCTAATAATAATGCTTCGTATTCAGCTACATTGTTAGTGACCTCATACTCTAGTTTAAAAGGCAGTGGCACCCATTTCCCTGTAGGGGAAATCAACAATACCCCAGCTCCATTGCCTTCTCTTGAATTTGCCCCGTCAAAATGCAAGGTCCAAATTTCTGATTCCTAATCTCCTCTAGGCTGCTCAGCTTGGATTTGACCAAAAAGGGGTTCATGAGCATAACTTTGATTTTCTTCTAACATAAAACATGAGAAGTCTCCCTCTTTGTTATACACGGGTGAATTATCTGAGCAGTCAGCCTTGGTTACCATTTTGACAAATCTAGTCTCCCTGTATAATCTCCTTTCCTGACCTCCAAAGACTGGGACAGTGGCATATGTTAAATCCAATTTGATTGATCCCCCAATCTTGGTACCCCGGGACCTTGACAACAGCATGGAAAAGTGGGCTGGGATATCAGCAACCACAATGTCCATAACCACACTTTTTGCTGGGATTTGAGCTAAATTGACCACTAAATCTTTAATCATTCCCAAGCATTTTACTCTTTTAGAATCAAATGAATATAAATCTTTGTATGGTCTTGTAATTTGCAGTCCTAGTTGTTCCATGACAGATAAAGGCATAAGATTATGGGAAGCCCCAGAATCTAACATACAGTTATGTAATAGCAGGTCATGAATGACTAGGGACACATAAAAGGGAAGAGTAGAAGGGTCTATCTCCTCGACATGTGGGCCAAAGACTACCATGGGTCTTTCTTCTTGAAGATTACTATCAGGTGCAATTGGTAGCTCAGGAGGAAGTATGAAAGAGGTAACTTGAGACTGATATACAGGCTGCTTTAATAATTCAGTCAGAGGGACATGAATCTTAATCTTCACAAGTTCTTTCTGCAAATTGAAAGTAGATGGGGACTTTTCTATTACAATTTCTTTTGACTCCTTATTCTCAACTGAAGACCTGATTTCTTTTGACACTAGCTCAACATTAGGAGGACTGACTATTTTTGAAGAAGAGGGAATCTGATCGTTAGACTGCAAGGGAATGTTTAAAGGATTCTTACCTTTTTCTACATTCTTCTTTGTTGTTGATTCCTTCTGAACAGATGCTTCTTTCTGAGGTGGCTCTTCTTCTTGCTCTTGAGTTCTGGTCCTCTTTCTTGAAGATCTGAGATCATATTTTACATTAAATTGTGCTTGCATGAAATCAAAAAACTGCTTGCAATAATGATCAATCTCTGCTTCTTCATCTTCATCTTGTAATGGGCATTCCATATCATCAGTATTTGAAAAGCCAGATTTGAATCTTCTAATCCATAGGCTGCATCTCTAGTGGAGTCATCTTCCGGTCCTTCCAGGTACAAGGGGTGAGGTACTTGGTCTTGTTGTTCCTTTGTTTCTCTTGGCAATATTTTCAATGGTGGCCTTCTGTACTGAGGATTATATCCTCTGTTTGGAGCATTATAATAGTTCTTGGGAGCTTCATTTTTAGCTTCCAGTTCAAGCTTGACCATTTTCTTTATCATTTTACTTATTTCATCTATTTTATCTGAATCCTTTTCTTGATTAGAGGTGGAGACCTCTTCTTTGCCTTTCCTCCTGGTTTCCTGTTCAATTTTTCCTTTTAACTTTCCAGTGGAGGCAAAGTTTGCCTCCAATTCCAGAGCATCTGACTGTGCATCATCTAAAGTGGCAGGTTTTCTTTCCCTTAATGTGAATCCAAAATCAAACTCAAAGGCTGCTATGAAAATTATCTTGGCAGCAGCTTCATGTGGCTTCATTTTAGGAGGCGGGCTCAAATACAGCTTATTGAATCTTTTAATAAATTCCGCCACTCCCTCATTCTGTTTCTTCTTCATGGTATTAAATTCAGTGAGACATTGCCCGTGGTCTTTCTTTTCTCCCCACTTTCTAAGAAAGACATTCTCCATGACGTCCTAGGTGGTCACAGAACGATTTCCCAACGTTTTAAACCATTTTCTGGCTTCCCCTTCTAAAGATTGCACAAACAGTCTCAAGACCACATCAAGGTGTTCAACATTTAAGTTTTCTGCAAAAGAGCAGAAGGTCTCAAGATTTTTTTGAGCATCAACTTCATTTTCACCATTAAACCTTAGCAGAATCTTCAGATAATCTTGTGGCATATCATTCAACACTTGGGGTAAGGCCAGAGGAGCATATTTGTTTAATAGAAAAGCAGGAACATTGGCCATTGGAGGAGGTGGGGGTTGTACAACAGTCTGGGTAACAAATGAAGGGAGAGGAGTAGGAGGAAGTGGAGTATGAATAACAATGGGAATATATTGCACAGAAGCCTGAGGTGTGGATGGGAAAAGATCACGGTTAACCGCAGCTACTTCTGTGACCTCTTTAATTTCTTCAGCCTCGAACGTAGGATGAGAATCTTCTTCAATCCAAGTACTTCCCCTACGTGGAGTCTCTGAGTAAAACTCGGGATTTTCTGTTCCAACTTCTTGAGAAGAAGAGGGCGGATAATCTTCAACGGAATACTCAGGGTTTTCAGCACGGGCTGACTTCCTCTCCTTCCAAACTCTTTTATGAATAATCTTCTCTGGGTCAGACACGTAAGATGCTTTCGACTGAGATGTATCTGACCTCAAATGTGGCTTACGAGGAGCCAGGACTACCAATAAAATTTATCAAATAAGGACCAGTGGAGTCGCCAAGGTGAGATATATGCAACTCTTCAACTCTCTGTGCTCACCTGATTAGAGAGTGAAAATAATTTGTCGAGACCCAGGGAAACTGATATTCTCGAATTCGCTCCCTGGCAACGGCGCCAGAAAGATGTTGTGGATGATTTTGTCACCCTCCTAGAGACAGTCTAGAGTTTCCATAGACCAGTGCCTAGGATATCTTAATATAGCAAGGAGCCTTTTATAGTTTGGGTTGTCAGTCCAAGAACTCACTTACTATCTCTTGTTTGAACAAGGAAATTAGATTAGAATGGGACCAATCTCTCTCAGAAGCTGGTACAAAGATAAGGACAGTGTAGGGACATCATGTAAAACTCCAATACAAAGGCATCAGACAGTTAAGAGACCACTTTTTGTAAAGAGGGCCGATGCAGATAATATATCACAGAAATCAAATATCAGGAGGTGAGCGCAGTGAGGAAACATAAGAAGATATTAGCTAACATGAGATTGATACCCAGATACACAACAGAACCATATAAGGGCGCACCAATTTACGAATCCTTATATGACAATGGAATTTTAAAAGCACCCTCCTCAAGCAACTAATATAGCAGAAAATATGGAATGAGTGAACATGGAACAGTATACCATGACTAGGCCTATTTAAAGCACTTGACTAATTCCAGAAAGGGCATCAACAAGGATGAATCCTTACTGCAAACTAGTGAGCCACTCACATTCTAGAACATGATACAAGAATATAAATAGCATGAAAGAGATATTGTATTAACACATAAGAGAAATTACATACTGTGAGATACCAAAGATCAGAATCCTCATTACAGTTATAACCCCTCCTCACTGAGACCCTACGGGCTCTGAACCTTCATACAAAAATATTACAGAATGTATGCAAAAGCCTTTTCGCTGCACCGTTTGCTGATAGAAATCTGGAACCCTTACAATGTTTTCTTTCTGAGCTTTTATAGAGAAGATAGAAAATTCTAGAGGAGGAGGCAGATAGGAAACATTTAATGACTTATTTTGAATCAGATGGCGGAAAACATTCGCGCCCAATTCTGAATGACTAACTATAAATGAATGTACTTTACAAACTATCTATAGAAATAAATGCTGGGAGATGAAAATCTCCATATACACATGACACAACTAATAAAATATATACAGTGCATTGCCTTCGGCTGAGGGAAAATCTGCTGCCAAAAGAGTCCTGAGATAGTCTGCAATTCAGTACTGTACTCTCGGCCCTCGATTTTGGATTCGAATCTTGGATCTTTATTGCAGGGTGAATTTCTCTGGAGGGTTCTGTGAATGCATTTCTTTGTCTTCTTTAATGGTGGTCATTTCACGCACCTACCCTCAGCCTCTTAATTAAATTTCACCCACAGGGAATCGTCTTTTATGGGCCCCAAACCTTTGTAGCAGAGGCAGCGAATTAAAACGCCCTCCTGTTATATCAAAACCTACAAAACCCACGAAACATTAGAAAAACCGACACTGATGGAGGCGGGGATGGTGGAGGTGGAGATGAAGACGACGTCGTGGACATGGATAGGAGATGGAAATAGGCAGGGTGGCGGAAGGAAAATCATGGAGGTGTTGATAAATAGACAAGCTGTGGGTTTTCTACGTAACATGGTCTGGACGGAATGAATAACGACAAATGCGAACGAAAACACACAGGTGAACACAAATATATATATATACATAACGGGGAAAATATCTTAGACGTACGGGAGTGAAAACATGGGCGAACGACGTGGCGGAGTCAACGAGCGGAAGTAAGTGAGAGCGACACGATGGCGGGCCCTATGTCATAGCGAACAAGTGATAACGAGTGGGAAACTCTGACACACATCTACCGTTGGATGAAGATTAGTAGATCGGATGGTTCTGACGGATTCCGCTGCCCGGCCTTGGTACAGCCTTTAACGCGTGGCGGGAAAAGCATTTTTCTACCCGTACTGAGGACACGCAGCAGTGGATTTGTGGCGTCGCTGGCCTTGGGCCCAAAACTGCCGACCTGATGGAAGTGGTGCGGGGTAATACCGCCGGTTTCATGCACGCGGGGCCCTCCACACTGGTTGATTGCCGCACCGTTGATTTGGACTTTGATCGGACGGCCACCATTGCGCTCGATTATTAAAATGATAAGCCCCTTTTCTTTTGGCTTATGGTCTCCGGCCTCCGGTCGTATGACAGCAACAAGGAGAGGGGCTTAGGACTTGGGGGCTTCGGCCCGATATATTTAAATTGCGGGCTTTAAACCTTTGGACAATGTATTTCGGGGCGGAGAAGATGGCGATGAGCGCGACATAGGAGGGTTTTTGACCACAAAGACATTGGAAACAGATTTAAAAGGAACCGGTGGCCAAAATTTAAATGGAGGAGGGAATATGTACAACATGTGCAATGGGGTCATTTGTCAACTTGGTTAAATTTGGTAGATTCAACAAAGCTAGAAAAGGTGACTGTGAGGTTGTAGCCATTGCGACTTGTGAAAACACAATGTTCTTGTTAGGAAGAGGGTTTATCTATGATGTACCCTGTTGTGTATTCTATTGGCTTCCTAAATGGGTATAACTCCTCTCCGCTCTAGGGGTTGTGGGAGGAGTGGTATGTGGTGTGGGGTTGGGATACCGACCAGAGTTCCTAACTAAGGATGCCCCAATAAAGGATGAACCAATAATGGTGGTAGTGTTCTGTCTTTGACGCCTAAACGATGAAAGACCTATAACCCCTCCTGGTAATGGGGGGAGGTCCAAAAGATGTCTAGATCGACGAGGTCCCATTCGGTTCATTCTGGAATAGAATAGGTATGGATTTGGAAATATTTGAGGTGATATATATTATATTGAAAGAAAAATTCCCATCGCATACATAAAAAAAAGTGAAAATAAATTAAATTTTCCCTTTAAATTAATCCTATGTGATCAGTCAATCAAAAAATATGGTTTTTTTTTGTTTGCGTATGATACTCAAATCCTAGAAGACCTAATCATCCTCAAACACTCAAATGTAACTAGGCCTTGAGAAGATATCTTGCGAGTGTTGGCACAACATCCCGTAAGAGCTGGTGACGCCCCCAGTCAGCCGACAAAAATCCACCAAGGTAAGGGTAGAGGATGTAGTGCTTGCCTATGCCATCACCTATAGGGAAAGGATGCCCTAATTTTGGCCACTAAGTAGCACCATCCCACGTGAGCGTTGGAGTCTTGAGCTTCTTAGTAATTCAGCTAACAGTACCGAGTATCAGCTAGGTCACATAGCCCCTAACTGATACCTTCACGCACTGCGCCTAAGCCTAACCCTCTTTGAAATGGGTCTCTGTCGCGCTCGGGTTTTCTTTTCCGTGGGCTGATAGGTGGATTTGAAAGCTCCCTAAACAATCAACTTCTATGTTTCAAGATTAAGAACGATCAAGGCGGCTTATTGGATGCCTACCCCCTTGATCCTAACTTAGACTATAAATCCTTTTGTGACCCCTGTGGTGAGAATTTAGTGAGTTTTGTTAAGTTATTTTTAGGTGTCTTTGCTTTTGTTAGTGTGTGGATGTGTGTGAGAAAAAAGGGAACAAGCACATAGTTTTAACATGTGGATATGCAATGATCCTTTTCAATCTCCTATTAAACTATGTTCTATTTTTCCTTGCTCAAAAGAAAAACATGTGCAAATATCGGCCGCTTTCAATTTTTCCTAGAGAGCGTTCATATGCTTTCCTAGGATCACCGAAGGGTGCAAAGGCAACAGAGATTACTTGCTCTTCTATCGACAATTCAGTCCTGGTCCTGAAATCCTAGTGCAAAAATTGAACTAAACTAATGACTTTTACACTAGAAAAAGGGAACTAGATAAGCATGCTTGGACTTGGGCCACTTACTTTGGCTAATTATCTAGATGTTTTGGTACCTAAATTTGCAAAACATAATTTTTTTTCGGAATGCAAGTTAATTTCCCCCTACTTAAAATATGTGTGAACTTTGCAAAAATCAACTTCAAATAAAACTAACACCAAGCCTACCGGAAGTAGCTAGGAGTGAGCTTTAGCAAGCTACGGGGTACCTCAACCAGTTCTAGCAGATGTATTACAGGTTGCCAGGCTGTAATGTCCCAATTTTTAGCCTCAAGCTAAAATGGGACATTATAGTTGCACATTTTATTTTATTTTAATAAAATGGGCAAGGAGACACCTTAGCCCCTTTTAGATGAAGAAATAACACTCCTAATGTGAAAGGGGAGTGAATAAAGAAGCTGAAATAAACATCCATGGTGTGAATGGAACCCAGTTCACTTAGATTAGTCATCTTTGACTAAATTCAACAACGTTTCCTATAGAGAAGAAGCTTCCTAGAGAAGCTGTGCAGTTTTGGAGGGAAGAGCTTTACATGAAGGGTGGAAACCCTAATTGGTGGGACCATGGTGGATAAGATTTCTCTCACTTTATATGGAGAAGATGGAAACCCATTTTGATGATGCTATGTTTTAGATTTCAGACTTTAGGTCTGCAAGAGCTTGCATCCCCGAGCTCTTTAGCAGGGTGATGGTGCCCTCGAGTAGTAGGGTGTTCCCGGTCAGGAATCCCTACCTCTTCCTTAAGGAAGGATGAGTATTGAGCTTCATTTCCTCAATTTGGCATTGCCCATAGCTTCATTATCTTCTACAAACTTATTTCTGCAGTAGAGAGGACGTTATGTAGCTGGGTGTAGCTAGAGAGGGACTCGTGGAGTCTCTCTTGTCTAGTTTTCTTCAGTGGAGGAGTGATCTAATCATTGGAGGAGCTGCAAGGAGGATTCCCAGGATGTATTTCAGATCAGTTGGCATGGGACAACATTCCATCATCTCCCACTACGCAGTCCATGGAGGAAATTGCGTTATTTTAGAGGAGGCAGTGAGAGGGGGTTTCATGGAGCTCATCAAGAGGTGCTTTTGAGACAAAGGGATCATCCCTTTGTGTTGGAGACATTATCAGAGGAGGGAAATCATATTTCAGATCAGCCGCAACCTCATTCATGTTTGGGTTTAGTTGCAGTGACAACATGGTTGTCACATTTTGTATTTCTCCGGCATTTCTAGCAATCTTCATAGATTGAATAGAAATCATGTATTTCAGCCCATATCTCTGTTATTGGGCTTCTTTCTTGTATCGCTTCAGTCGCATATGTATTTAATCATATTCATTAGCTTATGCCTTCATGTACACTGCGCAATTGCATCTACTCCAACATTTTGTGGAGTTGCAACTACTCTTGTATTTCATGGCTTATTCATTGGAGGTTGGATCTTAGAGCTTGAGTGGCTTGTCCCTCAGCTATATCTTGTATTTATTTGATGATATATCATAATATCATGTTGGCTATAGCATTTTCCCTCTTATGGTGTATTTTATATATGCAGAGTTTCTAGTTATGTTCATGTATTGTTGTAGCTCTCTCATTGAGCATTGTTTTAGAGACCTAAAGTGGGGAGATCTGAATAACCCATCTAGATGCATTTCTTTGAGCTCATTTTCTGCAAGGGAGTTGTATTAGAATTTTTATAGGTAATCCTAGTGCTATTTTTCCTTATTTATGTAGCAACTTCCTTATACCGTGTCCTCAAGGACCCTGTAGCAGAAATTCCCGAGGTGGAATATTGCATATCCATAGGTAGAGTCTGAGAAGGGCCAGCTAGCCTCAGGATTTCTCCCTTCTTTGAAGGATTTATATCCTGTAAATTCCCCATCAGTAAATCTCTGAAATGGACTTGTAGTGTCTCACTGAAGAAGGAAAAATGGAACATCTAATATGTTCTCGATAGAGCAGCATGTTCCTGAAAACGAGACATTACACATGCACTTTACAAGCATGAAAAGATAGAAATATGGGAGAAATTTCTCATTCTGTCTTTTGCACGCAAAAGGCTGAAAAAAGTGTGATTCCTCTGCATAGGTTAGCTCTGAACGTCACCTTGGGCGCGCCTGTCTATGAAAAATGCACGAAAATTCCTGCAAATGAAATTTTTTATAGTTGTTCTGCTTCATTCTGTCACTTGGGATGAACTAGGGAATAAAGGAGAGAAAGGGAGTAATTTCAACCCAAATCCACAGCACAGATGGAGGTCTCTACAAAAAGGAATGAAGGTCTCTTGGAAATAAATGTTAGTGGAGCTATCAATCTTGTGTTAGTGTGTTTGGTGCACGCATGTACGAAATCACACCAACTTAAGGGGTGTGGTTTTTCCTCTTAAGTTATTGGTCACAGGCAGAAAATATATGGAGTCAAGAAAGTTAGTGGAACATGCTAGAACATAAACATACTAGATAGAGAAATAGCATGCATATTCAAACATAAAAATTAAACTAAAACTAAAACAAATAACACAAAATCTCTAAATAGAGTAAAAAAACTTCAATAATCCAAATGACGGCACTTACGTCCCCTCTTATTGAGTGCTGGTAGGAAATGAGGATGAATCTTTAAACCAATTGCCAAGGGGCCCTTAGAACTTGGGTTTCTAAGTCCTGATGCAAGGATGTCTTTACTTCCGAGCTACCTTGGTGCAAAGTCTCCCTATCTCTACTATGGTGGACTGGAGTTGTTGGATGGCCAACAACTGAGTCCCCTCTATCTCTGCTCTGGATCACACACTACTAGTATTGCTTGGGGAAATTCTGGCTACCATAACAATGTGCTCTCAAGTTTTTCATCTCTTGGTGGCCTTTTATAGGAGAATTCAAAGCCTCCCTCCCTCTCTTAGTACATTGTGGATGGTGACCCAAGAGAAGAGGGTGATTCCATTGTGTGTCACATTTATTCCATTGTGTTCTCCCTTGATGTCCTCAGGAGGCTTGGGTAGCTGTCCTTAGGTGGCTTCAAGTGTGGAATCAATTTCCTTGAGTATGCTTTTTGTGGTCCTGGAAAGCGACTTCCGCCACTCCCAAGATTGCGCACTTTTCGGGCAAAAATGAGCGCAAGGGCACGCTTATTGAAGAATTTTACACTCAAAATCATTTATGACTAGTTCAAATTTGATTTTTCCTCTGACCTTAGATATTTTTTAAATACTTCCAGATTCTCAAATGTCTTTTAGCCCTGTAAATCCTTCTTCCTAACATTTAATAATGTCATCTTTTCTTGTACGATTTTCCAGTGTTAACAGTTGCCCCCTAATGTGTGTGGTCTAGGAAGAACTGTATAGCCGAAATACATTATAGTTTCTTTTCTGTATGTTGTGCGTTGTTAGGGTCCCGTGATTTGGAAGATTGGTAGACCAAATGATAGGGTAAAATGGAACTAGTATTTAGAGTTTGAGGACCTAGCCTTCCTGGACTCAGAGAGGGATCTCTCTATTGGGTGCAAAGGATGTGTTCTTTTTTCTCTAGGGTTTTTATTTTAGGCTAGTTACTAAGTGTAGGGTTTGTTGATAGTTTTGGTTGGGTAAGATGGTCAAGTGAAATAGGTGGAGTGAGAGTCTATCAAAGCCATTGGGCTATGGATTCAAATGAATTCAAGGGTGTCTAAATGATGAAACAGAGTGTGTTGCAGGGCCAATTTAGCAAGGTTAAAGGATCCTTGAGGTGATGTATGAGGTGTAGTGAACATCAAGTTTGAGAAAAAATAATAGGTCTTAAACATATATAGTTAAAATTTACAACTCATGAGGTAGGGCAAACCTTAAGCTCAATGAACAATACTTAAACTGATAAATATCCAAGATAAACATTCCAGTGAAACATAGAAAGCATAAGAGCTTCCAACTTTAGAAATTCACTTTCAGAGTTTGGGAAAATATATAAGATAAAAAAAATAACTCAATCTATGAAGAGGGAACTCCTAAACATCATATATCAAGCTATTGGGAACTTTGAAACAAGTTGGTAAGCATGGACAAAGGGCAAGATCGAACAAGACCTCTTTGACTTAACCTAGCAATCAATATTCCATAGAAAGGCTTCAAGATAGGGTTTTGAAAGCTTCAAATAAGCAGGGCATACTGTGAATCATACTTGTAAAATATCATACTAACCATACATGAAACAAAAAAAAAAATTTGTGGACGTAAGGAGAAATCAAGAATTCCTTAATATGGCCAAAAGAGGAAAACATGAAAGCTATAAAAAACAGGAGGACTGAGGTGCCTCAAAGAGCATGTCTCAACCTATAATTTTCTGATTTATAGCAACCAAGAAGAATGAAACATAATGAAAAAAAGAAAACATTAACAAATTAAGAAGACATCACCATTCATCATGCTAAGGAATCCTGCAAACAAGCTTCTCCATCATCAAGCCAAACAAGCCATTCATCCACTTCACAAAACCAATTTCTTCTCCAAGCTCATAAAACCATGTATGTTTCTCTTCAAGCTCATCAAATGCCAACAAAATACATAGGGGCCTCATGCTCTATTTATGGATCAAAGGAGGACTAAAACCCTAAATGTGGTAGGAAAATGTCAAATTTAACCATAAATGTCATTTATGGCCAAGAGACCATGCAAGGCCTAAGGCACATAATATCCTAAGAAATAAATGCTAAAATAACTTTTTGCACCTAATTCTAGAATAATTTTCCTGAAAAAACTCAAAATATATATATTTTCAATAAATGAGTGTGTTTTGTTGACTTTTGGTCCAAAACACCCTAGACAGCCTCTATGCGTAGCGCCAATTTAGCGAAAAATAGGGTTTCTTGTGGTTGAGTTTTGGACCCCTTCGCGACACCGGATTTGGCTCCGTGATGGCTCGTTGGAAAGCCTGATGAGTCTAGTTTCTAGAAGTGATTGATATGTGCTGAGTGGGTGCCATTTACCTATTCAAAAACTAATTTTCCCAACACTTCTCTGTGTGCAGCACCTGGTTTGAAAATAAGGTAGAAAGGTCAAAATTTTGATGTTCTTTGACCTTTTGGGGGGTCAAAACTACTCCAAATGATATGAAATTTGATGAGAAGAATGATGGTGATGTGAGGAATCAAAAAATTCAAAGCTTGTGAGCTAAGGATGCACCAAATTTATGTGTAGATCCTAGGGTGTTGTGCACAGAGAGGCTCAAAATTTCAAAAAGACAAAATCTTGTTCAATTTGGGTCAAAATTGGTGGAGAGTTCCTTCAAGAGGTCTTGGACACCTGTTAAGAAGCCTCAGCCAAAAATCCAAGGCCATAATGCTCCTTTACCCTTTTTAGGTTTTGTAGCTCCATGAGGGCCTCCTTCAGTTTGGCACAAGCAAGCATGTTTTTCCTTGCATAATTCTTGGTCATTTTCTTTTGTAGAGCAAGGCATCTCTTTACCTCCTTGAAATGCTTATGCTCCTCTTTGTAATAGTGAATGACATTCTGTGCCATATAAAACTCTCTTTTCCACTCCCTAAGTTGTGCATCTTGGTCCAAGAGTAGAAATCTAGTGGTCATCTCCTTGTCTTCATTGTCACTATCTAGATCAATGAATTTAGGCTCTTGAGAAGTCTTCTTGATTATTTTACTCCTCCTCACCTTTACCTACTGCTCACCCCTTTCCATATTTTCCTTTCCTTTGTCCTTGTGCTTGATAGCTGGAGGAGATATGGCCCTTTTTCTTTTTGAGGCAGCAAACACATCTCTTTTTCCTCCGTGGTATGTGCATGGGAGAGGAGTGATGATGGTTTTGGAGGTGTTTCCATAATTTCCTTGACTTTTGGTGTTGTCATAAGCCTTTTCATTTTTACCATGGCTTCCATGAGTCACCTCATGCTTCATTGGGTCACTGTTTTCTTGATCTTTAGCGTCATCATCATCATTGTCTTCCTCACTATTTTCTACACTGTCACTTTAGCCTTCAAATGGATCATTACCTTCTTCACTTGCCTCACTTTGGCTCTTTTTTTCATTAAGGTATTCTTCTTTATCATTCCATACACTATCACTTTGATTCTCTTTGTCATTTAGAGGCTGATCTGTGTCATGACAGTCATGACAGCTGTCATAACTGTCATGACTATTTCCTTGGCTGCCTTGCTCATCATTGACTGTCTTATCAGTGCTACTTCTTTGATCACTGCCTTCCCCTTCAAACTCTATTTTAGATTCATCATCTCCTTGTTTTTGATCTTTTTTTTCCTCATAATTTCCCTCTGTTTCCTCAAGTTCATCATCTTCATTCATTTCATCACTGTTTGCACTATTATTATGTTCACTGTCATGCTCCTGCACATTTTTCTCTTGGTTGTCCTGTGCATATTCTTGTTGACTGTCATCCTCATTATTTTCTTCATTATCCTCTGTGTCTTCATCTTGTTCATTATCAACACCTTTTTATTCACTTGGGAGTGACTCATTTTTGTTATCACTATCATTGTCTTGTTTCAATTCATCATTGTCTTTGTTTTCAAGACTGCCATGTTCATCTTCCTCCTCATGGTCATCATCATGCTCCTGCTCTTCCTCATTAAAATCTGTGTCTACCCCACTATCTTCATTATTTCCCTCATCATCTTCTTTTTCTTCATTGTTGTTGTCATCTCCTTATTCTTCATTTAACTCTATCTCTGCCTCACTATTTTCCTCATTCCCATTGTCATCTGTTTGTTCTTTATTGCTACTACCACCTGCTTTTTCTTCACTACACTGTCATTATCTTCACTTGATGCATCAGGAGAAGAGGAAAGAGGTAGGTTTTCTTGTGTATAAGGCATAGGTGGAGGTGATGGAGGAGTGGAGGTAAGTGAGTGTGAAGTGGAGGGGAAATTTTGTTGAATGAAGGCTTAGGGATTTCCAAATACATCATGTGAGATAAAAACTTCCCAAGGGATTCCCTGCTGCTCTAGCTAGTGCAAAAAAATCATCTTAACCAAGGAGTGGTGAAAAAGGCTCTGCATTTGGTGGGCATAACTCCTCTTCTTGACCACTGAAGCCATTTTGTCAATGCTCCGATAGAGATAGTATGGTAGGTTTAGCAATTTAACCCTGGTGAAGTGAATTAGTAGCCTTATGTGATATGAATAAACCCTAGACTACCTCCCCTCACAAGTGAATTAATTGATAATCTGCCTCATCAATAGGGCATATCTCTCTAGCAGGTGGGAGAAAGGGAAAATAGCCTTGCAGTCTTGTTGACAGCTACGTTTGAGGAAGGACTCATAGTAGTTGAAGTCCAATTTCTTTTGTTTAAACCATCTCTCACCAATATCTGGTACTCCTGTGGATTTAGAAATGGATTCGGATGATAATTCAAATTTTATTCCTGCTAGGTTGACTTGGTGGTTTTGTAGGTTGAGAATGAACAATATAGTCAAGTCTGAGTGGCTTTGGACCTGTTTAACCCTCTCAAAAAACTGATAGCATCCACCATATTGAAAACATGCAAGGATCATGGGAGAAGAGGTGATTTGAATGGCATCTAAAGGCTCAAACCTATTAACCATTCCTCCCTTGTGTTTTGGCTTGATAGGCCCTTGGCCTTCATCATTGCTGGTACTAATCTCTTCCTCGGACATAGTGGCTGATTATATCCTTGATCAAAGTGATTTTTTGCTTGATGAGAGCTTTTAGGTGTAGGGAGGGTGAATGAGTGATGTGAGGGAAAATTTTAGTAAATGAGGGAAAAATGAAGTAGGTGTAGGAAAGTTTCAAATTTTTAGGAGGAGGCTTGCTTGTATTTGAATGTCTTTAGGCTAATGACAACTCCCCCAATTTGTAAACCCTTCCCTAGAAGGTCAAATTTGATTTTTATGAAGATTAGGGTTTGGTTACATTAGGTTTTTAAACTTCTCCTTGATTATGAAAAAGACCACTTGGAAGGCAAGGAAGAAAGACCACCAACCTTGCTTGATTGATGTAGGGTCTTTGGAGGCAAAAAATTTGAATTTAGGCCATTTTTGAGAAATTTTGACCAAAAATCACCCGTGCGTAGCGCCAGAGGGTTTCTGTGGGCAATTCGGGCAGTGAAATGGGCATGTCGGGCCCTGTCGGAGCGCAGCGCCATGTGAAATGGCCGGAATTCAGGCCGGTCTGAGCCTGTGTGTAGCACCCTAGCTGATGCATAGCACCGCCCTCCCAGTGCGGAGCGTAGTGAAATTTAACACTGCGGTTGCCTACTATGTGCGTAGCATCAATGACCAGGTGCGTAGTGCCTCCGTCAGTGCGTAGCACCCAAAAAATTTAAACACATTTTGCAGAAAACCTTAAAAAAATCTTTTCCACAGCTCTCTCTTCCTTTGCAATGACAAATGAGGTGGGGAAGAGGTCAAGGAGACCTTTATAGCATTTTTGGAAAATAATTTAATGAGCCAAAACCCACTTTCTAAAGTTTGTTTCTCTACTTTTTCACTGTCTTTTTGGCCCTTTTCGGTCCTGTAGGTGGCATTCTGACATAAGAAAAATGGATTTTTTTCTTTGCTGGAGCATCTTGATGTTCTCCTTTATACTCACAAACCCCTCAACCAGCTCAAATTGTGCTCTTTACCCTCATTTGTAAACATGAACCTTTTCATGATTTTTAACATTTGTAGACATCAAACTTGTGATCATTTTTGGCATTTTTACCTTTGACTGATATTATTTCATGTATCTCAGTGTGAATCAGCAGAAAACCTCTTAAAGTGAAAACCCTATCAAGTGGTGTCAACAACTACTTTAGTTTTCATGTGTGCCATTATCATTAGAAATATTTAGGTTTTCTTTGACCTTATTAATTTTCCTGTAGGTAGCCATCCTTGACAGTTTTGCAGAAGTTTCATTTATGGCTAATCTATCTCTTGCAGAATATACTTTTGATAAGGAGACCTTTGTTGGGTTTTTACTGCTATGCTTTAAACCAGTGGTATATTTTTTCCTTAGACCACTTTGAAAATGATGTATCTCTGGTTGGGAAGGTGATTAAACTATTTTTGTGTCTTTCCATTTGCCACTTCTGTTCTTGCAGGTGCCTACACAACCTTTTTTCCTTTGATCACTATCTTTTTGGAGTTTAAAACCTCATTTTATCAATAGTGAACCTATGCTTGTCATAATTACCTCCTTGGGAAATTTTACCTCATGCTTGCCTCCTTTGACCATTTGAAAATTCCTTTGACTGTTCCTTTGAGAAGTCAAACCCTTGCATTGATATTCCTGGTTCTTTTTGTCCCTTTGGTGAAGTGGGATACAGTGCTTCTTGTCTGCCTCCTTTGATCCTTTTAAGACCTTTGATTTTACCTTTTGAAACCTCATGCCTTTGTACTAATACTCTTTTCCTTTTCGTACCTTTGGTGAGGTAGATTCAATGCCTCTTTGCCAAACCCTAGAGGGCATATTGAAACTCTTTGAATGCCATCTGCTATTATGAAGGAGGCTCATCATCATTTCTTGACTAGTTTTTTCAATATTCCCAAACTCCTAGGTTTTTAGGGCTGTTAGAAAAAAGTAAATAATGTTGTCTTCTAAGTTCTCTAAAACCTTTCAAACATAATTTATTATTTCTAAAGATCTTCAATTATGTACTGATGGAGTTGAGGTGACCCTTGTCTTTATAGCCCTTGTACTAATTTACTTGTTTGTCCAAAATAGTCACAAACCCTAATTTTCTTCAAGCATATGGTTGTTGCTTTCTATTTTCTGTTGGTGGTATTTTTGTGATGATTTTCCCCATCACCTTACCTCTCTTATAGGTTTATGGCCATTTGATTCTTTTGCAGGAATGTGAGCAAGGGCAGTTGTACCCCTACAATATTTTTGCTTTAGGCCAGAAATCCTTCTTTGAATGACCCCTTTGATGAGTTTTGGACAAAATCACTTGTCCCTTTCTTCTTTGAATGCATTTTCTTCATACAGGAAAAACGAAGTTTGTAGGATACCAAATACACCCTATGACTTTGTGAAATCCTAGGTGACATAGTGGAAGGTTCCTTGGACTTGGATTTTGGACTGAAACCTAAAATTTGGGGTCATCAAGTGTGAGATAGAGTTTATGATAAACTGGTGTATTGAAGATCTAAAATCCAATGTACTTGATTTATCTAAAGAGCCTACAGAGATAGTTTGAGACCATCAATACTTGGGTTAGTTTGGAGAGACAAAACAGGGCTATTTGATTGGTGGCCTTAGGTAGCAGTGGGGGTTTAGGAAAAACAAAAACAGAGGATTTGGGTCAAAGGTGACAAGATATAGAAAAAAGTGAGTGGTACGAGCCCCTAATGGGTTTTCTGGGACTGGTAAGCAAAGCTTGACATGATGGAATGATGAAATAGTGAAAAATTATCTTAAAGATAACGAAGGCAGTGAGATTTCTAGAACTCACAATGCTCACAAACTTTGTTTCTAGAAATATAGGGAAATCATTTAGTCATCAACAAAGGCAAAAATTACTAATGACTAACATGCATAGAGGGAGAGAGACCTACGTGTAGCTTGGAATTGGAGACACCCTACACCATTTCGAAGAATGACCATATCCTGTGGGATCCCTATAAACAAAAATAATACAATAAATACAATTTTTCTATGAGGTGAGCATTTCCCATGCTCGTAATTCTTTCGCTAGTTAAACAAATCCATTTGGCAGAGACATGTTCTATCTGTGTCACTAATATGGTAGTGATATGTTGGTTGATGACGATGACTGCTAACGCCCTCAAGGGCATATTTTCTTTGACACTAGGTGGAATGTGGTACCCATATGCGTAAAATTAGTATGGCATACAACTGCACATTGTACACATAGGTGTTGGCTGGGATCTTCCCGTGTAAGAATTGTTGAAAGAGATGCTTATGAAGGCATGGGTCTTCGAAATTTTTTGATCAAAGTGAAATGGTTGTAAGGTAAGATACCATCTTGACATTGTTAGCTCCCTTAGTTTGTTAGATTGTTGAGAACAAAACTCAGAGAGGGCTCTCTCTATGCTTATGTAAAGGATTCAACTTGTTTTATTTTAAAGTTTGATTTTAGGCTAGTTATAGGAATTAGGGTTCGTTTTCTTGTTTGTTTGGTTGGATAAGTTGTCAAGAAGAATAGGTAGAGTAAGATAGGATCAATCCATTTGGATATGGAGTCTGCAAAGATTTTGAAGAGTGAAAAAATAGTTCAAGGGTGTTTCATAGGGCATGTAAACAGGGCCAAATGGATCTAAGTAGGTTTTGAGTGAGTGAAATGAACATGAAGAAGTGAAATATATTAGTTAAGGGGAAATCAAGGATCCTTTAAGAAACTAATAACAAGGAAAAATCTTTCAGCATGATTAGCATAGTAAAAACTTGAAGAGAAATGAATGATTCTTCAACCAAACAATACTAAGAAGACCTTAGAGCAACATATGTGTAAACTTAGAGAGAGGTTAAGTATTCTCTAAAAATTACATGCAAACAATTAGATTTTTAACATAACATCTCAGTAAAGCTAAAGAGCACTGAATAATTCATTAGTTAAAATTTAAGGAAGAAAACACAAAGATTAAAGGATGCAGACAAAGTAGGGTGCCAAAAATACATATCCTACTCTAAGATCTCTATCCCGTGATAAAAGAAACATAATGAGAACTTAAGTAAACATGTACAAAGGTGGAATACATCACCATTCAACAAAGCTTTATGAATCCTAAGAATGAGCTCAATCCACAGCTACATATTCCAAAGCCATCACAAGACACCAAAGCCAATTTCACAAATAAACTCAGAGTCTATATCATATTATGCTCAACAACCAACCAAAAATTACAATGAGGCCTAAAGGCTCTATTTAACCAACAAATGAGGAGTTGGAAACCCTAAGAGGCTTCTATAAACCATAAATACACCGTAAATGTCATTTATGTCTAAAGAGACCATGCAAGGCCCAAGGCACATAATAACTATTGAAATAAATGAAAGATAACTTAAACATAAATTCTTAATCAAATATGGAGTGATTTTCCCAAAAAATCTCTAAAATATCCTTCAGCTTGTTTTTTTGACTTTTTTGCAACGGGGCAGCTTCAGACGTCTGATGGTGCAACACCTGCACAGGAAAAATGGGTCCTCTTACAGCCAAGTTTTGAAGGCCTTCCCGATGTCGGAATTGGCTCCATGATGGCTCGTTGGAAAGCCTATTGAGTCAACTTTCCAGAATGGCCCTTGATTTTATTATTAGGCTCCACTAACCTATTCAAAAAATAAAATCTCCCAAGGCTGCTGAAGGCACAACGCCAACCCTGAAAACATGGCAGAAATGTGAAAATTGGCATGTTTTTGGGCCTTTTGAGGGACCAATAATGCTCTGAATGCTCTAAAATTTGGTGTGCATGATGTACCTGGGTTTATTAATACAAAAATGTAAAATTTACCTCCATTGGATGTCTGTAGGAAAAGCGTAGCACCAAGGGTGTTGCACTTTCGACCCTTAATATCAGTCAAAAAACCAAAAATGTCAAAAACTTGCCAAAATTTGTAATTATCTTCCTCATGGGGTTTGGGAGGCCTATAGAGAAGCTTCAACAAGGATTATGTTATTACTCAATAAAAAATTCAGAACATCATTCTGACAAGATTACTTAGGTTCATGGGTCAAAATAGGGTCTTAGGAGTCCTTTCTTGAGTTTGACCAAGAGAAGTATTAATTTTTTTATAGTTTGAGCCTAACCTAGTGTTTAAATAAACTCATTTTTAAGGTCTTTCATGTCAAGTATTTTATCATTTTAGGATTCATTTCATTTCCCAAATTTTTTGTATCAAAATCGCCCAATTATTCAAGGAACCACAGTTTCGTAGTGCATCACGTTGAAAAAAGTCACTTGGTGCTACGAAAGTGCTGATAGTTTCGTAGCGCAAAAAAACAAAAATACACTACAGGTGCTACGAAAGCACGGTTTTGTAACTGTCCTCTCAGTTGAGTTTTCAAATGTCAGAAACCGTTGGGAAATGGTAAGATAGAGGCTTGTTGAGTCATGTAATGATGAAATCAAAGTACACACCGACATTTGCAGTCATCATGGTCAGTATAGGTTATGATTGGGTCATCATTTTTAGTTATGAAAGGACACTTAAAATTAAAATTATTTCCTAATTAGTCATTCTCATTCCGTTTTCCTTCATTAGTAATGTCTGAGCTCTAAGTATCAAGCCAAAATTGTGGCTGGTTCTTACAAAGATTTATTACATCCATATCAAGCAAGGTTGATACATTTATTAAAGTGAGGCTGATACATTTATTAAACTGAGGCTGATACACCCATATCAAGCGATGCTGAAAGATTTATATCAAGTGAGGCTGAGAGGTTCTTTGAAGTATAAGGTAGAGGAAAGAAAAATACACAGAGGAGGACAGTGCTTACGACATGAACCTGAAGACATGAAGGTAATAATTGAAGACCCAGCAGTGATGGAAGCATTTAGAAGAGCATGTTTCCTATAGTTTTGTGAGAAATTGTAGGGCTGTCACACACAGGTATCCAAGTAATTTGGTATGAATTTCAATGGAACAACCACTAAAGTGGAGATGCTAAGTTTGTCTATCACACCAGAGGTCATTGCTACCGTTACAGAGATTCCAAGAGGTTAAGAAACTTGGTTCAAAGGGTTCAAATTTAATATGGAGTAGTGTAAAGAGTTCATGAAGCTTGAGCACATTGAGATGGATCTCAACAATGCTATCCCAAGAAGCTGCATCAAAGATAGTTATTCAAAGCTGCTGCTCAACATTCAGAAATATTTTACCTGTGAAGGTAGGTATCACAAGGTTTATTCATACCATTTCAAATTAATTTTATACTTTACTCGTAAGATTTCACTTGAATTACCTTTTTATCTGCATAGAAGTCTTGCAAAGATGGCTGATAAGGTGCAAGAAAAGTCTAAGGGGAGTGAGACATCATTATTTCATCATGGCTTAATGAAATTATTAATTTTAGATGAACTTCAAAAGATAGGCAAAGATTGGTCCTCATTCTTGTTTGTTAATGGTTTTGAGTTGGAAACCCTAACTCCTGCAAGAAACCCTAAAGCTAAAGGAGCTCCATCACCACCAGCAGTAGAAACAAGCCAACCTATGGTTGTAAAACTAAAAGAACCTGTAAGAGTAAAGCGAAGAAAGAAAATTGAGAAAAGGCCAGAGCAAATGAAAATTCTTGATACACCAACTCTCCCACCTACAAAACAGAAATGAAAGGTTGTCAAAGATGCAAAACATGAACAAGCTGTCAGCAAACAAGGGACCAAAAGAATAACTAGAAGCCAAGCAGTGGTTTTGAAAGGAAAGACAGTGCTATAGAAGACAGTTCAGTAACAAAGGGGAATCTAGAGGATATTATTCATGCCATTGACATAGAGGAAACACCTATTGTCCAAGCTGAATTTATTGGGAAAGATGAGAAGAAGTTGAAAAGGGTTAAGTCTGCAAAGAGATTAGAGTTTGAGGGGGAAGATGCAGGTTTAATTTTTCAAGCAAGAAAGCCTATGACAGGGCATGCTAGGAAATTAATTGAAGGCAGCAAAGAAGTTCAAAAACCCACTGAGACAGCTAAATCACCTAAAGAGATTATTGATCTCTCATCACCCACAATGAAGGATACAATCAACAACTTAAAAAGGGGAAAAGAGAAAGTGATAGAGAAAACAGACTTTCGTCGCCTTGAGTAAAATTTAAAGTTGGCAAATTAGGAAATTGTTGTCTTGAAAAAGAGATCTAGAAAACATAGTGTCGACAAAGTACAATTTAAAAGGATGAAGGAAATGTGGGAAGGACAAGTTGATTCTGTTTCTGAAACTTTAGAAAATACAGAGCAACTTGTCAAGTTGACAGTTCCAGCAATAAAAGAAGCTAAGTTTGTTAGAATATTAAACACCCATTTGAGAGCTACTAAAAAAAGACTTAACGAATAGGGGAAATATTTACAAGGGAAACTGGAGTTAATTCATGATGAGCTACAGAGAAAAGGCATTAAAATGACAGTCATAGAAGAACCAATAGGCCAACCAATTGTAAATGAAGAAGAAATGCCTCAAAGAAGCTAAAATGAATTTGGTTTATGGTTTATATGGTTTGTAGATGATGAGGACTAGTTATATTTTGAGTTTTTGAGCAACCATAGTTTTCATTTGAAAAATTTATGAAAAAATTTGCATACTCAGTAGTTTCGTAGCGCCTCCAGGCTTAAAAAGAAGAAAAGTGCTATGAAACTACTGTAGCTGCCTATTTTGTTTCCTTTGATCAATATTTAAGGGGTTAAAGAATGAGTTAAGAGCTGAAATTTATATGAAAGAGGTTTTGAAGGGTGATTAAAATGATGCAAAGGAAATATTAAAGTTTTTTGAGAACAAAGGCTTGTAATGGCAGTGCTAAAGAAAGTGCTACGAAACTATTGTATTTTCGTAGCGCAATACATTACATCCTTTTGAGCAGTTTTTGAATCAGTTTTAGATAGTTAGATGCTATGAAAGAGTTATGGGACATGTTAAGCCAACTTTAAATAGCCAAGGACCATGGAATGAAGATTAAATGATAGTCAGAATGTTCAATGAAGGAAAAATATCCTATGCCTAAAAAATAGGCTAATATTTCCTATTTTTATGGAGGTCAGCTAAGTGGTCAGGAAGAACTGAATGTCATTATCCAAATTTGACCATGTGATGATACACTTGTCAAGGATTTAATTTCAAATAGATAAGGTTGTTATAGATAGTAATAAGGAGTTTGAGTCCTTTTCGAAATAGGACTGTCAAGTAGGATAGGTGCCTTTTTGTAATAAATATCATGTTTTATGGTTATGCAATGTGTCAATAGATAGAAATTCGATGTATCTAGCCTAGAGGCAGATCATATGATAATGTAAGAAGATTGTTAAAGGCCATAGGGTCGAATTTTTCAAGTGTTGGACATTTTTGGCAAAACTGAGCTTGTTGTGAATTTCCTATTTTCAGCTAATACAAAGATCTTCTACTTGACCAACTTGAGATTCTGAAGGGGTTTTTAGTGTTTTCCTATTCTATTTGTATTTTTTATATATCTCATTTGCAGTTGTGTTCATCTATATTACTTAGAATTCATTTATAAGATGATCTGAATTCCTTAATAAGTGAACTGACTCTATTTTTACATTTTTCATGTGTGTGTGCCTTATCACTAAAATCTCTGATATGCCTCAACCTCCATGTTAAGTAGACTCACTGAATTACTAAATTTATTTGACTCCATAAGCCCAATGTATACATGCTGATGTTATTTTCAACCTACATCTATCATTATCAGTTTATTTCCTAAACAGAGTTAGCCATCTATATATTTATCCATATCATTAACCCTTGAGAGAGCCCTCTTAGGCTGAGGAGGCTAAGCCTCAATCACAAGATTAGGTTTGAAATAGTTACATCAGATTATATGATCAAGCAACCTATTAGGTCCAATTTTTTGCTAACAGATTCCAAGGTTTGCTTGGTCTTTTACCTCTTCGAGTGCTTGAATTTCGACAAGGGCTCCTTTGAGCTTGGCCCTTGCAAATTTGTTCCTCAAGGCATAGTGCTTGGCCATCTTTTTCTGTAGGCCAAGGTCCCTTTGTGTCTTCTTCAGCTGTTTGTTTTCATCCTTTTAATACTTAATGCTATACTTTTCCATGCCAAGCTTTCTTTGTAGATCCCTAATATCTGCATCCTTGCTTTGGAGCAAGATTCTTGTAATCCTCTCCTCATCTTCATTTTCACTGCCAAGGTCAATTAATTGACACTCTTTTTTAGTTTGATGCTTGCCTTTCTTATATCCAACAGTGACCTTTCCCTTAACTTTGTAAAGCTTCTTTTTTGATGTAGAAGGCATGGCTCCTTGCCTTTTAGAGGCAAAAAACACATGCCTTTCTCCTCTTTGGTATGTCAAAGGAAGATGTTCAATTCTGCTCATTTTAGTGCCATATGTTTTGTTTCCATCATTGCGGTCATGTTTTTTTTGGCTCACTAACATCTTGGCTCACTTCTAAATTTGTATCCTTCATGCTGACATCACTACCCTTTCTTTGGCTATTTTCCTCATGGTTGTCTTCGTGATCACTATGAACTTCACTGTCATTTTTTTCACTTATGTCAGCTTATTCATCACCTTGACTGCTACTTACCTCATTATCTCCAATATTAGCCTCACTTTTTGCCTCTTCATTGATTTCTGCACTATCATCACTACCACTATCAAGTACCTCATCAAACTCTATTTCATTTTCTTCTATCTCCATGTTTTCTGCACTATTCTTTGTACTACCTTAATCTTGTTCATCATTATTGCTAGGAGTCTCATGGTTGTGATCTTTACTGCTATTATCAAACTTTTCATTTTCTTGACTATTGTCATCAACTTCACTGACTTTTTTGGTCTTTGGTGTCAATGTTGTCCTTGGCATCATCATGTGTTTCTTTGTCACTTTCTTCATTTGTATCCATACTGTCTTATGCCTCTTCATCTTCAACGTCATCATTGCCCTTATCATCATTTGTTTCTTCCATGCTAACATCAATGCCATCTACCTCTTCATTTTCTTCCTCTTTACTGTCCTCTTCTTCATCATTGCTTGATTTATCATTGCCCTCTCCTTCATTCTTATTTGATGGTTCATCTTCATTTCCCTTATTGGTTGATGCCTTAGGAGAGGATGAGGAAGGAGGATGGGATGATGAGGGCACATTTTTCTGAGGATGGGGTTGTGGGTTTGTGAAGACCTCATGTGCAATGAAAAAATCCCATGGTATGCCCTTTTGCTCCAATTGATGTGGCACAACCATCTTCATTAAAGAGTGATGAAAAAAACTTTGAATTTTCTGGGAATAGTTCCTCTTTTGTAGAACAAAAGACATATTGTCAATACACATATAGAGGTATTAGGGTAAATGAAGCATCTTAACCCTAGTAAAGTGCATGAATAATCTGATATGATAGGAGTAAAGTCTAGAGTACCTTCCCTCACATGTAAAATATTTCATGATGACCCTCATCAAGGGTGCATACCTCTCCAACAAATGTGAAAAAGGGAAGATATATTTGCAGTCTTGTTTGTATCTAGGTTTAAGAAATGGCTCATAGCATCTTGTGTCTAAACTGGCTCTTTTGAACCATTTTTCACCAAAATTGGGTATGCATGTAGCATGGGCAATGGAATCTGAGGAGAGTTCAAAGGTCACCCCGGAAAATTTTGATTGTTTTTCATGTAGGTTAAGGATGAATAACCTTGTGAGCTCTGGGTGAATTTGTACCTCTTGTACTCTTTCACAAAAGTGAAAACATCACACATTTTGGAAACATGTGACAATCATAGGAGAGGCATTAAGCTCCATTGTGCTTTGGGGTTTAAATATATTAACCTTCCCACCTCTGTGTTTCTGCCTCCTATGCACTTGGCCTTCTTCACCACTACCATTTCCTCCTTCTCCTGACATTTTGATTACTGCTATTTTGAAACAAACGCTAGCTCTGCTTGTGAAGATGATATGAGAAGTGATGGAATGATGGTAAGAAGTCGTCTTTTGCAAGTGAGTGAGAGGGATGATTGAAGGTGTAAGTGTATGAATGTGAGGGAGAGCTAGAACTCAAGGACAAACATCAGCTACTTGTTATAATTATGCTCTGACAATAACTTGTACTGATGCTAATTTTGAAATGGAGTGGGCAATGTAAGGCCACTTTGTTTTTAGTGTATGGAGTAGAGCCTTTAAGATTTGAAGGAGGAACAACTTAAAATCACTGCAACCACACTACTATATCCATGTTTGAGTGATATCTCCTTGTTTGCAGGTGATGGAGGTTTAAACAGGGTTTTTAGTATGAATATTAGGGTTTTACCTTAGGGTTTGTTCAATTTATCTTAACATCAAAACATAAAAAATATTTGGAAGGAAATGCATGACATCCACCTACCAATTTAAAAATGCTTTGAAGACCCTTTGATGGTAGCTTGGAGGTGTTTTTGATGTTTTTGGGCGTTTGCAGGTGCAGGAGGAGCTTCATGTCCAACACGCAGCGCCTAAACACGTATTCAGGTCTGTCAGGTTTGCCAAAAATGTAGGGCCTACACGTGTATTCAGGTCTGTTGGGTCTACCGAAAGCGCAACGCTTGCATGCCTGTGCACAAGCCTATCAGGTTTCCTGGGTGAATGCGCAACGCACCACTTAATGCACAACACATGGCTCTGAATGTGCAACGCAATGAAAATTTGCACAATAAATTGCTCCGATGGTGCAACACTTGACCATGAACATGCAATGTCGACCTCAATGCATAACGCCAGATAAACTTGCCGAAATTCAACCTGAAATTCACAATTTTCTCTCTTAGATTCTCTATTGATCTTTGCAAGGGCACAATAAGTTATGTGAAGAACAAAATTATCTTTTACAATCTAGGAAATTAAATTTATCTTTGATAACCCTCTTTGCTAATGTTTTTACTTCCTTTCTTTTTAACTAATATCCCTTTGACCTTTTTGCTTGTAGTTAATAAAAAACACTAAAATAGCCTTTTCCCTTTGCTCTTTGAATCGTGACAAATTCACCTTTGACAATTTTGGAGAGGGCTGCACACAGTGGTATTTTCAAGGCTGTGTTTTTTCAATATAATTTTGAACTTGTCTTTCTTCCATTTTCTCACTAACAACCTTACAGTGTTGGTATGAAAGTTTTCTAAACATGGTGAATTTGACCTTTTTAATCTTGTAGGCTTGATATGTATGCTTTTGGCACCTTTGATACAATCACTCTTTTGCCACTACCATTGGTTTTAAACAATGCCTTTCACCTCCCTAGGCCACTTTTGATTTGCAAGTGCCTAAATTTATAATTTAAAACTTTTCCACTGATACTCTTTACCTCTTTGATTGATCCTTAGGCATGGTAACCTTACTTTTGACAAATTTTTGGATGTCACACACAACAACCTCTTCAAACCTTCTTTCTACTGTCATCATGGAGGCATAACATCTTTTTTTTACCTCCTTTAGTTATCTTTCCAAAACCCTAGGTTTCTGGACTGCTTCAGAACAATTATCACTGTTGTCTTCTAAGTTCTCTATAGCGCTTTCAAGTTCATTATTTTTTGTCCAGTTCACCTCACCTTTTTCCCAATTTTATCTGTAATGTCTAAAACACTTCTTTTTAAGTTTGGTTTCTTAGTGTGCCTCCTTCATGTGATTTGCTGCATTGGATCTTTGCTTGGCACACTGCTGGCCCATTAAGCCCAAAACCCTATTCTCTTCAAGCACAAGTGCTTTCCTGTGTTCTTACCATGAGTTATCTTGATTTAGGATCTGACCTCCTACCTCATCAAATTTCTACTGATGGATCTCTTAACACTCCTGTAGAAGTGTCAAAATTTTAGCATTCACAAAACTTGAATTTTGACAAGGTAGTCTTCTTTGGAGACTTTCAGATCTTCTTGAATAGCCATGTCTTAATATTCCAATACATTTGAGTTAGCCTTTTGCATAAGAAAAAAAATATTTGGAACACTAATGATGACCTTACAACCTATGAAACCCTAATGACTTAGTAGGAGGATCCTTTGACTTGATCTTTGACTAAAACGTGGTTTAGGATCTTTAAGTGTAAAAAACATAATTTTTGACAAATTGATATATTGGAGATCTAAAATCCAATGTACTTGATTTATCTAATGAGCCTACATAGATGGGTTTGATACCATCAACCCTTGAGGAACCTGGTGAACATGGAAAGGAAGGGATGTTTGGTAACCCTAGATGGGAAGTGGAGTGATGGGAAAAAGAAAAACATGGTACTGAAGTTATAGATGGGAAAATAGGATATAGATGAGTAGCACAAGCCCATGAAGGGTATTTTAGGAGTGGTAGGTTATCCATGGAATGGAAAAATAGTAGAATAGTGAAAAATTTTGTATAAGAATAACAAAGGCAGTGAGATTTCTAAAACTCAGAATATTCGAGAATCTTGTTTTTAGAAATCTAGAACTGATATTTAGTCATCTAAAAATAGTAAAATTTATTGATGACTAACAGTGGCTCCACTTGGGGAAGGCAGCTCCTTTTCAGGAGGTGTCTAGGAAATCAGAGCTCAAATCTCTGAGTTTTGAAGACTAGTGCCTTACTTGCACTTTGCAGATTTCTTTCCTTCATCTCTCATTTTTTCTCTTTGAAGCTATGATCTCAAAATCAGAAAGACATGCTTGCTTCAGCTTCATTTCTACCTATACATCATACCTTGACTAAGATTTTTTCTTCTTTTTGGTGCACTTGGACTGGAAAACCCTTGACATTAGTTTTCTCTTGAAAGAAAAACAAACTATTTACTTGAACCCTTATCACTTCCAAGAGTTCAGATTATGTTGATGAACTCTTTCATTCTCTACCTAATCTATTTATCTGTCAAGATTAAGATGTTTGATAGATTTTTATTCTCTAGCCTACTAACATGAAATTTAAAACATGATCATACCAGGATTAAGAAATCTGATTTGTCATGGTCTGTGACATTTTGGACAAGTTGCACACAAATATTTATTTTTTTACAATCAAACTAGAAAACAAGAGGGGTGTGATTTAGAATTTGTTAGGCCTCCCTCTCTTTCTCCTTGGTTTAGATTTGAGCATTAAGAACCAACAATTTATTTTCCTAGTCTATCCTACTGACAAGTCAAGTTTAAATAGTTTGACAAGTCTTCTTTCACTAATCTATCAATAAAAATTTAAACACGTCTAATCATGATTAGGCTGTAATATTAAACAAGACTCTTTTTCTTAACAAGTAGTGGAATTTATGCTTGCACACTTTCAGCAATAATTTTTTTTGGGTATGGGGTTGTACCTATTCTTTTCCTTCCCTCTTTTACCTCTTTTTTTTGTTTTTTTGTTTTTGTTTCTCTTATCTTTCATCAAGCAATGTTATGTATAGTGAATGAAAGCTTCAAATTAGGAAGTTTGACAAAAATAGTGCTGGAGCATCCTGCCATTGACAGGAGCTCCAAATAAATCAGTTCCATCTAGCTCTTGCAAAAAGAATGCATTGTTACCTCTAGCTGAATGAATTATGTAAGGACCCTTCAATAATTTTACAAATTTTCCATGCTTTTCTTTTCCCTCTCTCCTTGAATCCCACTTTAGAACTTTGTCTCCAATGTGAAAATCACTAGCCTTGGTCCTTCTGTCAAATATCTTCTTGATGTTTTGTTACACTACTTGTATTCTCTTGTAAACTTTTTCCCTTGATTGTTGCGAATGAATGGTTTGGTTCAACCTTCTTTTCATATATTTCTCTTCTGATTGAACCTCTTGGAGGAGCTTCATCATTGGAACTCCCAAGGATGTTGGGAAAATTTCATCCATGCCATACACTAGTTGATAGGGAGACATACCGATTGATTTCTTGGTGGTTAGTCTATCAGCCCATAGTGCATGCACTAGTTTGCTATGCCATGTTTTTTGCTTTTCTTCCAGCAGCTTCTTGATGATGTTCACCAATATTTTTTTATAGGACTCAGTCAGCCCATTACCTTGAGGGTAATAAGTTGTTGAATGTCATAGTGTTATGCGGTATTTGTAGAAAAATTCCACCATTTTTTTAGACTTAAATGCAGCAGCATTATCGGTGATGATCTTTATTGGGAAACTAAACCGGGACAAGATGTTGGTGACTAAATCATTGGCATTCATAGAAGGGATGGCTTCTATCCACTTGGTGAAATAGTCTGTGGCAGTGAGGATCCACTTATGTTGGCCATATGAGGTAGAGTGGATTTCTCCAATGAAGTCCAAACCCCATTGTTGAAAAGGAGCTACAACACTGATAGGAAGCAAAGGTAAAGGTAGAAGTTTTCTCTTGCCATCAAATAATTGGTACTTATGGCAAGTCATCACTATCTTGTGGGTATTGGGGAAAAGGGCGGCCAATAGTAGCCAGCACTAAGGATCTTGTTGGCAATGGTTTTCCAGTAAAGGGTTACACCATTTTTTGTTCATCTAACCTATTATCATTACATGGGCCCAAGTACACCATGTAAGACCAATTTTACCCAAATTAAAATTGCTTTCACTATGAAAATAACTTAGTAAACCACCTTTATTAAGTTGTTTATGATCTAAATAGGAAACCCCATGAGGAAATATTAAATAAATATACATTTGTTTGATTTTCTGCAAGGATTAATTAGTTAAACAACAGTTTAATTAATATTCCTGGTTATATTTAATCCAAAACAAGGAAATTTATTAGATAAATAATTATTTATCTTAATATTTTTAAATAATAATTATTTAAACCTTATTTAAATAATGTTATTTGTTAAATGACTAAATCACCCTTAAATAATTAAAAAAATCATTATTTGTTTGATTATTACTCAACCACATCCTTAAAATGATAAATAAATCATTTATTTATTTATTATTTACAAATAAAGGGATTTGACCGAAGTCAAATTCCTTTTCCCTCCAACAAATATAATAAAATATTCCATAAAAGTTGGCTCTTGATTTGGTTAATAATATTTTAATTATGCACCAATATCTAGACTAACTCAATATTTTTTTTTATAAACAGAAGGGTTTTCCCATTCATTTATCACCTCTTGTTGCCTAAATATCACTATGGATCTATACTTTTTGTATGGCTATTGATCCACCATCATAGTCATATTTTGCAACCATTTTTGTCTTGGTTTTATACACCATCAAGAGAGAGGAATTCTAGATTTCAAGAGCCGAGGACCTTCAAGAACCCATCCCATTGAGGAGAACTGGGAACACCTTCCTGTGTTTTCCTCCCAGGTGCCCATAATACAAAATTCATTCAACATATTCTTGTCTTTTCTATTGGATGCATGGAGTAAATGTTGTTTTTTCTACTGCTTAATGTCTTCTAATGCATAGATATAGATTTTTGCAGCATTTATCTTGATCACCTAACTGCAGATCTCAGGATATTAGTAGCCATATTTTTTTTTAGGGTTTTTTTTTATGCGCAACTAAAGTGGTATTTTTTCGTTAGCTTGGAATTAAGATTCATACTAACAACTGGCAACTCCACACGGGTTTACTATTACGACCGCTATCGTTTTTCTGATCCTTTCATATCCTACTGATTCAAATGCTAGGATTTCTCTTTAGCCCCTTTTTTTTTCTTTTCATGATGTTTTTTTTAACCTATAAAACCCTAAAAGATAAAAATTCTAACTTCCGTGTGTTTTCAGACCTATTGCGTAGGTGACATACATCAGTCGCAGCTGAGACAACAAATTTTTCTGAAATCTGCCGCCGAGAGTGCTGGAAGTGTAGGTCGCACTTTTTGGCCCAAAAAATGTGACTCGACCCTTAGGACACACCTTTCAGCCCAAAAACTGCGCCCTCTGCTGAAAATAGGTCAGAAACTGCGACCTAGACTTTTTGCAGGGATTTTTCTAAAAGTTTTCTGGGTTTGTCTGAGCCTCTGTTCAGGGTTGTCTGACCTCCATCTCCACCCGTTTTAGACCTGTACTTGTTTTTTTTTGCTTAAATAAGTGGGAACCTAGCCCCCTAGGGCTTCAATACCCTCCACCTTTTTTGGAAGATTTTTTGCTATTGCAGGTTGTCTGAAATTTTAGTGTCTTCAGCCTTTTTTTAGATCTGATACCTCACCTTTAGATCTGCTTCAAATCAGTTTTTTATCCATCCAAATCACCTCATTTATCTTTTTTTGGGTTTTCCATTAGGGTTCACTCTGTTTCCTTCCAGGATATAGCTTTTCGCCACCTCTTTTACATAAATTTTTCCTCTAATTTGTTGTTGTTTTCTCCACCACTTTCCAACAGATTTTGTCTTTTAGATCCCTGTCCCTCTTGACCTTAGATCTATTATCTTTTTTAGTGTGTTTTGATTAGTTTTTTACTCACCTATAGACTAGTTTTTGAGAGACCTATCTCCTTGGGTTTAGATTATTGCATTATTATCTGTTTATTTTATGTTTTTGCAGGCCTATATACTATCATTTGCAGGTTTATTATGGCTATACAACACACTTTTTCTTTTTCTCTATGAACTTCTGGGTTTAAAAAATAAAATTTACACAATTTTACACACACACCCTAAGCGAAAAATGGCTTGGTTGACACTGCCAAGCAAAGACTCTAAAACATTGAAATCAATTGATCCTGCACCTCTCTGCCCTTGTTTCGACATTGTAATCAGTTGATCCTACACCTCCTTGCCCTTGTCAGTCTCTTTTTCCTTTGTGCTGTGTTTGTATCATCATCATTGCGCCACCAAGGTGTTTATCCCAGAGAATTCTTGGCCTTCATCCACAGTTTCTGGTAGGAAGACTTATTCCTCCGCTTAGGATTCGAGTTAGTCCTCCACCGAGTCTGCACTCTGACTCTTCTTTTGGTCCTTTGGGTTCTCCTTCTCATTCTGCCATTGATTCTCCCCCTGTCACCTTCACCATGTCTGGTGCAAGACCTAATGCTGGGAATACCACTAGTGGGATTGCAACGGACACTACCTCAGCTACGCCCTTGCTCCCCTTCATGGCAAGCCTCAGCCTCCCCGATTTTGACCAGTTGATAAACAATCCTAATTACACCATGACACTAGTTTGCCTTCTATTTTGACGAAGCTCCCTTCTGACATCCCAAAGTTTGAAGGCCTTGCTGAAGAAGATCCTTCAAATCATGTTCGATCTTTGCACATGTGGTGTTTGTCTAACTCTATTACCGATGACTCTATTTTTCTTCGGTTGTTCCAACGTACACTTACAGGTGAAGCTTCTAAGTGGTATGTTGATCAGGCCCCTTACTCTCATACCACCTTTGCAACTCTTGCCCGAGATTTTCTGTCTTACTTCCAGCTTCCCCTTCATTATGACACTGGTATCGAACTTTTGACTTCTTTCCATCAATCATCTATGACCCGCCTATCCATTCATGTCCAGGAATGGCAGAGAAGAAAGAGCCTATGTCAATCTCCTACCTTCGAAGACCGTGTCTACATGGACTGGTTCCTTATATCTCTAATGCCTCCTATTGAGAAAGATGTCACATCAAATTTTTCTCAAACCAAAGAAGCCGCCCTCTAAATGGCGTTAAAATATGACCTGATCTATGCTCAGTCAGGTTATGTTTATACCGTTCTACCTGATCTTCCCAGACCCGGTGGTGCCAATGCACCAGAGGTACTCATGCTGCCGACGATATTGTTGGAGCTCTCTCTAATCCATACGCTAAACCTCCCATGGGCTATGGTTTTTCTTGGGGGGGGGGGGGGGGCGGGGGGCAGCACCTCCTGCATTTTCCCCCCTCCTGGTAGCACGTATCGAGGATACGACATGCCTCCTATTTTTTCCCATTCTCCTATTTACCACACTATTACCCAACCTCCTTAATATCCATATCCACAGCTTGGTGCTCCAACTCCTCCAGCATTAGCATCTCTGCCTCCCTTTCCCTCTTAACCCCTGCAACAGCAGCCACTGGCCCCTCAGGAGTAGGTGTATGCATAGCAAGGATTTGTGGCTACCTAACCCCCTGAAGGACAGGTGGTCACTCAACCTCTTCCATCTGGTACGTCTGATTACTAGGTTCTGATGATGAACTCTGATCAACCTATAACCATAGACATCAATCTTTAGACTTAGTCCTTTCAATACAACAGGTCTCCACTACGTCTGTCCCCGAGCTACCTCCTTTGGTCTCTACGAAGCCTCTTTAGACACCAAATGGTCCCTTTCAGATCCCTTGGGCTAAGGTGGAGGTTCATACCAAGATACCTAAAGGACCACTATGCCGAAATGCTGCTTCTGGAAAAGATGCCCATTCGTATAGCATATTAGATGATTTGGCACAATATCTTGTTGCCATTTCAATGCTGGAACTCCTCCAGTCCTACCCTTCACAATGAAAAGCTTTACTATTTTCCATGGGCATTGTAGATCCTTGTAACGATCGATTTATTGTTTTTGATGTTGACCAGTCATAACATCCTCCTCTCCCTGCTTCTGTCACCTTCCAAATCCCAGTCAAGATCCATAATGCCAACGTTTCCCAGTGCATTATTGATGAGGGTGCATCCACCTGTGTGATGTCCACTTCAGTTTGGAAGCAAAGCAACTCAGATCACCTGAGTTGGCTCCTTCCATGATCACTCTTTGAGCATCGGATGGCAACACCTCCCAGCCCATTAGCTTATTTTGCAATTGTCCTATTACTCTTGCAGGCAAGACTGTTTGCGTTGACGTTGAAGTCATAGATGCCCCCTTAGATTACAACATTCTATTGGGGCGTAGCTACACTTATGCGATGTATATTGTCCCATCTGTGGTTCACCGTAAGATGTTCTTCCCTCATAATGGAAAGATAGTCACCATTGACCAGTTGACATATTACAAAGCGAAGTCTCAGACCTCCTCTGAGTCCACCATCTCTTCGATGGCCAATAAGAAAACCATCGATCCTTTGACCAGTGTCTCATCTAGAGTCTACAAAGATTCCTCATTGCTTGGTACATTCCCTAGTCTTCCCCCTCCTATCTATGATTCCAGCTCATCGAATGTTTGCATGATGCGATCGTCTCGGGCTTCCCTCAAGTGGCCCACCTCGGCTAGTCAGCATCCTCCTCACCCTCCGCAGCCTACTCCTAGCCCTTCAATTTAGCCTTCTAGACCTCCTCCTCCTGGCCCTTTAGCTGGTATCCATGAGCCTCTTTACCCTCCTGGAATGGTTCCTCCAGGCCTTAACTATTTAGGAGTCGTCCCGCCTGGCCATTACCTCTCTGGTCAGATACCGTTCCTAGCTTCTCCCCTAGGAGTGTACACGATATCTGCCATGGCCACCCTATCTCTTCCTAACTTGACCCTTGGTATTCTTGTATGGTACCTTGATCCTCCAGCCACTACCCCGCTTGGTCAACCCGAACCTTATCTTTCTTTGACCCTGGTTCAACTGGTCCCCATGAATTCTCCCACTGCAATAATGCCTCAGCCACCTCAACAGGAACCACTTCCTGTTGCGACCACTTTAGGTAAGAAGGGAAAAGCTCGCAAGAAGGCATCAAAATACAAGGCTGCCCCGACAAACCCTGCCCCTCCTCGGCCTCCAAATAATACCATCATATGTGCTTTGTGTGATGTTGTTGGTGATGCCACCCATACTTGTTCGAAGTTGCCTCATATCAAGCCCATGGTTAATGTCGTGTCCCCTGAGTCCACGGTCCCAAAAGCCTCTTTTCCTTCCTCGACTGCAACCAGGAACCCAAAGACTATTCACACTAACCATCCCTGTGCTTTGTGTGATCTCCATGGCCATTATACCCACCTCTGTCCCCACCTTAAGAACTTCCGCACCTCTTTAGTGGCAGTTCGCTAATTCGAGGCCAAGTGCAACGAGTCCACTGCTCCCTTATTTGTGCATTTTTCTTCAGAAAAAATTAAGGACATGAATGCTCCCATTGACATTCTCCCTCCTGATGTTGAGATGACGGAGCCTTCGTCCACCATTTTCTACCTATCATCATCAATGAGACCCTCGGTGGAAGTAACCTTAGAGACTTCCCCTAATGTTTCACTTTACCTCCCTCCAGCGATCACCATGGGCTCAACATCAGTAGATCCTTTATCTACTTACTCTTCTATCACCCCTTGTGACAATGCGCATGTGAACCTCTCTTCTCATGATGATGATTCAGGTAGCTTTGACCTGTCAGGTGGTCTTTCTTCCACCAGTCACCCCATCTTCTATTATTATGACAACATTATGGAAGTATTTACCACCCCTGACTTTATCTTTCCCCCCTGTTACACAGTAATTTGTCACCGTCCCTACCATTTCCCATCCCGCACAATCGAGGACCCATTTTGTGACCTGTGAACATTGTCATGCCTTGAAAACATCATCAATGCATCCCTCTAAGCATGAGCTTCAATTTCCCTAAAGACATCTCCTTTTGCATTGGCGCGGGCAGACAGTTCAGAACTCGCGCCAATGGGGAAAATCCTGCAAAGAGGCCGCGCCAACTGGCGCTCTGTCCCAGAGCAGTAGTCGCGCCAGCCAATTTAAGGAGTGTTTTTTAAATAAAGATGGTGGAAGTTGTGTTTCAACAAACTCAGAAACCATTGCCTATCTTGAGTTGGGAGGTTTGGCTGCGGGAGTTCTATAGAAGGGAAGTGGTTTTGCCACCTCCCATGGAACCTTCCTTGTTGATAAGGCCAATCCCAAAATAATAGGGATCCCAACTCCCTCCTTCCCCATCTATAAAAGCCTGCTCAATTCCATGGCAAGCTAGTCTTGAAGTGCCTAAGCTTTGAATCTCCAAATTCCCAAGAGCCTTTGTGCTGTAAGAGCCCTCTTCCTTCCCTTAAGGCCGACTCAAGTAAGGAGACTATTGTCGAGAGACTCGGGAGAGGTTTTCCCTTTCCCTGGCGAGCTTTGTGAGACGTGAACGACTGGAGACCCATCCGAAGGAGACCACGACGTCAGAACTTTGGTTGTAATCTCTTTCGATCGTTATTTAATGAATGATTACGATTATGGTTCCACTCTGTTTTCAATTATGTTAATATGAGTAATATCCTTTCTGACTGATATTTAGTTATGTATGCCTGATTTTACGCTTGTATCTATTTGTTTCTTGCATGTGCAGGTGTCCATCTGCGGAGATCGTGGAGGATTGTGATCTGCCGAGGCTGAGGAACGGGAACGCTTTATTCTTCAGATCGTAGCATTGGATTCCAGGTAGGCTTCCATCTTTGGTCTTTTCATTCGTAGCTAGGAACTTGCATCGTAACATTTCGTGATTGTTGCTAGACCCCTGCTGGGCTAGTAGGGATCGCCTCTATCCGCAGAGGGGATTTACCTCCTCAACACCCCTTACATCGAACCCATGCATTCAAACCACATACACCTCGTGGCCATTACATTGACACCCAATGTTTGGGTAAGGGGGCACCCATATTTGAGAGACCAGGAGAAGTAATCCTCCACCACTCTCCTAGTGTATCTAGTCGTGTTGGTTCTAGTACCATTATGCTTCCCCATTTAGAAGAACCTCTAGAGTCCCATATCGCTTCAGATCACTCCAGGGATGATACCCCTCATCATTCCTTCATCTTACATCAACAACCCAGTCCCTTCGACATTGTTGTTGACCAACTTGTAGGTTTTCTAGGAGAGCACAAGTTCATTATCTCCAAATCCTCTCTTTGGGATAGTGACACCATGTATGCCAACCTAGAAACTTAAAGTCCATTTGATTCATATATGCAGTACCAAAATAGATTCGTAATCCTCCATTCCCTTTCTCAAACTACATAACCATAATGAAAACAAATGGCACACCACATCATTAAAATTTGTTTGGATTCCCCTTTTTCTAAATACATTTTGGCATGACCACAACATTCTTGGGGGCACCTATGTCCTTCAACCATAAAAGTCCCAGATCTTAGCCAAAACAACACTGAAACCCCCTTTCTCTGTCAGGTCGCACTTTTCAGGTCATTTCCTGGGATAGGTTGCAGTTTTCTGCCTAGTACCTGCTATCTAGGTCGCAAAACAGACCCCAAAAAAGTGTGACCTGGCTTGTTCATGAGAACGAGGTACCTAAACTAAACTTTCAATCCATTGAAATGAAAGAGTAGGATTAGATCTCTTACCTGCAACTGACAGATCTCAATTCCAACGGTCGGTTTCTCTGCTACGATTGCCACAAGATTTAGGGCCTTCTCTCCTCACTACATTCACCACAACTCCACATGCAAATGAGTGAATTTGGAGGGAAAATTCCTTATTAAAAGAAAATCCTTGATTTTTCTTTCACCTGCTGCAGCCAAACCGTAGCTCAGTTTGATGAACCATATGTACCGTTGGAAAGCTCTCACTGATCCCTCAAATGGGTATCTGTTAGTTTTTAGTGACCTGATACTTTACCAGGACACATTTTATCCAGGTAGTGTCACTTTAGCCCTCCTCAAAATCAAATTTCTTCACTTGCAACACTCGTACTGGGGGCACCACTTTTCCTCCATACTTGTCCACGCTCGTGTCGAATTTCATCATGATTTACCATCTTGTACTCATTTTTTTATGGTCCCTGTTAGCCCCCTATAAATTCCTTGACAAGCAAGCAGGGGGCTAAATTGTTTTTGAGCCTTCACGGAATGCATTTTTCCTGAAAACGCATCATCCTTGAAAGCCTCTCCATACCCTCTGCCCTTTGGTAAAATTCCACTGTTGTTTCCAAGCCTCTCTATTGTGAAAAGAGTGTCCAAAGGTCTTTCCCCTTATTTCATCTTCACTTACCCCCTATTTCCCTCTCTTCTTCCCTCCCCTTTTTCCTCTAAATTATCCCAAAATTCCCTTTAAATCCTACACACACCCCTCGTTTGGTTTAATCTCCCATTTATTCCCCTATCGTTACCCCTTTATGGCCTCAACTTGCATTAAAAAGGGGCCGAAACCCATATTTTAACATATATCAGAGCCTAGCCCCTTTGGCCAGCCCCCAAAGCCATTTCCTCCACTTAACCCAGTGCCAAGACCAGGTGCCAAGGTGAAAAGCACTTAGCACAATTGGATATCGATAGCACTATTAACCGTCGATCTGTATAGATCAGACAGTCTTCGCAAACTCCATAGCGTCTGTGGCCAACCCCTTTCACCGCTCCGATCACATATCCATCATCCGTATGATCTGCAAATCAACGGTCTGCATTTCATCTGCCCCGGTGGTCCCTGCGTGGCACCATGTGTAGAAACCGGTGGTTTCTATAGCACCGCCTTTGGAAGTTGGGCGGTATTTTTCATTTCGCAGTGATGCCATTCACCGCATGACACGTTTCTTCGAGCACTATTTAAAAACTACCCCCCATCGCGCATTAACGTTCGACTGTGGACCCGGCGTGATATGCGTGTACACCGTCCGATCTGAAGTTGTCCATCCAACGGTGATTGCGGCACGAGGATTCTCAGGAGTTAGCTCAAGGAAAAAGAGACCACTGTCCCATCGTTTGTCGCCCTCCGATGCGTTCTCAACCATCGATCTCCTCCGGAGATCGGACAGTCCAGATTAACTGCATGCCCCGCCATTGACCAGGTCCCGCCATGTCACCCATTCCACGTGTTTTCATATATTTTTGTTGCATTTTCGTCCGTCCCCTTTATATTTCTTTCAAAGGTCAAAATGTTAAAGTTTCACATTGAAGTTTGCGGCATTCTGCCAACCTTCACCAGACCATTCTCCATTGTTTCGCTGTGTTTTTTCACCATCACCCTGCACTGTTCCACCATTTCACCGGGCTGTACTGCCATTCTCATTTTCCCCGCTGCATCCACCCTCCCCATGCATGGTTTTCTTAACGAGTTTATGTGTTTTGCAGGGTTATAGGCAGGTGGAAAACCGCCATGGTTCACAGTCACTGTTGCAGTGATAAAGAACACAGGGAAGACCTTGTGTAGAGATCAAAATTATGAGGAAAGGCTTGGGAAGCTGTTATGACATGAATTTCATTAAAGGAATAAGGTTAAACTCTGTAAAACCTTTTCAGAGCCATTAAAGCATAGAATTCACTGACAGAGACAGGAATGGAGTAGCAAAGGAGTATCAGTGAAAGATTAGAGAATTTAAGACCGATAATCAAAGATTTTTGAAGCCTGGAGTCAGTAGTTAAAGGCAAGGTACCAGATCGAAGACATCATGGATCACACACAGAAAACCATATCATCAGGGTGTTTACATTGGCATAATGTTCTTTCCATATAAGGACAAACTACCCATACCATCTGCATGTTATTTCCTGTCCCAGAGGAAATTTCCATCCTGACAATAGTCCTATGCTATCAGAAGCATTTGTTAAAAAGTATGGTAGACCTAAAATCGTTGATCTGCCTTTGTTCAGTTCACTCGTATTCTGCAGAGGTGCTATAGCAAGTACATTAGAGACATACCTGGAGTAAATTGCAGCCTGACGAAGACCACTCTTTCATCCAAAGAGTACTGAAGATAAATTCCCAAAATTTAAAATAGAATGGGCCTCGGCCTTCTTCCTCTTCTGAGTTTTAATGCTACATTTAATTTTCATCTACCCCCTCTATCTCTCACTCAGCTATAAAATTCACAAAGGAACCCATTGTAAAGGTTTTTGTTGATCAGATATCTGTGAATTAAAATTTGTTCCTTTTGAGACATAGTCTCTGTGTAAAGTTGTAAGATAGGCTGAGGAAGATGTTTTCAGACTAAATATCAAGCTATTGGTAATGTTGTACATGACTGGTGTTGCTCTTTAATATGACAAGCACATTTCTTTAGATCCTGATTTAAAGCAGTGGTTATGTTTTTCTATCTCTATATTTGTTTTACCTGGTAGTTCATTACATTTCATTTCTACTGGCTCGCATCAGAAATATGGCATAGGATTTAACCTTGTTAGGTACCCTATGTTTCTACTCTCCTTGCCTTCAATTTTTTCTACCGTATGTTGGCGAAAATTCAGGTCTCGCGGTACATCAAAGACATACCTGGAGTAAATTTCAGCCTGTCAAAGACCACTCTCTCACCCAAAGAGTACAGAAGTTCGATGCATAGACATTAAAACAGAATGGTTTTTGACCCACTGCTCCTACTCTGTTTAATGTTTCATTTAGTGTTTCATCTACCTCCTATGCCTCTCTTTCTGATATAAAAACTCATGAGAAAACATTGTAAAGGTTGTTGATCGGATATCTGTGAACTGTAAGATGTTTCTCTTGAGACATAGTGCTCTGTGTAAAGTGGTAAGATAGGCTAAGGAAGATGTTTTCAAACTGAATATCAAGTTGTTGGAAATGTTGTACATGACTGGTGTTGCTCTTTAATATGACAAGCACATTTCTTTGGATCCTGATTTAAAGCAACGGTGATGTTTTTCTTACTTTGTCTTGATTTTCCTTTGTAGTTCATCACATTTTAGTTCTTCTGGCATGCATCAGAAATCTGGCATAGGATTTACCCTTGTTAGGTACCCTATGTTTCTACTCTCCTTTCCTTTAATGTTTTCTACTGTATGTGTTATCTGAGGATTGATTTCAAGCTAATTTAACTAGTGTAGTGGTCAAATATATACTGCTAGCTGATGTGTGAATTAATGAAATCTGTTTCTTAGATGTTCTTGTTAGGCTGTAATTGAATGAATTGGGATACTGGGAGTTTAGAACTCTGTCTCTGTCTCATCAAGGTCCTTTTCAATTAATTGAGCTTTTCTAAGTTCTCTTAAGTTGGATGCCAAATCATTGAGAGTTCAAAGTCTCTCTCTGATCTCAGGTTTTCTCCTTTGTGTTTAAATCTCTAATTTTTCCTTGTCTAAAGAGTTAACCTTTTAGGTCTTGGATCACAAGTTGTCCAATGGCATGTCCTGTCCTTGGATCTGATTTCTGAAAGGTCACCTTGGAGGTTTTGTTGCTTTCACCTTCTCTCTTGTCTTTCCATGCCCCGCTATCATCTTTAAGATCCAATGCTTTAGATGACTAGCCCAACTGAAAGCCTGCATATTGAATAACAAGTAAACCCTTTCCTGACTCCATTGCCCAATGGTCTCGAGTGTTCTCTGATTTATCTCCCCTTTGCCTAAAATCCCCTTTCTCATCCTTGTCTTATATTTAACCCTTCTTTCTTGATTCCCAACAACCAAACAAAACCAAACAAACAAACCCGTGCCTATAAATAGCCTAATATCTTAACACAGAAGTTTCAAAGACATAAAACCTTTTCTTATATAGAGAGATCCCTCTCTGGACCCAGGAGGGCTAGATCTTGAGGTCTGAAAGTGGTTCTGATGTTGTCTCATCTTTTGGTATTGCCAACTTTCCAAAACATGAGAACCCCAACACTTGGGACCACTTCCCATGCACTGTTTCTCATAATGGAATCACACTCCTCAACCATGGCATCAACCCATACTGTCTGCTACACTGCTTCCTCAAAAGAGGATGGTTCTATCGCAATACACTCGCTCATAAGAGCCATGTATCCATTATAAATGTCTGGGGAACTTCTCTGCTTGTGCTGTGATGTAGGTGCACCTACATTCTTTGTCGCATCTAGCATCAATCTGTCAGCCTCTCTGGTACGCTTCCTACCATTTCTAGTGGATGGCTCTACATGAGTCGTTTTTGCCACTCACTATTCCTCTCCATGTGGCTACTCCACATCCTGAGTTTCATCCTTTTTCGCTAAGAGTTCCTCTTCTGCATGCAAGTGAAGCTGCCTCTCAAGGTACAATCACATGGATTTCTCCTTGTCAAATTTAACATCTCTTCTGAAAACTGTCATCTTGTTAGCTGGAAAATACACCCGATAGTTGTGGGGAATATCAGTGTACCCCACAAATATCCCAACCCCTGCTAGTGGTTCTAGCATCTTCTGACATCTTTGGTCACATGGAAATAGATAGATGAGCCAAAAATTTTAAAATATGAAACATCTATTTCTTACTTGAGAAAGCCTCTTATGGTGTACTCATTCGAAGTATTTGATGAGGACTACAATTCTGCAAAAATACCGTTGTGTTGCATGCCTCTACCCACAGATCAAACGATAGGCCCTAATCATGTAGCATAGCTTCTACTACTCCCACAATTGTTATGTTATTTCTTTCTACAACCCCATTCTATTGTGGGTTATGGGGTGCAATCAATTCTATCTAAATTCCTTCTTTGGTGCAGAAGTTCTTGAATTAATTAGAGATATAATCACCACCATTGTTGCTCCTCAGAGCCTTCACCTTATTCCCTGTATCTTTCTCTACCAGTTATTTGAACTCAAAAAACTTGGAGAACGTATAATCTTTCTTCTGCAGAAATAAGATCCAACACTTTCTAGAAAAATCATCAACAAAAATCACATAATACCTATGATTTTCTGTGGATGCTGTTGAGAATGGTCTGCACACGTCTGAGTGAACTCTCTCAAGGATTACCACTTCTTGGTTCTCCTTCTCATGAAATGTGGCCTTTGTATACTTCCCCATGGTACATGACTTGCATGTGTCTATTTGCTCAAGTGTACCCTTTGGAAGACCTGTAGAAATTTGTTGCATGATCCTCAAAGAATTGTGGTGTAGATGACCCAACCTACTGTGCCATAACTCACTGGTATCCCGACTCACCACCCCATCTTCTTTACTTCTCAATGTTGTGCAGCCATCTACATAAATTTTGTAGAGGTTCTTCGCACAAACCCCAATATTCTTTACTTGTCCCGTGGCTTTGTGATGAAGGAACACATTTCCTTCACTCAAAATCACATCATATCCAAGATCCTCCAACATAGAAACTTAAACTAAATTATTTTTCAAACCTAGTACATGCATGACATATTTTAATATGAAAGGTTTACTTGACTGTCTCTGGAAAGTAACTGTACCAATCCTGGTAGTGCTATACCTCCTATCATCACCCATATCGATGTACATCTGAAGATCCTTCTCCTCCAAGCTACTAAAGGGTTCTTTGTTGCTAGTCATGTGGAAATATGCTCCACTATCCAAGTAACACATAGATCCCATCACAGTTGACACCATGCATGTGATGAGAGATAATTCCAAATCAAACTATGAGGCCAAAGCTTCACCCCCTATAGCTCCCTGAGCCTTCTTGTTGTTGTTCTTCTTTTGTGGACAATTTGTGGTATAGTTTCCATGATCATGAAAGTTGACACATTTCACCATTGACATGTCTCACTTCTTGCCTTCTTTGCCAGTGTAGGTTTTGGAATAGGACTTCTTCCCTTTCCCCTTATTTTCCTTACCAACCAAGGCACAATTTTCCTCATCATCATACTTGGATGAGGATCCATCCCTAGTATTCTTCCGAAACTCATCTTGTACCAAATCCAACCATAGTCACTCCCAATTTGGTAACTTTTCCCTTCCATTCACAAAGTCTTGGTAGCTATGCCAACCCTTGGGAAGGCCTAGAAGTGCTAGGCTCACCAAGTCATCATCAGCTACAGTAATCCTAACACTTCCAAGCTCATATCGACATTGAGTGAAATTGGTCAAGTATTTTTGGATTGTGTTGCCCTTCTTCATTTTGATTTTCCTGAGCTTGTCCTTGAGTGCCAATTTTCTGTGGTCACTGCTTCTTTGAAATAGATCTGTCAAGCCCTTCCAAATAGCATATGGTATTGCCTTGCCATGGAGACTCGAGAAAATATGATCTTGAACTCCCTCTAATAAGATCCTCCTCGCCTTTGTGACATTCTTCCTCCATGATTCATGCTGCGCAACATCTGCCTGGTTGGGTTCAGGAATATCAGTGTCAATGAGCTCCTTCAACCCATTATCCTCCAATACTACCTCCATCCTGTCCTTCCATGCAATATAGTTCAAATTTACCTTGAGTGCATATTCGAGTCTCAAGCCAGTGAAAGAGATTATCATCAGATTCTAGCTCCAAAGAATGTATCTGCAAATTTGAATACTATTCAACACAAACTCAATTTCTTCTCCACTATTGTGATTCCTAGCACTCTGATACCATGTAGAAATTACAACAATGGATTTAATCTGATCATGCAATGTACTAAAACAAGATACCGAATCCTTCTACAATATTTGTAGAATATAAATCACAATCGCTCAATCACATGCAAGTAAGAAAAAGATGTAAATCAATCACACAACACAATATTTTCCTAGGGAAATTAACTGCTAAAAACCCATCTATCTCTATTGTATAATAATCCAAGGAATCATGAAACAATACAATGCATGTGTGCTCACAAGAACCTCATACACTCTACCAATCGTCTCACACTAATATAGGCACAATTGGACAAACACATAGCCAATTTTTTGCCCACCTTCAACCTACCTTGCTCACGCATTTCCTAGGAAAATAAATCCCTATTATATAGGAATTCCAACCTTCCTTGACTGTGCAATCCTTCATGGGCATCTTGTGGCTTTATAATTTCACTTGGGCAGTTCGCTAATAGTACAACTGATAGTTTACTTCCATTGAACCTTTGTCTCAACTGGGTCTTCATATGATTTGACATGCATGTAGCTAATAATAGCAAATCATCAGTTACTCAGTAGATCACTACTTGTGAATTAAATCTAATTTAATTCGCTTGACCTCTCACTAGCTCATCACTTAGTTATAACTAATTAAACTGATTTTAACTCAATTATTTTGAGTTAACTGATTAAAATCACACTACACTAGTGCATTAACTGCAATTGGACCCCTAAAATAATATAATCTCTCTACGTGCCTCACAAATGACCCTCAACTCGAAATTATTGAGCTAACTAAGTCTATATCACTTATTTACCTAATACAAGTTGTTATGAGATACTATTACAATTTATTGTCTAATTTATTTAAGTGAAAAATAAATTAGACACACATTTTCTTGTTGAATTTTCAACATAAGGAGTTTCAGGTTAGGGAAAAAGTGTACTTGCACATCAATCCCAAGAAGAGCTACTTAAGGTTCGGATCATGTGCCAAGTTGGCACCTCGGTATTATGGGCATTTCAAGATTTTTGAGAGGATTGGACCAGTAGATTATCAACTTGCACCACTCTGAAAGTGAAATTCCATGATGTTTTCCATGTGTCATTTCTTAAGAAGTATGTTAAAGATGTTGATCATGTGATTGACTATTCTATATTGCAAGTGGAGAAATAAGGGGAATTCTAGTCGTAACCTCAATGCATTTTGTAGAGAAATATGCTCATGATCCATAACAGAGAAATCAAGTAGGTTAAAGTGTAGTGAAAGCACTTTGGGCTCGATGAAGCTACATGGGAGATGACGGATCAGATGCAGGCTATGCATCCTTCTCTATTCATTGTTTGAGAAAATATTTTTGGTATAGGTTTTGATGTGATATTTTAGTATATGTACATATGTATATGGATGTAAATATCACCATGAGTTTTGTTATAAATATCCAATAAGCGGTATGGGTGTCATGTCATTATGGTTGTTATGTTATTATGTTGTCTTGTTGGTTGCTTCTCAGTAGGTTAATCATTGTGAATACTGCAATGAGCTAGGTTATAAATATCCATGGGTAGTATGTCTTGCTATCAGCAATATTGTTGGTTATAGGTGGCATTTAACACTTCATGCAATAAATTTAATAAAGGAAAAATAATTACCATGGTCACAGGACACGTATTCCAAGATAAAAATTGGGAAAAAAATTCTAGTGTGGGTGTTAATTTGGTTTATTATGGATATGGAAATTGGAAAAGGAAATGGCAAAGGATTTGTAAAGGCAAAGTGGAATTTATTGGCATTTATTTATGAAATTAATGAAAATTAGGAGAAAAGGAAGGTGAAAGGTTACAGGTTGCATGCGAGGAGGAAATTGAAGGAAAATAATGGAAAATGAAGAAATTATAGGCCTCATTGATAAAAAGGCTTATGAGGATTAGTTGGTACATTTTTTCAGTTCAGATTTTGGCAGTTCAGTTTTAGGGCTCTCATTCTCTCTCTCCTACTCTTGGACACTTGGAGTTTTCTTGGAGCACTCTTGGAGGAGTGTGGCACACTTGGGATTTGGAGAAATAAGGCAAACAAAAATTAGGAAAGCACAAGAGGACATCAGGATCAACAATTACAATATATTTTTCTTGCAGGTACTGAGTTGCATGTATGATTTCCTTAATAGTTTTGGCACACATGGCACATGCATGTGGTTTCTTGGTCATTATTTTTCATTGGCATGGAGGATTTCCTAAATTGATAGAGGTTTTTCCAAGCCTTGACATTTCCTGGATATCCATGGTGTTGTAGGAGTATTTTCCTTTTGTTTTTTGGTTAGTTCTCATGTTCCTTTGGTTGTGGGTTGAGTTATTAGTTTCTGGAGCCTTGGTTGGATAAATTCATTGGAGCCCTGTAATAGATTTGGTTGAATTACTAGTCCTAAAGCCTTGGTTGGACAAACGATTTGGAGCCCTTGATGGGTTGAGTTACTAGTGCTGGAGCCTTGTTTGGAAAAATTATCTGTACCCCGGCAAGAATTGTGGGTTGAGTTACTAGTCCTGGATCCTTGGTTGGAACAAATTCTCTAGAGCCCTCAACAGCTTGGGTAGAGACCAATCTGGTTCTGTTTAGTGATGTTTGACCGTGAGGTGGAATCACCAGTTGAGGGTTGAGTTGGTTTAGATTCTGGACACCCTCGTTGATTTTTTTTGGATTTGTTTCATGAGATCCCACATTCATGCTTAGAATGTGGCACATGGGTGATTGGATGAAGAGATATTTGTCTCAGCCAATCTATGGTTGAGGGGAACATGGAAGTCCTAAAACTGGTTGGAATTTACATTCATTATTAAGAGCTTCTTCTACTTAGTATTTCATGTGTAAATGTATTGGTTTATATGTGGTATTTATGGTTGTCATATCCATGTTATTTCTATTCTTTATATGTTGGTTAAAATTATGTTTTATGATAGTGATGATGTATGGATCTCATCATTTTTTGATTTGTAAATTAATGAACAATGATTATATGACCTAATATATGATATTGCAGTTAATGTGATAAGGCATCAATGCTTCGTAGCGATTTTCAGATAAGTATGAGACCCCTATACTTAGATCTATTGTTTTAAACTGCAGAATGCATATTTGTGACATGTTTTATCAAATGTCTATCATGGCTACTAGGGGTCTAGTCAAGTCCTTGTTCAAGTTTTTGCATTGGTATCATTTTTTCTATGTTACTTTTCATTTCTGGAAGTTTCATGGAGTTCGGGCAGAGATTGAGTCTTGGACCTAGAAAATAGCCTTAAATCACACATTTGGTGGCATAGCATTGGCATAAAAAGGCTACAGTATCACTTAGGAGGGCTCATGGGAGCGACTCAGGATCTCAGTCGCATGGAAGTTGTTATACTCCCCAATGTCCATGGCTAAGAATGGAAATTAACGAAGGTAACCTAATACCACTTGGGATTTGATAGCTAGCCTTACCAAGTCAGAGAGGGCTCTCCCTGTGATATTGCAGCCAAATATTACTGAATAAGGGTAAATATATTAGGCTAGGTCTGAGCTCTATGGTTTTGAAAATTTATGGTTTTTGCTGGATGAGGAGGAGAGTTCAAGGAAACTAGGCTAGATCCAAAAGATTACAGTTGCAGGGATACAAAGGGGCATGGAACGTATGTTCAATGGGACTTATAGGATTGTCAATTATAGTGTAGGGTGGAAAATCAAATGATCAAAATGAGCATGACAAGCATGAGTTCATTTATCAGAAGATCATTAACATAAACATGAAATTCCTACCAAAACATAGCATGAGCATAAATAAATTTTTTAAACATATTATAGTAAGATGATTGAAAAGAATAGATATGGAAAGAAGATGAATCAATAATTCATAAAATTTAATTACAATAGAAAAAATATTCCACAAAATCATACCACATGAATCCCTATATATTAGCTGCAACTGAACTTGTATTTCTGTAAATGTCAACTATACACAAGAATCCAAGCCTTGTACTCATTGATGTACAACCTTGATTCTGAATGAAAACTAGATACAATTAGACAAAAACCATCTTCCTCTCTCTTAGGGGTCAAATCCCTCAAGATAGGATCAGTTTACAAAAATTTCTCCAACAAAACCTATGACTAGCGAGGTCGAAACAAACTCTCCTTTTAGCCTTTGGCTAAGCTACCCATCATAAATTATCTTCAAAATTACAAAAAAAAATCATTAAAAATCCTATTTACATTCATATACCTCAGATAAACTAAAAAAAAGGCGAATTACATCATGAAAATCCAAATCTGACAGAAGAAACTCGAAAAATTGACTACTAGGGAAAAGTGCAGCGCCACAAGGGAAAAGTGCAACGCCATATTGCAGGGCACTTTTGACTACCTTCCTGAGCTCCAAATCCATATTTGAAGGTAAAATTGGAAATATTAGGATGTTTAGTTGTCATTATAATCCTCAAGAAAGAAAAATGGCCTCTCTAAGGCTAAGAAAAATTCATTTTCCCAAGGTCACTCCAAGAGCGCACTGCCTGGGTCAAAAAGTTGGCTGAAAGTGACTTTTTGGCATGTTTTTTGAACTTTTCTCCCAATTTTTTTGTTGAAATGGCACTAAAAGTGGATAGATGTGATGTGTAGGTGATTATCTATCCAATTATGTAGTTTTTTTCTCATTTAGACCTCTGATGGAAAATCGGAGTGCCAAGGCATTACGCTTTTGGCTGAACTGGTTTTCCCGTGTAAAGCCAAAAACACCAAAAATTCAAAAAAATTCAAAATTTTCCCTAAATTTCCCCAAAATCTCCCCATGAAGTGAGGAGATGATACTTCAAGCAATGAGGGAGGCTTCAACCAACAAATAAAGTTTTTCCTCCTTTTTTCTCATTAGGGTTTGCTTCAATTTCTTCTTCAATTGCTTGATTCTTATTTGAGAGATCTTATTCCTTGTGAAATAATTCATGGCCATGTGCCTATGAAGTATTTTGTTCCTATTTTCCCTCCTAATAAGATTTTCCAAGAGGAAATTGACCTTGTCAAGCCAAAAATCCTTATTTTTCTCAATTTCTACTGCAACTAGGTCATCAAAGTCCTCTTCACCTAATGGCATAGATGGTTATTTTTGTTGCTCTAGTGCGCTCTTGAGACAGCTTGTTCTTGGTCTCCTTAGTTTTTCCTTCTCTTATTAATCATATAACTCATCAAAATCAACAAATACCTTACCTTTGGCATCATCCTTCTCCAAATCAGCTTTGGGCTTGCTAAGCAAAAGTTGCTTAGCTTGGAGCTTCTTGTTTTCTTACTGAAGGAAAGTGATCATGAAATCTGCCTTGGAAAATTTGTCCTTTAGCTCTCTAATCTCAACCTCTTTCTCCTTGATGATCTTATCATGTGATTTGACCTCCTCATGTACTTCTAAATCTTCCATATGAGTATCAAATTGTACCCGTGCTTCTTCATGCAATGGTGCCTCATGTGCTGGTGTGTCTTCAACTATTGTAGTAGGTTGAGCCCTTTCCACACTGGCAGGAGCAAACATCAACCTCTTCCCTCTAGTGTAGGTATTTGTCATCTCAGCTCTAGGTGTCCTTGTGATAGTTTTTCTTGTGGAACCCACCTCTTGTTTTCTTGGTGAAGTCAATGGTGTAGAGTTACTGCTTGTCTGAGTTGTAGAAGGCAAGAGTGAAGTTGAATGCATGAAACCATCCCAATACAAGTTTACTTGTGCAAGCTGATGGCAACCAAAGATTTTCACTAAGCTATGATGGAAAAAGATAGCATGATGATACTGTCCTTTGTTATGTTCCTTCTCCTACATTTCGATCATGCTTTTGTAGAGATAGTGAGGTAGGTTGAGGGCCTTTACATCGGTGAAATGCATGAGTAATATCATATGGTACTGATATAACCTGGAGAACCTACCCTCACATGTGAAATTTTTCATGATCATTTTCATGAGAGGGGTATACTTTTCAAGCAAGTGTCTGAATGGAAATATGTGCTTTGGACATTAGTGGAATTTTGAGGTCTAAAATTGGCCTCCTAAGGAAATTAATAATAGTGGAAATAATAAAATAAGAATAGATTACATCATCAAAGTTTAGAGGGAAAAAAGAAACAAACTACTTTTTCAACTAGTATTTTCAACTTATCTCCCTATGGGTTTACTCAAATTTCGAGTGTGAACACTCGTTGGATGCATAATTTGATTCCTCATCCAAATAGTACTCATGTTACATACTTTTGATGTACCCTGTTATACGAAACAAGAGAAATACATGAAAAACGTGATTACAATCACACTTTTCCATGATTTCTCATGTTTCATATAACAGGGTCCATAAAATTTTTGTAACATGGGTACTCCTTGGATGAAGAATTAAATTTTTCATTCAACGAGTATTCCTGCTCGAAATTTGAGTAAAAACATATGGAGATAAGTCAAAAATACGAGTTGAAAAAGTAGTTTTATTATTTTACTAATTTTTAATCTTTTTACTTTTTTACCCCAAAAATGGTGAATCATCCCCCATGGTTGACATCATCATCTTGAATCATATCGGTTATTATAAATTTTATTTTTGTTGTACATTTTTCTTAGGAGGCCCATTTTAGACCTGAAAAGTTCTCTAATGACAACTCTGTATGGAGGTTTCAAAAGCATCTTGTAGTTTTCAATGTCTAGGCCTCTTTTCTTGAACCAAAGTTCTCCATTGTTTGGGATCCATGTAGCTATGGATATAGCATCTGCTTAAAGAGTGAAAAAAACCCTTGCAATGGTCACCTTTTCTCTCCTTAGACCAGTGGCAAAATTGCTTGTGAGCTTGTCATTGAAACCAATTTCGTCAACACTTTGACAAAAGGAAAGGCAACCTGCATCTTGGAATGATTTCCTAAGGAATGGTGTAGCCATGAAATCCTGTGTTGTATTGGGTTCATAATTTATGATATGAATTCCTTTATGCCTCCTCTTCTCAGTGATCTATGAGTCCATAGTAAACCTTAGCTTACTAGGAGGGGAAATTAGGGTTTAGCATAGGGAAAAACAAGGGATTTTAGGAAGTTTTAGAAATGGAGGGGAATGAAGGGGTTCAAGGGAGTCTAAATTATTGGGAAAATTTAGGGAGGTAGGGATAGATGTTAAGGAGTGGGGGAAAGTGGAGTTTTAGGAAATGAATGAGGGGTAAGGGTTCAAAAGGGAACAACACAACCCTAACTTAGGAAATTGTAGTGTAGGATAGGGTTTGGAGGAAAATGATGAAAATGAGGGATAGGGGTGAGGAAAAATGTTTAGGAAGGTATATGAAAGGTGAGTGAGGGTCAGTAAGCTTGAATGTGAGGGTTTTTCTCAGAAAATTGACCAAAGAGACTATGAGACCAAGCAAATGCAACAAACCCTAAGAGAGGAAATTATGAGCTTTCTAAGCATGAAATGAAGTCAAAAGAGGTAGATGAGGGACCCACTTACTTGTACTAATGTGATGGAACCTACAACTGATGATGAAACCACTGAAAATGAGAAATTTTCCTTCATGAGGAAAAGCACAACAATGGTGAGAAAATTGCAGCGCGGAAAAAGAATCCTCCTTTCCAAGGGAAGGAAATGATCTCCAAGGGGTGGAAAGCTCTTGTTTGATGGAATGATGTCTTGTGAGACAAAAATGAGCAAAAAATGAACTTTTTTTGTCTTCTTATATGTTGGAAATCATTTTTTATTCTTGGTGGTGATGTGGCCCCACCTTGTCTTTTCACACTTGGATTTGATTGCTTGTGTACTACAACTTAGAAATTTTTTTACATATATTTATCTCTTTCTAAATATAAAAATGCACTTTAAAAATATTTATTGATCACTTTCCCCTATACTCCTTCAAATGGTGATTTTGATGGTGAAATGACCTATTTTCATGATTTCGATGTTATGACCTAATGATGACACGACATGGAAGAATGAGATGAATGATGACCAAGACGACCAAGAAAATTTTGCAAAAAGTAATTACATGGCCATAATGATGTTTATTTACCATGGGACTGAAAGGAGTAGTAATGACCTAGCTATCTTAACCAATGATCAAATTTTTATTTGAAGACCTACTGAAACTATAAAAAATTTCCCTATGACCCTATCAACCATATGAAAGAGCATAATTTTATCACTGGTGACTGACAGGACTGACAGACACTAACAAAAGCCTCGGAAAGGGAGTGTCTGGGAGTTTAATTAATTGAAATTTTGAGTTTCCTCAAGGATTAGTCACCTGGAAGGATGGGTTAGCTCTTGGAGGCCTTGTAGGATGTGTAGAAGGTCAAATTGGTTATTTTGTTTCGGTTCCACTTTATTAAAAATACATGTGGAGTTGAATCAGATCATAGATCATATCATCACATGTTTACCTTGGTTGGTTAGTTACTTGGGTATATGTGGGAGGAGGGTGATGACAATCGCGTTCTGGGCATGCCAAAGCACCCACTCAATAGGGGCACCCGTGCGATGAGTTGGTGGGTTGGTCCAACTTGGCAAGGGTCACCTGCACAAAATAAGTAATGTCGGCCCATGACAACACATGACTTGAGAATGGGGCCAACGTTGAATTTTTTTCAGTTTGTGCTCGTTTTCAGGGTCCTGTGATTTGGAAGATTGGCATACCAAGTGACAAGGAAACATCAAAACCAATCTTTAGAGGTCTAGGACCTAGCCTTCCTAGTCTCAGAGTGGGATCTCGCAAGTATTTGCAAAGATAAGAATTGTTTGCTTTCAAGGGTTGATTTTAGGCTAGTTATGGAGTATGAGGTTTGTTGTTTGTTTGGTTGGACATGATAATCTAGGCAACATAGATAGAAAGAGGAAATCTCTAAGTCATTGGGAAATGGAGCCAAGTGGAAGTCATGGTAAGTCAATCAATGGATCAGGGGTATCAAAGGGAAAATCTAACTTGGCCAGTGGATCTTTAAGGTCTTTCAGGTGAAATGAAATGGACATAAATGGTTTTTAGAATGAAAAGTAGAACTAAGAGAAATTAAGAATCCTTAATTATATGTACTTCTCAACAAAGGGACTTAAAACATTATCTGAACATAAAGAGGCATTCAATAGACAAGGCTAACCATAAATTCTACAAACCACACTTCAACAAATAATAATTTCAAGACAAACTTTTCCAATGAAATATAGAAGGCGAGATACTCATTTAACTTCTAGTGATTCCACCTTCAAGGATAAGAAACATTCAAGATTCACAAATGAATACATTCATAGAAGAGGGAACTCCTAATCATATTTGATTACAACCATTAAGACCTTAAAAAAAATTACTTAAGAAAGTACAAAGGGTATGATCGAAACAAAACCTCTTTGGCAGACGTTAAACAATGGTACTTTGAAGGGAGACTTCAGAAACAGTTTTTAAGTGGCAGCAAGTAAGCAGGGAAAACCATAAATCATTCTTGAGACCAACTGTATTGAACTGTTTAAGAAATAAACAAGCATAGAGGTTCTGGAGAGCAATTAAGAATTCTCTAAAATATCCTAGCAGAAGAAAAAATTTAGACAGTGAAGAGTAAACAGGTCTAAGGTGCTTTCAGAAGACATTTCTTAGCCTAAACCTTTTGCTCTACTGCAACAGAGAATGATGAAACATAATGAAAACATGAAATAACAATAACATATCTAGAGTACTTCACCAATATCCAAGCGCAAGGATCTATATAGCCTTCTCCATCAACAAACATGTCAAGACATCCACAAGTTCCAAAACACCAATTTCTTCTCAACTTCAATAGGACTATGTATTACTTCAAAGAGTCATAAAATGCAAACAATATAATGAGTTCAAATGCAGTATTTATGCTGCAAATGAGGAGGTGGAACTGATCTAGGGTTTGAGTGTGATTAACTACAGAGTAAATGAATTCCTAACCTTGAAAACCATGCAAGGCATAAGGTAGGAATATGTGCAGCTACTTCTTTGTTTTAATAACTTTGTCTTAACTTCTAAGGAAAAATGGGTGAAAAGTTTGACTTTGAGGCCTATCTTCATCTTTTACAATAATTGCCTTGACAATTTAAAAATATCTTCTGACTGTGTAATAACTGTCAATTTCCTTTATAGACAGAAGGAAGGCCATAGGTGGCAGTTAGATCTTTTGGATGAATAACTGCCACCCTTTGATTCATTCGAGATTGCTTTTGGTCTAAGTTTCCTTGATTTGACCATTGATTAATCTGCCTCACTGTCTTCTCTGTTTCTGCTAAAACAATTTATTTATTCCTTAATCCTTTGGCCTTTAGCTTTCGACCTTTTATCTTTAATTTTTTATTTGAAGGGCTACTCTCTGTTTTGAAAAATTTAATCTTTGATCAAGCCCTTTGGTCTTCTTTCCTCATTTCTTCAAGGTGCTGGAGGGTCCATGATCAAATTGATGATCATGATTCATTGTTCATACCTCAGAGAAGGTCCTCTGATCTTTTGCTTGATTTAAAACCCATGGATCGTCATCCAGGGTCTAAATCATCCCTCATGGACTATGGGAGAGCCTTGCTGATTTTTACCCATCATTTAAACCTACATAAACAAACAAATATCAATTGAAAACCTTTTTTTTTGGTCTAAACTACTTTCAGGGGGGCTTATGAGGCATCAAAGAGATTACAGTGGGGAAGGTGGTTTTTGGGAAAACAGGTAGTTTTCGCGCGACAGATAGGTGATTAGTGGTTTTGGCCCAAAAGGATGCAATGCCACTCATAGTTTTCCGCCTGTCCAGGGAAAAACTGCCCATTTCGCATAAAAATGAGGCGTTAAACCCCGATGGAAAATATCGCGCGATATGGGTTAATGGCCGTCGGATCTAAGGGAGTTAGATCAACGGTGCAGGCTTGATCTGATCCAAAGACTTTATCGATCGCGGGGAATGGTGGATGACAGGTGGCGGGTGGAGAGTGGATTGCGATGTTTTAGTGGGCGGTGGGATTGATGGTGATGTCAACTCTTTTGTCAGGTAGCGAAATGTTATTGGCGGGGTGGAAAAGATGAGGAGGCATGATGACCATTAGATCTGGGAGATCTATGGTGGAGATTTTTCTTGAGGAAAAAGTGGTTGAGGGAATGGTTGCGCGAGCTGATGATGTGCAGGCGCACGATCACCGTTGGATCTGTATGATCGACGACTGTGATTGCTTTGGAGGAAAAACAAAGGGCGTGGGGTAAAAACATGAAGGGGTAAGGGTCAAGCGAATAGTCATGGGCCTTGGGTTATATGAGGAAGGAGCGGGGAGCTTAATTCCACAGGGGCTTAAGGCCTTATATTCATAAGTGATTGGATTTAGGCATTAAACAGGGGTTTTTATCCTTTTTGAAGGTTCCGATAGAGGCCAAAAGTTACTTTAAACCAAGTAAAAGGAGTTTTACAAGGTTTTTGAGCCTTTTTAGTGGAAGATAATGAATGAAAAGGGACAAACTGATGGGGTAAACTGTCTATTTTTAGAAGAGAAAATAGGTAAATGAGGGGGGAAATCATGGAGGTGAAATTGAGGGATAGAACCTGAAAATAAGTCCTTTTTTTTGAAATAGTAGGGTGAATTTTTAGGAGGCAAAAGACAAGATTTATAGTTTAAATAGTCAGGTGTACGAGAATGAAAACAGTGAGATTTCAAGATTTCACAAAATTTTCATAAAGTTTGGTTTCTTGAAATCTGAGGGATTATTTTAGCCATCATCTGATATGAATTTTTTTTATTGATGGCTAACAATGGCTCCACTCGAGGAGGGCAGTGTTCTTTTCAATGTGTCCAAAACCTCAGTTTATGAAATCTCCGAGTTTCAGCAGATCAATGCCTTTCCTTTGGGTAGATTTACCTCTCTTTCCTTATGCTGGTATTCCTCTGAAAAGAAAATATTTCAATAATCTGAAATCTGTGATTTTCTTTAAACAACATATCTACCTACCCAAACCTACTTGTCTAGTATTTTCTCTTCTTTGAGTGCATTTGAACTAGCAAAATCTTTGACATTTTATTTTTGAAAACATAAAATAATTATCTAATCTTATCCTTATTTCTTTCAAGAGTTTATATTAAATTGGTGAACTCTTTTTATTTCCTACCTCTACTAACTGACTGCCAAGATTAAACTGTCTGGCAATCTTGATTCTCTAGCTATTTGACATGAAAATTTAAAGCATGGTCCAAATCAGGATTGGTCAGTTTGATCAACCATGGTTGTGGCATTTGGAACAAGCTGCACACAAACATTATTTGCATAAAGTAAATTCAGAAAGATAAGGCTATGTTTTTTCTTTAGTAATGCATTCTTATCTATCTCTTTGGTCTGAGCATGTGGAACCAACATCTTCATATTTCTCCTAATCCATTCTTCTTGACAAGTTAAGTCTGAAATAATCTTATCAATCAGTGTTTCTATTAACTTATCAACAAAAATTTAAAGTGTGTTCAACCATGATTAGGCTAGATGACTGAACAAGATATCATTTTGAATCAGCAGTGGAATTTAGACTTGCACACTTTCAGAAAATTCTCTTTTTTGGGTATGGGGCTGTACCTCTTTTGAGTTTACCCTCTTTTCCTTTTCTTTTATTGTTTTTGTACATTCTTTGATTTTTCTCATGCTATGTTATGTATAATGAATGGAATCCTTTGAATCTAGGACTCTTGACATAAATAATTTTTAAGCATCCTGCCATTGACAGGACCTTCAAAAATTTCTTCTCCATTCATTCCTTCCAAAAAGAAAGCATTATGACCCCTAATTGAGTGAACGATATAAGGCCCTTTCAATAAATTATCAAACTTTCCATGTTTACCTTTATCTTTCCTCCTTGAATCCCACTTTAGAACTGTATCTCCAACTTGAAAATAATTAGCTTTGGTTCTTCTATCAAATATCTTCTTGATGTTTTCTTGAACTGCTTGTGTCCTTTTGTATACTTCTTCTCTTGACTGCTGTAAATGAATGGTATGGTTTACCCTTTTCTACATATTATTTTCTTCATTTTGTACTTCTTGAAGGAGTTTCATGACTGGAACTCCTAAAGATGTTGGGAAGACAACATCCATGCCATAAACCAGCTGATAGGGAGACATATTGATTGATTTCTTGGTGGTTAATCTATCAGCCCATAAAGCATGAATTATCTTATTATGCCATGATTTTTGATTTTGTTCCAACAATTTTTTGATAATATTGACCAAGATTTTATTGGAGGATTCAGCCAGGCCATTTCCTTGGGGATAGTAAGCTGTGGAATTTTCTAAGGTGATATGGTATTTATAGCAGAAGTCAATCATTTTCTTGGATTTGAAGGCAGCAGCATTGTCAGTAATAATTGTTTTAGGACAACCAAATCTAGATAGTAGGTTGGTTTCAAGGAACTTGATAATGACAGAGTCAGTAGCATTCCTAGAAGGTATGGCCTCTATCCATTTGGTAAAATAATCAGTGGCAGTAAGGATCCACTTATGTTGGGAAGATGAGGAAGGATGAATTTCTCCAATGAAGTCTAAACCCCATTTTTGAAAGGGAGCCTCAACACTGATGGGATGCAAGGGTAAAGGTAGGAGTTTTATTTTTCCATAAAAAATTTGACACTTATGGCAAGTCATGACTAGTTTTTGAGTATTTGGGAAAAGGGTGGGCCAGTGGTAGCCATCTCTAAGGATTTTATTTCTGTGGTCTTCCAGTAAAGGTGTCCTCCACATTCTCCCTCATGCAGCTCATGCATGATTTTTCCTGCATCAATCTCAATCAAACATTTAAGCAATATTCCAACAGTATTTCTCCAATATAGAATTCCATCTAAAATACAATAATTTAAAGCCTTATGTTTTAAAAATATAGCTTTAGTTTTTGATAGATAAGGAGGGGTATTCAGATAGTATATGATATCAGCATACCAAAGTGAATTGACAAATGTTTCTTAAATTTATGGAGCTATGAATTCTTCTGTTTCTTCTAAAACATCCATCATATTTATATCTAAGGCTTGGAAGTTTGACTTAGCCATGAGCTTTTCTAATCCCTGTCCTTTAATTAGTTTGGTAGGCCTGATTTCTAAGTCATATTCTAAAATAACATAAATCCATTTTCTCCTTTTGCTATTAGGGTCTTGACATATATTATCCTTGAAAACTGTATGTGGGACAAAAGAAATGATATGAGAATGTAAAATGTAGACTCGGAAGTCTTTCAATGACTTTACCAAGGCTAAGGCTTGTTTCTCCATGATGTTATATTTGAGTGGAGCATCTCTTAAGGCCCTACTAAAAAAGGATATTGGTTGTTCTTGCCCCATAGTATTATTTTGCAACAATACTATAGCTATTGTATGTTCAGATGCAAAAGAAAAGATATAGAAATCCTTGGTGAAATCAGGACTAATAAGAATTGGTGTTTGAGTTAGAGCTTGTTTCACTAGTTCAAATGACTGTTTGGCATTCATTTTCCATCTAACACATATCTCTTTCTTAAGCATGTTGGTGATATTTATTAATAGCTTAGCAAGGTTAGGGATGAACCTCCTCAAAAAGTTTATCTTCCCAATGAAAGATTGTAATTCTTTGAGGTTCCCGGGATCGCTGATTTTCAATATGCCATCAATCCTTTTAGGGTCTACTTTGATTCCCTTTTTAGAAATTATGTGACCAAGAAGATTTCCTTCTTGGGGACCAAAGAGTGTCTTTTTTGGATTCAAAGATAAGCCATACATTCTACATTTCTCAATTTGTTTTTTCAAGTGAATCAAATGTTCCTTATCAGTTTTGGAGAAAACAGTAATGTCATCAAGGTAAATGATTATAAAATAGCCTATGTCTTCTGAGAAGGCTAAGTCCATGGCCCTTTGGAAGGTAGCCCCCGCATTCATCAAACCAAATGGAATTTTGACATACATGAATGTACCCCAAGGTGTAGTAAAGACAATTTTATGCTGATCACTTGGGAGTACTAATATTTGATTGCAGCCTGAGAACCCATCCAACAATGATATTCTTTTAGAGCCAACCACCTTCTGAATTATATGGTCCATTTTAGGTAAGGGATAATTATCTTTCAGGGAGGATCTATTCAGATTTCTAAAGTCAATGTAAAGCCTGATCTCCCTGGTCTTCTTCCTAACAGATACTAGATTGGAAACCCACTGCGAGTATTTAAGGGGAACTATGATCCCAGCATCATACATATTCTTGATCTCCTTTTCAACTAAAGGTAATAAAGCAGGGTTTATCCTTCTTAGTTTTTGTTTGAAAGGTTTCTGATTTTCCTTAAGAGGAATTTTGTGTTAAATGATGCTGGTATCATATGATTTCAGATCTTTGTAACCCCATGCAAACACATCTTTGTACTCCTTGAAAAGTTCAATATATTCTTGTTTGACATGAGTAGGGAGAGTGCTAGATAACTTGATCATTTTGGGTTCATTTATGCTGCCTATGTTATGTTCTTCAACATTAGTTTTTGTAGGTTCTATCTTTGGTTCTTTGGCTACATCATTGAAATCAAATAGCTGCTCTAATGGTGAAAGGCCCCTTGGTATTGAATCATTTTCAATTTGTAAAATTTCAAGGTCCTTTTGGTCTGGTTTGTTTAGTAATTCTTCTTTAAAAAGATGCTCAAATTGATTTACATCAGCATAAGAGGACAACTTTGTCTCAGGGATTTTTTCTTCTTTAAAACAATTTTCTTTATGGCTCAAGATAGGTGTTGGTATGGAAAAATCATTCCTTGATTGCAGAAAATCATCTATGTGTTTGTCACCTTCAAACACTTGCCAATATTCTTCATTGTTAGGGAGTGCAGGTCTGTTTTTTACTTTAACATTGAATTGTTCATTTATTTGGGGTATTTGGAAATTGCTAGCAGCAAAGGCAAGTTCATTTGCAAGGTGGTTTTGAGCTCTAGGGATGAAGGTGAGTTCATATTTTTCAAAGGTTTTTAAGAGATCAAGGGCAACATTCCTATATTATTTTAATCTTGGATTTTTAGCTGAATACTCCCCTTTTATTGGCCTAATAATCAGTTATGAATCTCCTTGGACTGATATTTTCTTGGCCCTTAAGTTTTTCAGTAAATGTAGGCCAAGGAGGAGGGCTTCATATTCTGCAATATTATTGGTGCATGGAAAATCAAGTTTATAAGAATGTCCTTTGTTTATATTGTGTATCCATACACCTGCTCCAGAACCTATCTTGCTATAAGAGCCATCAAAGGACATTCCCCACAATGTTTCTATTTCATTTTCATTTTCTTTCTATTGTTCAAGGATGCTAAAGTTTGAGCTGTTTTGTGCTTGAGTTGAAGGTAGATTTGATTGTTTTGGTGGACTGAATTCTTCCTTAATTTCCTTTTCTTGTTGGCTAGTTTCATCTTCATTATATAAGATAAAGGAATCTAAATTTGAATGAATGGAGTAAACAAGAGTGTTGTTGGGCCTATCTATATTTCTCACCATGTATTTCATATGGGATTCCTTGTATAATCTTCGGGTTTGGTTAAACACTGGGATGGTGGCATAGGACATGTCCATTTGAAGGCTCCCCTGAAGTTTGGCTCCCCATGATCTGGATAGAAGCATGCCATACTTTGGGGGAATATCAGCTACTACTATGTCCATGACTAGACCCTTAGCAGGAATTTGTGCCAAGTTGACACATAAATCTTTGATTAGGCCTAAGAATTTGACTCTGCTTGAATCAAAGGAATATAGGTCCTTATAAGGTTTAGTAATTTATAGGCCTAAGCTTTCCATTACCACTTTTAGCATAAGGTTATGAGAAGCACCTGAGTCTAGCATGGCATTGTGCAAGATATTTTCATGTATGGTCAAGCTAACATAGAAGGGAGGGACAACCCCTTCTTGGTATTTTCCTTCAACTTCAGGACCAAACAACAATTCTGGTTTGTCATCTGTGAAGTTTAAAGTATCAGTATCATTGCCTATATTCAAAGCCTTCAAAACTTGGGTTTTATATACATCCTGGGTTATTGGTTCCGCTAAGGGTATGCTAATTTTGATCTTGGAAATTTCTCCTTCAAGGCTGAAAGGAACTATTGTTTTTGACATATTTGCATCTGTTTTGTCAAGCATAGTTCTTTCAGCCATTCTGATTTGTTGAATTTTATTTGGACTGCTATTTAGGACAGATTTTTTAGGGGCATTAGCAGAGGTACTAGGGCATCTTTTTCAACACTTTGTTGGTTGTTTTTATCTTTGTTTAGATCAATTTTATTGGCCATAGTGTTGGCATTACTTGCTGTATTTTTGGGCTGATTTTCTAAAGTTTTCCTAACAGTAGTATTAGTGTTTTTATCATTTGAATTTTCTGGGTTCCCTTTGCTTCTAAGGTCATATTGTTTGTGTACCTCCATTATTTCATTTTCAAACCCCAATCTATAATCTTTAGAATCCTCATGGTTGTTTTTAGTTTGTTCAAAGGAGAATAAGCCTTGTTCTTCCTCAGTGAGAAAAAAATCATTCTCACTGTCAGATCCTATTAAATTTACATGATTTTCTTCCAACCTTTCGATTTCCCTTTCTTCCTCTTGATCTACATAATTTTGTTGGAAGGTGTTAGACTCTTATACCAATAGGTGTCATTTTTCATGATTGTCTTGATTGAACTATGCAATATGTTCAAACCTTTTTCTTATGCAAAAGGTGTTCCATATTCTTGAAAAGCCAAAAAATCAAAAAATTTAAAAGATGTAAAGAGGGTATACCCTAAAAGAAAAATCAAAGGGTAAGAAAAATAAATTGGTCAAAAAAGTGAAAGAAATGAACCCCAAACAAAATTAGACCAAGGAAAGTGTGCAAATCCAAGTGCCACTACTATTTCATGTTCTGTAATAAAGCAATTGTGTGCAGCTTGTCAAACTTTTGCCACAATTTGTGAAGAGTCAAACTATTTAAACTTGACTCATTCATTTTTCAATTTCATGTTGTAGAATAGAGAATAAATATCTGACCAAACAGTTTAATCTTGGCAGATAAATAGATAGGTAGAGTTAATAAAAGGTGCTCAACAGTTTAATCTGAGCCCTTGGATGTAATAAGAGTAGAATTAGATAGATTTGCCATGTAAAAGAAAAAGAATATTGATAAGGGTTTGCAAGTTCAAATGCACCCTAATAAAGAAGAGAAAATGGTAGTGTAAAATAGATAGGGTAGGTAGATGGTGTTGCAAAGTTTCATATGATGAATGATGGTGCTAAATGTGTTTGATCTTTAACTTTCATCACAAGTACTGAAGCAAGAAATGCATTGGAAAATTCAAAGGAAGCAAAGTCAAAATCATTAACTTCCCACATCACTTTTTCCCTAAGAGTTTTACTAATTTCCCTAAAAGTGCCAAGGTGTTTGGAGATTAAAGGGGCTCAAGGCATTTCCTTGACTTTTGGAGGGACCGGACCCTCGGCCTGATGATCAAAAAGACCTAAGTACTTAAAGTTATTCATCATTATAATCATTCACTTTTATCCTTTTCCTAAGTAAAATCCTATTTTACTTAGGGAAATCATGTAAATTTCCATAATAAACCCTCAAAATTACTTACTATTCTATGTTTAAGTGTTGAAATTAAGATGATACAATTTGCTTCAGAAATATTCACTTTCTTAGTTATAGTTAAAGTATTTTGAGTTTACCTTGTCCTTTGTCATGCTAACTTCTGATTTATTTATTAAATCCACAGTGAAAAGACCTTATCCTATAGTACATAACTCCTTCTTACCTAAATATCCCAAAAAACCCCTCTTATTATAAGTTTTGGCCAAATTTAATTAATCCCTTTTGTTGAATAAAAATCCCCCCCAATAAAAACCCTTTGGCTAAAATATACCCATATAAAATATTTCCCTACCCCTATGGTGAATAAATGAAATTTATTTATTACCATATAATAAGAAATATAGAAAAAGGTTTTAACATATAGTTTTATATGTTTAAAACGAAAAAATAAAACCCATTCCCTTAACATTTTAATTCCGCCCGATACTTTAACCTTAGTTAAAAACCCTTGACCCTGTCGTAACCATGTATAAACTATGGGGTTAATTAATCACCAGGATTAATTAATAACCATTCATTCCACCAATCAAACGCCCCCCGGGATATTTAATTAAGTTAATCATGTTTTAAAACCCCGTCGGGCCCGCACGTTAAACTCTGCCAATTCCACATCTCATCCATCGTCAGATCGCCTCCCCAATGATCAACGGCCCAGGATCATTCCGCTGGCCGTCTCACGTCCGGAAGATAACGAGCGGGGGTGCAGTGGTTTTGGAATAGTCCTCCAACCACGTGTCAAACGATTAATGGAATCGCTCCCTCCGCGCTGAATACCACCATCTCCCAAAGAGCGGTGCGGAAATTACCGCTTACCGCCCGGTCCTGGTGACGCGTCCTCCCGTACCGGATGACGTCATCCTCGAAAAAATCAAAATCCCCATTGAATTTGTAAATAAAACAAAAATTCGTGTTTTTCTGTCATTTTCACTGCTGAAAACGACTGCGTCCTCCTCTGAAGAATTTGAAAATTCCGCTGATTGAGACGCCGCCAACCAAATTGCTGAACACCATTTTTAAAACCAGTGCCCAAGCATCCATCCGCCATTGACCAGTACCTGCAAAGTTCAAACTTCTCCATTAAACAGGTATTTATTCGATTTTCTTGCCGAAATTCTCTGAAAAATCCACTTTCCTGTGTTAAAAATTCACACCAGAGTCTAGAAAAGGGTTAATATCAGTCTATTACAGTTCCTGCAAGTAAAATCAAAGCTCCCTGAATCAAATTTGCACCCGGTCTGTGAATAAAACCCCGAAACTTCCATTTTGAATACACAATAACCAAAATGGAAGCTCCGGCAGCCCTGAATGTAACCCCATTGAATGCCCCTCACAGAGAGTTAGAATACTTACCATTAGTGGATAAAGACTTCCAAATTAAAGACTTAGGTTTCGATGAAAGTCCTCTTCGAAGTTATTGTCGCTCCAGAGACGATTATTTGAAGGGTTTGGATGTCATTGGATTGTGGGAATCCAATTTCCCGAGATATCTTATCCCCTCAGTCTATATTTTCCCAGAAATCATCCACTATTTTCACTCCAACTATGATTCAACTCAAAGGGCAGTGTTGTCTCCTGACCAGAGTATCCTTTTCCCCATCACTCCTCAAGCCATCAATACAATGCTCCATTTTGAACCTGATCAAGATCTTACTCCTTTGTCCATGGAAGAACTACTTGAAAAGTCTACCCAACTATCTCCAGAAAAATTGAAATGCATTTGCCAGACTTTTATGTTACCTGAACATCAACCTAAGGGACCTCCTCCCTATGGTTTTGCTTATTTTAATAAGTTGGGCAGACTCATCCTCAATATGATATCCTTTGTCATGGGTTTCAATACAAGTGAATATGTTGATGAAATAACCCTGGTATTGCTGTCTATTTTTACTCTTGGGCAACCTCCTGCAGTAAAATATGACTTTGCATCTTTCATTGCCAATAAAATCCATGACCAGTTCATGAGGCTAGATAATGAGAAAGTGTTTAAATATTCCTCAGTCATTTACCATCTCATCATCTATTATCAATCAGAGAAGTTCCCTTTTCCTATCAAAAATCTTGATGCCAAGGGAAACCCTAGATCTGTTATATTCTAGTCTGCCATAACTCACTCTTCCTATAATTCTCCCTATTCTTATGCTGAGTTCATCGATCTTTTTGTATATCCTGCAACTACCTTGTTGACAGGAATTCCCCCTCCAAGGCTCAGTAATGAGATTAAGAAGACTTTGCAGCTTTCAAGGACATATAAAGTTGGGGACTGGTATTTATACCAAAATCATTCAGTCATCAGAATATATGGATGTGAATTATATCCATTCAGGTTGCCAAAATATGTGCCTATGAGACTTTTTGCCTTAGAATATTTCAGGAAAATGAATAATTCTGATATGATTCATTTTTGTAGTGTAAAAAAGGAAGCCCAACTCAGGATCAAAAGTCAATTAGGTCCCTTCATATGCAATTCTAGGGATGTTGAACATGAAGCAGAAAATATATTGCAAAACCATTTCAAGTTACAAAAGAGTTTCCGTTGGATTCCTTATGATCCATTCAGTTTTATCCATGACAAAAGAATGAAGAACAAATCATCACCCTACTTTCACCACAGGATTCCAAAAATAGAACAATATGCTAATCAAGATGAGTGGGTGGAAGGAACACTAGTTGAGCAAGATAGTGAAGAAGACAATATGAACAAAATTATGAAAGACCTTGAGAAAAAGTTTGACTTAGAATCTTTTGGGCAAGTGCAGGTACCTCATATTGGCACTTCTTCAGCAAGAAATCTTCAACAAGGATTACCAGAAATCAGTCCATCAATTACAGTTGAGTCTAAAGGCAAAGGGAAAGAACCTGAAATACAGGTCATTGAAACTTTCATCATGGCAGAGAAACCTCAAACCTCCAGGGCACCAGATCAAACACAGGTTTCTCCTACTCAAGTAAATCATCCTGAAGTTTCAGAATTGCAAACTCCATCTAATATGAAAATAGGCAAGAAAAGACAGGCTCTAGATCCTACTCCTCCCAAAGAATTCTCAGAGCTACATCAAGCTAAAAAGCAGAAACCCGATCCACTTCCGGAAGTGGAAATTATTGATGATATTTTTGATGATGAAAGAGAAGATAGTCAACTAACTGGCACAATTAGTGAAACACACACAGGCCACAAAGGAAAAGAATTGCAAAAACAGTTGAGTACTGAAGTATCTTCTTTTAAGCCACCAAAAACAGATGCAGGTGATATAAAGAGAACTTTCATTAATATAAAAGCAGAGAATGATCCATTGAGAATGAAGGTATATGATCAGTATCTAAAAATGGCTCCACACAATCAGGAAAGATTGATTTTATCATTTGACATTCAACAGGGCAAAATGATGATGAGCCATTTCAAATCCAAAGTACCAAAGCCCATGACAGCATCTGATTATATTAGGACCAATTTTGAGGTCCTGGCAAAAGACATTCATCCCTTGGACCAGATAGAGTTGCATAGACAAACTGGGGAAATGATATACTCCACCCTTACTGATAAGGCCATGGCAGCCCTTAGGCTGCGAGATTCTTTAAATAATACAAACACACAGTTGCAAATTGAGAAGGCTTCTTCTCAGGCAAAAGATAACAGAATAAATTCTCTAGAAGATATAATCATCAATTTGGGTCACAATCGAAAAGATATCAAAAGCATTGAGGCACTAATTAAAAATAAAGATGATGATATCGCTGCACTGAGAAAGCAGCTGAAATTGCCAGCCTCAAGGCATCCCCAGACCCAAGAAGTTTTGAAGGAAAATTCACAGGAAGAAATGATGGAGTTGCTCTTAAAAATGACTGAGCAACTGAGTGAAACAGAGAAAGAATTGGAACAGGCATTAAGAGAAAAACAGGATATCATGCAAACATCTACAACAGAGATCACTATAGGTACCACAACAACAGATCAACAAACAGAGTCAGCACAGGTAAACACTTCCGGTTTAAGTTCTGATGAATTGGAAAAACAAATGGAAAGTTTAAAACTCAGAGTCACAGAACTTCAAACCACAAAATTGCAGCTAGTAAATTTGGAGCAGAAATATGATATGTCTAAGAAGACTGTTGCTGATAATACCAGGGAAATTAAAAGGTTGGAAAAATTGGTTAAGGCTTTAGAAAAAGATCTTTCATTAGAGAAGTGTTTGAGAGAAATAAATGAAATTCTTTGGGATAATATAATTGAGTCAATAAAAAGTATTTGGTCCTTTGTTCAAACAATCTTTGAACAAAATGACTTGATCAAAGTAGCTTAGGAAGAAATAGACAAAACAAGAGATGAATTAAGGGGTAGACCTGAGCAAGCCAATCAACTTATACAGTTTTTGAACACCCGGACTAAGAAACAGCTTGCAGAGTTAGGAATTGATAACAAGACAAGCACTATTTTAGAAATAAAAAGAGTTTTTACCAAAAGAACTCTTATGCAGAATTTGGAAAGGAAATGCTCTGATATTCTGGAAGAAATCAATGCTTTTAAAGGGAAATTTCAGGTTTTATTGGACAATGGGTTACCCAGTCCTATGCTCTCAGAGGACAAGATAATGGATCTGGAAACCTATGTTAATAAAATAGATCTACATGCTCATAACACAACTGCTCATTCTATCAGTTCGTCACAAGCAACATTGCCAACAGGGAGGAATCTCTACGACAGGTTAAAGAATTTGTTTCATCTTGAGCAGGAAATAAAGTATTTGTTCCCTAATCAGCCCACTTTTTACAGATACACAGAGGCTGATGAAACATTAATAAAACTTAAAAGAACCATAATAGCAGAAGATCAATGGTGGGAAGACTTATTGGACATTTTATGAAATTTATCTTCAGGTTGAGAATTTTATCTTTTTACTATCATGTAAAGGATAAATAATGAGCACAGGTTAAAGAGTATCAGTTGGGCAGTTGAAAGAGTATCAGTAGAAACAAAGAGTATCAAACAAGCAAAAGAATTACTCAAAGGGACAGTATCGAGCCCTATTATAGCACCTGCCTCCAGCACATCCACAAAAGAAGGAAACAACACACCAGCAATTACTTTTTGTCCTATTTACGAGACCATTTGTCTCCCTTTTATTGTAACTTATTCATTAGTCACCCTAGATTAGTGGCTAGGTTAGTGTGAGATATTTTCAATCATTTTTTGTATAATTAAACCCTCAAAGAGAGTATTGAGGGTGGATTCTACTACTTGGCTGTGACATTGATGTTTTTGGAATAAAAGTGTTTTGGAGAAATATATTTGTGGCTTGCTGGATGACAACTTGAAGCTCAGGACTTTTTGCAGGATTCATGTGTCGAACTGCAGTTCAATAAGTCTTTCTATCCTATGTCTTAAGTTCTATATCTGTTTATAATATCATTGTGTCCATTTCTGAATAATTGACATAAAAGAATAAATCGGAATTTACTTAATTGTACTCTGATTTCAGTTGTGATTATTCTTAATGTTTTCCTCTAAATTGGTTATAAGCAACGAATTCTTAATTGCTCTTGCTTCGCTAATTTAAACATTTTGATTACTATAGTAAATAATTCTTCACTGGTCTTTATTTGTAATCATTTCATTTCTTTCTTTTGAACATGCTGAAAGATTCTTAACTGCCTTTCATCCCTTCAAACCCATTCCATCCGCTTTAAATTCTAAAAATTGTTCTCTGTTTGGCTATCTTGCCCTGCAAAGCCATCTTGTGTGTAGAATAGTAATCCAGTAAATCCATCCTTTGACTCCATAGCCCAATGGCATGAAAATATTCAACCTTGCCCTTAGTTGGCGAATTCCACCATTTTCAAGCAAACTCTTGGATTTATAACTAGCCTAAAACTTTCTAAGAACAAAGATAAATTATAAAGAGAGAGCCCTCTCTGGATGCAGATTGGCTAGATTCTGCATCTGAAGGTTGGTTTGTGGTTACCTCGGGTATACTTTCCTTTTCTTACAACTTCAAGGAAAACCTGAGTGATAACATAGTGGCGACCATACTAGGGAACTGAATCATTTTATTTTTAATATTGTTCACTTATAAGCTATAGACAGAGTCTGAAGATCAGCCAGGTAGCCTTTGAAATTCTTTTGCTCTGCAACTGCATAGTAAATAAATGCTGCTTCAGTTTATCTCTGATTTAGCTTATACACTGAACCTTAATTTCAAATGTTTAATCAGACTCTCTAGTTCAATAAATCTTTGAGAAAATTTTAAATAAAAAAATTGTTATTTCTTGAAGAATTTGTAGAAGTTGTATTTTCATTTCAATTAAAACCAAAAATCCAAAAACATATATCATCTAGGAAAACTGGCTTCAGAAAGGGTTCGTCACACTAGGTCAAATCCTGACCCCAATCCACCACCGATATTTGAAAATCCGAATCTGATTCCTAGGATTCTTAGAAGACAGGGAAGTCAAGAAAGTTATGAAAGAGGAAGTCAAGAGAGTTCTGGTAGTTCCAGACCTCTTTCTAGATCACAATCTTGTCCCGTGAAAATTATATATTTTGACGAAATTCCTTTTGATGAGTGATTTGAAACATCCTTATTTGTAAATTTTTTTGAAACCGAATTATCAAGATTAGTTCCAGATCCATTGTTTTTTGAAGATTTGCAATTCATATTTGTTTCATATCACCTTGACAGACATTTACAAAACTCCATTTCATCTGAAAAAACCTTGGAAGAAAGTTCAAACATCTCTGTAATTACCGAAGCTTCCCCAAGTTCAGTTAATTTTTCTCAAGCTTTTCAAACACCGGTCACCCCTTCTACTCCTCCACCCAGACCACCACCACCTATTATTCCATTACCCCTTCCAATGGCCAATAGATATGCTCCGTTACAATTGCCAGCCAACCCTGTGGCTTTGCCTCAAGATTATCAAAGTAATATCACACCTTTTGATGGCTCAGGTACTTACACAGCTCAACAACATACCAAAAGGATGACTGATTACTTTGAATTCTATGAAATTGATACTGATGATGTCCGAATGAGAATTTTTGTTCAGAGTCTTACTGGGGAAGTCAGGACATGGTTTAGGGCCCTTGCCCCAAATAGTATCGCTGATTTAGCAGCTTTGTATAGGTCATTTTTGAATAGATGGGAGAAAAAGAAAGACCCTCTTCAGATCCTATCAAAATTTGAAAAATTAAGGAGAAGAACTAATGAAACAGTGCAAGATTACATAATAAGATTCAATGAAGCCTACAATGCTGTTCCTCAAAACCTCAGACCCCCTCCTGACTCAATATTGGTTAAATTCCCTGATGGTTTTGACTCTGACATAGCCTATTCACTCAGGGAAAGAGCCCCCCAAACCCTAGAGGAAATGCAAAGCATAGTAGTTAGTGTAGAAGCAAATCTTATAGAAAAACGAGCCAGAGCTAGGGCCGAAAGAAGAATGCCTATGAATGAAGAACCTTCAGCTTTTGAAAGAAAGCTGGATGCAATCATTAAAGGTATGGAAAGATTAGGAGACAGAGTGGAGACAATCGAAAGAAAGTCTACTGGTGATAATCAAAATGTTGTGAGAAACCCAAACTTTAGAAGAAATCAGAACTAAAATATTGGAAAGAATGTCCCTGACCAAAATATCAGGCCACCTTTCCAAGAAAATTTTGTTGAAGGTTCAACTTCTGAAGAACCTACAGAGGATGTGGAAATAAACAATGTGAGTGAAGACAAAAATGAACCAGAAGTTTTCCTATCTCAGGATGATCAAGAAAATCACATCCTTGAAACATTCCAAACTCATTCAGGAGAAACTTTTGATTTTAAGGAAGGTTATGACACAACAATTTATGAGGTTCATAAACAGTACAATTTGAGAAGCAGACGGATTGATGTGCCAGAGAATAGCAAACAGAAAATTGTAAAACAAAATGTCAAAGGTAAAATCCCTCCTGTACAAAACATTCCCCCTGTACAAATTCTGTCTAGAACAACTCCTAACCCCTCAAATCCAATAATTGAAGATGTGTCTGATAACCAACCAAACAATAAACAACAATCTAATACTTTTCCTCCTGTAGGAAATGTAGAAGAAACAATAGAAGTTAGTTCAGAAATACCTTCAAATCAAAATTTCACTCATGAAAAAGAGAAAAACGTTGAAGACCCAAAAAATAGAGAAAACCAAACTGTGCAAAACTCTAAAGCTCAAACAGAAAAACCTTTCAATTTAGAGGCTGAAATAGGCAAACTAAAGATAGATGTTCCTTTATCAGAACTGGCTAAACATGATGTCTATAGGAGTAAAATCAGCAAATCCCTTAACATTAACATTACTGGAATGGATGATTCAGTGAATATTCTTGATGATCAACCTAAACTACTTTTTGGCCCCGAAGTAAATGGCAAACCAGAAAACGGAGGAACTCCTCCATTTTATGTGAGCCTGAACGTTCATGACAAAATACTCCACAATGCTATGCTGGATTCTGGAGCATCCCACAATTTGATGCCAAAAGCTGTGATGGAAAGATTAAATTTAGACATTACCAGACCATATAAAGATTTATTTTCTTTTGATTCTAGTCAGGTAAAATGTTTAGGTTTGATTAAAGATTTGTGTGTTACTTTGGTGCAATACCCTGCGAAGTCTGTTTTGATGGACATAGTAGTGGCTGATATTCCCCCTAAATATGGTATGTTGCTTTCCAGATCCTGGGGTGCTAAACTTGGAGGATCTATTCAACTAGACATGTCGTATGCCACTATTTCAATATTTGGTCAACCTAAAAGATTATATAGAGAAACCTTGATTAAGTACTTGGTGAGTAGTCATGAGAAGCCTGAAAACTTCCCTGTCTATTCAGTGCATTCTGATATGGATTCCTTCATCCTTTATAATGCTGAAATGGACCTTCCAACTGAACTAGAAGCACCTGAAAAAGAAGCTACAAACAAAACTACTGTTAAGATTGAAGAGATTTCTGAAAACCAAGAAACACCAGACAACCAAGAAATACCAGAAAAAGCTAAACAACTAGCTCATGTTAAGAAACATGTTAAAACAGTTGATGAAGATTATGGACATGAAATTCTGTGGCATTTAGAATTTGATGGCTCAGTAAACAAGTTAGGAGCAGGGGCTGGAATTTGGTTACATAATGTTGAAAATGATCATGCTAAAGGTCATTCTTATAGATTGAATTTTAAATGCACTAACAACATGGCTGAGTACGAAGCCCTTTTACTAGGGCTTAAACATGTCAAAAAGTTAGGAGCAATTAGGGTATCAATCATAGGAGACTCCGAATTAATTATCCAACAGATTAATGGTGAATGCTCAACCAAAGATCCCAGATTGAAACAATATAGAGAAACAGTTGTGGAAATTCTCAACACTTTCCTACAAGCTCAACTTGCCAAGATTCCCAGGAAACAAAATTTGCATGCTCACAGTCTTGCAATGTTCGCTAGCACATGTAAGTTGCCTTTTGGACCTAATAATTAGTTCACAGCTGAGATTAGACATAGACCTGCTATACTGGACAATCTAATGAATTGGCAAGTATTTGTAAATAACAATCAGATCAAAAGTTTTTTGACACTAGAAAATGAGTTTTCTAACAGTAATATAGATGAGGACATAACAATCAATGAATCTGATCAAGAAAAAGAACAAAAAACAGATATTTCAAGAGAGACTGCAATTCACATGCTTCACCCAACCACATTCACAGAAAAAGATATGCAGGATTTGATACAAATGGAATTCGATGAGATCATAGAAGATGAAACTGAAATCATTAATATGAAAGATAATCATTTACCCAAAGGTTTAACTCCTTTGGAAGATATTTTTGACTCAAATGACATTCCATTTAGACCCAAAATGGAACCTGTTAAGGCTAATATTGGAGAATGCAACTTAGGAACCCCAGAAGATCCCAAAGTGGTTAAATTATCCAAATCTCTACTAGAAGATCAAAAGGTTAAATATGTTGAACTCTTAAAGGAATTCCAGGACGTTTTTGCCTGGAGTTATGAAGATCTTAAATCATATGATGCATCTATAATTCAACACACTATACCTTTGAAACCAGATCAAAAACCTTTCAAACAGAAACTTAGAAGAATAAATCCTGTTTTATTACCTTCAATCGAAAAGGAAATTAAAAGAATGTATGAAGCAGGAATTATAGCTCCTATTAGGTTCTCAGAATGGGTTTCTAATCTAGTACCAACATGGAAAAAGACTGGAGAAATTAGACTGTGTGTTGATTTAAGAAATTTGAATAAATTTTCTTTAAAAGATAATTATCCCTTACCTAAAATGGACCATATCTTACAAAGGGTAGTAGGATCTTCTAGGATATCTCTATTGGATGGATTTTCAGGGTATAACCAGATTCTGGTTCATCCTGATGATCAAGATAAAACAACATTTACAACACCATGGGGTACTTTTAAATATGTCAAGATGCCATTTGGACTCAAGAATGCAGGAGCTACATTTCAAAGAGCAATGGAAATTGCTTTTGCTAAAGAAATACATGATTTTCTGGTAATTTATCTAGATGATTTAACAGTTTTTTCCAAAACAGATTAGCAACATTTAGATCATCTAAGGCAAGTGTTTATAAAGTGCAGAAAATATGGCATTTCTTTAAATCCTAAAAAGTCATTGTTTGGTTTGGAAGAGGGTAAGCTCCTAGGTCACATTATTTCTAAAGATGGCATTCGAATTGACCCTGAAAGAATACAAGCAATTTTGCAAATACCTCATCCCAGAAATATTAAAGAACTTCAAGCTTTCATAGGAAAGATTAATTTCTTGAGAAGATTTATTTCCAGTTTAGCTGAATTACTTAGATTGCTTACTAACATGCTTAAAAAAGATTCAAGCATTGACTGGACTGTAGAAGCCAAGCAATCATTTGAAGAAATCAAAATGGCTTTAACAAGAACACCAGTTCTTACCAGTCCAAAGTTTGACAGAGATTTCATTATATTTTCATTTGCTTCTGAACATACAATTGCAGCTGTTTTACTACAAAAAGATGATCAAGGGTGTGAAAAACCAATAGCATTTTTTAGTAAAGCACTTAGAGATGCATCTTTGAAATACAATATCATGGAGAAACAGACTTTTGCACTGGTGAAAGCAATTAAAGATTTTAGAGTTTATATATTGTATTCTCATGTGATAGCTTATGTGCCTAATGCTGTAGTCAAAGACATCTTGACTCAAGATGGTATTGAAGGAAAAAGAGGTAAGTGGATAGCTACCATTTTAGAATATGATATCGAAATTAAACCAACTAAACTCATCAAAGGTCAAGGTTTGGCTCAACTCATGACTGAAACTAATTGCCAAGCCTTAGACATTAACGAACTCGATGATGAACAAGAGATGGCGACTCCACAGATCAGTCAAACTTTCTTAGATTCACCCTGGTACACTGATATCATTCATGTTTTATTAAACCTGCAAGCTCCTCCAAGGTTGTCCAGAACGAAAAGAAGATTTTTGAAAATGACATCTTTAAAATATTGTATTTTAGATGGCACTCTATTTTGGAAAAATCATGAAGGAATCTTATTAAATTGTCTATTGAAAGATGAAGCTGACAAGGCACTTAATGAATTTCATTCAGGGGATTGTGGTGGACATCTCTACTGGAAGTCAACTGCAGATAAAATCTTAAGGGCTAGTTTTTACTGGCCAACCTTGTTTTCAGATGTTAAGAAATTTGTAACAACTTGTCATAAGTGTCAGATCTTTGAGGGTAAAAGAAAGTTGTTACCTTTACCATTAAGACCAATTTCCACAGAAAGACCCTTTCAACAATGGGGATTAGATTTTATTGGAGAAATTCATCCCTGTTCTTCTGGGCAACACAGATGGATTCTTACTGCCACAGATTACTTTACCAAATGGATTGAAGCTATCCCATGCAGACAAGCCAATGATTCTGTAATTATAGGGTTTTTAGAAACCAATATACTTTCCAGATTTGGCTGTCCAGAGAAAATTATAACAGATAATGCTGCTGCATTTAAGTCTAAGAAAATGATTAGTTTCTACAATAAATATCACATAACTTTAGGCCATTCAATAGCCTATTACCCTCAGGGTAATGGACTGGCAGAATCTTCCAATAAAAGCCTTATTAATATCATTAAAAAATTATTGGAAGAAAATAAAAAGAATTGGCATAAGAAACTTACCAATGCATTGTGGGCAGACAGACTTACAACTAAGAAATCAATTGGGACTAGTCCATATGAATTAGTTTATGGCATTGAGGCTAGATTCCCATCATCTTTAGGAATTCCTGTTATGAAGTTACTTCAGGAGGCTCAAGTGGAACCAAATGATATTCAGAGAAGAATTAACTAAACAATTCACTTGCAACAAACCAGAGAAGAAGTGTATCAACAATCCCAAGTCTTGCAGGAAAAGTTAAAGAAAATGTTTGACAAAAGAACTAAAGCAGAAGATTTTCAACTAGGAGACAAAGTCCTAAGATGGGATTCCAGAAGGGAAGAAAAAGGGAAACATGGGAAATTTGATTTTTTATGGAAAGGGCCTTATATCATTCATGCCTTACAGGGGAACAACACATACTTTTTAAAGAACTTGGACAATTCAGAAGCTGAGGAAGGGCCAGTCAATGGTCGAATGCTGAAGCACTACTTTGATCCTATTTACTAGGATATTCTAATTTTTTCTAACTTGTACATAATATATCCTTTTCTAATGCATCAGTTTTGATTGGAGGGTGACTTCTTGAAGTTTAAGCCCGAAGTGAAGGCCCTAAGCTTCAAAAGTTTCACTATCATATATACAATAAAGCTACCAGAAGAAGGAGATTACATGTTCAGACTGAAGACATTTTTAAGGCATCTGACCTGCTGTTCTTGAATTTTCACAAGGAAAAGCCATCCCCAAGTGGAGCCAGTGTTAGACTCCTATACCAATAGGTGTCATTTTTCATGATTGTCTTGATTGAACTATGCAATATGTTCAAACCTTTTTCTTGTGCAAAGGTGTTCCATATTCTTGAAAAATCAAAAAATAAAAAAATTTAAAAAATGTAAAGAGGGTATACCCTAAAAGAAAAATCAAAGGGTAAGAAAAATAAATTGGTCAAAAAAGTGAAAGAAATGAACCCCAAACAAAATTAGACCAAGGAAAGTGTGGAAATCCAAGTGCCACTACTATTTCATGTTCTGTAATAAAGAAATTGTGTGCAGCTTGTCAAACTTTTGCCACAATTTGTGAAGAGTCAAACTGTTTAAACTTGACTCATTCATTTTTCAATTTCATGTTGTAGAATAGAGAATAAATATCTAGCCAAACATTTTAATCTTGGCAGATAAATAGATAGGTAGAGTTAATAAAAGGTGCTCAATAGTTTAATCTAAGCCCTTGGATGTAATAAGGGTAGAATTAGATAGATTTTCCATGTAAAAGAAAAAGAAGATTGATAAGGGTTTGCAAGTCCAAATGCACCCTAATAAAGAAGAGAAAATGGTAGTGTAAAATAGATAGGGTAGGTAGATGGTGTTGCAAAGTTTCATATGATGAATGATGGTGCTAAATGTGTTTGATCTTTTACTTTCATCACAAGTACTGAAGCAAGAAATGCATTGGAAAATCACAGCAAACAAAGTCAAAATCATTAACTTCCCACATCACTTCTTCCCTAAGATTTTTACTAATTTCCCTAAAAAGTGCTAAGGTATTTGGAGATTAAAGGGGCTCAAGGCATTTCTTTTATTCTTTTGAGGTTGAGAACCTGGCCCATGAATCAAAACACTCTCAAGTACTTAAAGTTATTCATCATTATAATCATTCACTTTTATCCTTCCTAAGTAATATTTACTTAGGAAATCATGAATTTCCATAATAAACCCTCAAAATTACATATTTCATTATATGTTTAAGTGTTGAAATTAAGATGATATAATTTACTTCAGAAATCTTCACTTTCTTAGTTATAGTTAAGTGTTTTGAGTTTACCATGTCCCTTTGTCATATTAACATCTGATTTATTTATTAATTCCTTATTGAAATACATTATCCTATTATCTATAATTCCATTTTACAATAATATCCCAAAAACCCATTTATTCTAAGTTTTGGCCAAAGTTTATTTAATCCCTTTTAAAATAAAAATCCCACAATAAAAACCCTTTGACTAAAATATACCCATATAAATTATTCCCTACCCCTATGGTTGATAAATCACATTTATTTATTTCCATATAATAAAAATACATGAAAAAGGGGTTTGAACATATATTTATATGTTTTAAACGAAAAATAAACCCATTCCCTTTTGCATTTAATCTCCGCTCGATACTTTAACTCAGTTAAAAACCCTTGACTCCCGTAACCATGTATAAACTATGGGGTTAATTAATCACCAGGATTAATTAATAACCATTCATTCCACCAATCAAACGCCCCCTGGGATATTTAATTAAGTTAATCATGTTTTAAAACCCCATCGGGCCCGCATGTTAAAACTCTGTCAATTCCACATCCCGTCCACCGTCAGATCGCCTCCCCGATGATCAACGGCCCAGGATCATTCCGCTGGCCGTCTCGCGTCTGGAAGATAACGAGCGGGGGCGCAGTGGTTTTGGAATAGTCGTCCGACCACGTGTCAAACGATTAATGGAATCGCTCCCTCCGCGCTGAATACCACCATCTCCCAAAAAGTGGTGCGGAAAATACCGCTTACCGCCCGGTCCCGGTGACGCGTCCTCCCGTACCGGATGACGTCATCCTCGAAAAAATCAAAATCCCCATTGACTTTGTAAATAAAACAAAAATTCATGTTTTTCTGTCATTTTCACTGCTGAAAACGACTGCGTCCTCCTCTGAAGAATTTGAAAATTCCGCTGATTGAGACGCCGCCAACCAAATTGCCGAACACCATTGTTAAACCAGTGCCCAAGCATCCATCCGCCATCGACCAGTACCTGCAAAGTTCAAACTTCTCCATTAAACAGGTACCTCACATTGGCACTTCTTCAGCAGGAAATCTCCAACAGGGGTTACAGGAAGAGAGTCCATCAATTGCAGTAGAGTCTAAAGGCAAAGGGAAAGAACCTGAAATACAGGTCATTGAAACTTTTATCATGGCAGAAAAACCTCAAACCTCCAGGGCACCAGATCAGACACAGGTTTCTCCTACTCAAGTAAATCATCCTGAAGTTTTAGAATTGCAAACTCCATCTAATATGGAAATAGGCAAGAAAAGACAAGCTCCAGATCCTACTCCTCCCAAAGAATCCTCAGAGCTACATCAAGCTAAAAAGCAGAAACCCGATCCACTTTCAGAAGTAGAAATTATTGATGAAATGTTTGATGATGAAAGAGAAGATAGTCAACTAACTGGCACAGTTAGTGAAACACACAGGCCACAAAGGAAAATAATTGCAAAAACAGTTGAGTACTGAAGTATCTTCTTTTAAGCCACCAAAAACAGATGCATTGGATATCAAGAGAACGTTCATTAATATAAAAGCAAAGAATGATCCATTGAGAATGAAGGTGTATGATCAGTATCTAAAAATGGCTCCACACAATCAGGAAAGATTGATGTCAGCGTTTGACATTCGACAAGGCAAAATGATGACGAGCCATTTCAAATCCAAGGTACCAAAGCCCATGACAGCATCTGATTATATTAGGACCAATTTTGAGGTCCTGGAAAAAGACATTCATCCCTTGGACCAGATAGAGTTGCATAGACAAACTGGTGAAATGATATACTCCACCCTTACTGATAAGGCCATGGCAGCTCTTAGGCTGCGAGATTTTTTAAATAATACAAACACACAGTTTCAAATTGAGAAGGCTTCTTCTCAGGCAAAAGATAACAGAATAAAGTCTCTGGAAGATATAATCATCAGTTTGGGTCACAATCCCAAAGATATCAAAAGCATTGAGGCACTAATTAAAAAGAAATATGATGATATCGCTACACTGAGAAAGCAGCTGAAATTGCCAGCCTCAAGGCATCCCCAGACCCAAGAAGTTCTGAAGGAAAATTCACAGGAAGAAATGATGGAGTTGCTCTTAAAAATGACTGAGCAACTGAGTGAAACAGAGAAAGAATTAGAACAGGCATTAGGAGAAAAACAGGATATCATGCAAACATCCACAACAGAGATCACTACAGGTACCACAACAGCAGATCAACAAACAGAGTCAGCACAGGTAAACACTTCTGGTTTAAGTTCTGATGAATTGGTAAAACAAATGGAAAGTTTAAAACTCAGAGTCACATAACTTAAAACCACAAAATTGCAGCTAGAAAATTTGGAGCAGAAATATGATATGTCTAAGAAGACTGTTGCTGATAATACCAGGGAAATTAAAAGATTGGAAAAATTGGTTAAGGCTTTAGAAAAAGATCTTTCATTAGAGAAGCCTTTGAGAGAAATAAATGAAATTCTTTGGGATAATATAATTGAGTCAATAAAAAGTATTTGGTCCTTTGTTCAAACAATATTTGAACAAAATGACTTGATCAAAGTAGCTCAGGAAGAAATAGACAAAACAAGAGATGAATTAAGGGGCAGACCTGAGCAAGCCAATCAACTTATACAGTTTTTGAACACCCGGACTAAGCAACAGATTTCAGAATTAGGAATTGATGACAGGATAGGCACTATTTTAGAAATAAAAAGAGTTTTTACCAAAAGAACTCTTATGCAGAATTTGGAAAGGAAATGCTCAGATATTCTGGAATAAATCAATGCTTTTAAAGGGAAATTTCAGGTTTTATTGGACAATGGGTTACCTAGTCCTATGCTCTCAGAGGACAAGATAATGGATCTGGAAACCTATGTTAACAAAATAGATATACATGCTCATAATACAACTGCTCATTCTATCAGTTCGTCAGGAGCAACATTGCCAACAGGGAGGAATCTCTACGACAGGTTAAAGAATTTGTTTTATCTTGAGCAGGAAATAAAGTATTTATTCCCAAATCAGCCCACTTTTTACAGATACACAGAGGCTGATGAAACATTAAGAAAACTTAAAAGAACCATAATAGCAGAAGATCAATGGTGGGAAGACTTATTGGACATTTTATGAAATTTATCTTCAGGTTGAGAATTTTATCTTTTTACTATCATGTAAAGGATAAATAATGAGCACAGGTTAAAGAGTATCAGTTGGGCAGTTGAAAGAGTATCAGTAGAAACAAAGAGTATCAAACAAGAAAAAGAATTACTCAAAGCGACAGCATCGAGCCCTATTATAGCACCTGCCTCCAGCACATCCACAAAAGAAGGAAACAACACACCAGCAATTACTTTTTGTCCTATCTACGAGACCATTTGTCTCCTTTTTATTGTGACTTATTCATTAGTCACCCTAGATTAGTGGCTAGGTTAGTGTGAGATATTTTCAATAATTTTTTGTATAAATAAACCCTCAAAGAGAGTATTGAGTGTGGATTCTACTACTTTGCTGTGACATTGATGTTTTTGGAATAAAAGTGTTTTGGAGAAATTTATTTGTGGCTTGCTGGATGACAATTTGAAGCTCAGGACTTTTTGCAGGATTCATGTGTCGGACTGCAGTTCAATAAGTCTTTCTATATTATGTATTAAGTTTTATATCTGTTTATATTATCATTGTGTCCATTTCTGAATAATTGACATAAAAGAATAAATCAGAATTTACTTAATTGTACTCTGATTTCAATTGTGATTATTCTAAATGTTTTCCTCTAAATTAGTTATAAGCAACGAATTCTGAATTGCTCTTGCTTCGCTAATTTAAACAAATTGATTACTATAGTAAAGAATTCTTCACTGCTCTTTATTTGTAATCATTCCATTTCTTTCTCTTGAACATGTTGAAAGATTCTTGAGTGCCTTTCATCCCTACAAAACCCATTCCATCCACTTTAATTCCTAAAAAAATTTCTATGTTTGGCTATCTTGCCCTGCAAAGCCATCTTGTGTGTAGAAGAGTAATCTAGTAAAGCCATCCTTTGACTCCATAGCCCAATGGCCTGAAAATATTCAACCTTGCCCTTAGTTGGCGGATTCCACCATTTTCAAACAAACTCTTGGATTTATAACTAGCCTAAAACTTTCTAAGAACAAAGATAAATTATAAAGAGAGAGCCCTCTCTGGATGCAGATTGGCTAGATTCTGCATCCGAAGGTTGGTTTGTGGTTACCTCGGGTATACTTTCCTTTTCCACAACTTCAAGGAAAACCTGAGTGATAACATAGTGGCGACCATACTGGGGATCTGAATCATTTTATTGATACTATTGTTTGATTTATAAGCTATGGACAGAGTCTGAATATCAGCCAGGTAGCCTTTGAAATTGCTTTTGCTCTGCAATTGCAAAAGTAAATAAAAGCTGCTTCAGTCTATCTCTGATTTAGCTTATACATTGAACCTTAGTTTCAAATGTTTAATCAGACTCTCTAGTTTAATAAATCTTTGAGAAAATTTTAATTAAAAAATCATTATTTCTTAAAGAATTTGTAGAAGTTGTACTTTCATTTCAATTAAAACCAAAAAATCCAAAAACATATATCATCTAAAAAAACTGGCTTCAGAAAGGATTCGTCACACTAGGTCAAATCCTGACCCCAATCCACCACCGATATTTGAAAATCCGAATCTGATTCCTAGGATTCTTAGAAGACAAGGAAGTCAAGAAAGTTCTGAAAGAGGAAGTCAAGAGAGTTCTGGTAGTTCCAGACCCCTTTCTAGATCACAATCTTGTCCCGTGAAAATAATATATTTTGACGAAATTCCTTTTGACGAACGATTTGAAACATCCTTATTTGTAAATTTTTCTGAAACCGAATTATCAAGATTAGTTCCAGATCCATTGTTTTTTGAAGATTTACAATTCATATTTGTTTCATATCACCTTGACAGACATTTACAAAACTCCATTTCATCTGAACAGACCTTTGAAGAAAGTTCAAACGTTTATGTGATCACTGAAGCTTCCCCAAGTTCAGTTACTTTCCCTCAAGCTTTTCAAACACCAATCACCCCTTCTAATTCTCCAACCACACCACCACCTATTATTCCATTACCCCTTCCAATGGCCAATAGATATGCTCCTTTATAGTTGCCAGCCAACCCTGCAGCTTTGCCTCAAGATTATCATAGTAAGATCACACCTTTTGATGGCTCAAGTACTTACATAGCTCAACAACATACCAAAAGGATGACTGATTACTTTTAATTTTATGAAATTGATACTGATGATCTCCGAATGAGAATTTTTGTTCAGAGTCTTACCGGGGAAGTTAGGACATGGTTTAGGGCCCTTACTCCAAACAGTATTGCCGATTTAGCAGCTTTGTATAGGGAATTTTTGAATAGATGGGAGAAGAAGAAAGACCCTCTTCAGATCCTATCAGAATTTGAAAAATTGAGGAGAAGACCCAATGAAACCGTGCAAGATTACATCATAAGATTCAATGAAGCCTACAACGTTGTTCCTCAAAACCTTAGACCCCCTCCTGACTCAGTATTGGTCAAATTCCCAAATGGTTTTGACTCTGACATAGCCTATTCACTCAGGGAAAGAGCCCCCCAAACCCTAGAAGAAATGCAGAGCATAGTAGTTAGTGTGGAAGCAAATCTTATAGAAAAACGAGCCAGAGCTAGGGCCGAAAGAAGAATGCCTCTGAATGAAGAACCTTCAGCTTTTGAAAGAAAGCTGGATGCAATCATTAAAGGTATGGAAAGATTAGGAGACAGAGTGGAGACAATCGAAATAAAATCTACTGGTGATAATCAAAATGTTGTGAGAAACCCAAACTTTAGAAGAAATCAGAACCAAAATATTGGAAAGAATGTCCCTGACCAAAACATCAGGCCACCTTTCCAAGAAAATTTTGTTGAAGGTTCAACTTCTGAAGAACCTACAGAGGATGTGGAAATAAATAATGTAACTGAGGAAAAAAATGAACCAGGATTTTTCCTATCTCGGGATGATCAAGAGAATCACATCCTTGAAACATTCCAAACTCATTCAGGAGAAACTTTTGATTTTAAGGAAGGCTATGACACAGCAATTTATGAGGTTCATAAACAGTACAATTTGAGAAGCTGACGGATTGATGTACCAGAGAATAGCAAACAGAAAGCTGTAAAACAAAATGTCAAAGGTAAAATCCCTCCTGTACAAAACATTCCCCCTATACAAATTCTGACTAGGACAACTCCTAACCCTTCAAATCCAATAGTTGAAGATGTGTCTGATAACTAACCAAACAATAAACAATAATCTAATACTTTTCCTCCTGTAGGAAATGTAGAAGAAACAGTAGAAGTTAGTTCAAAAATACCTTCGAATCAAAATTCCACTCATGAAAAAGAGAAAAACGTTGAAGACCCAAAAAATAGAGAAAACCCAACTGTGCAAAACACTAAAACTCAAACAGAAAAACCTTTCAATTTAGAGGCTGAAATAGGCAAACTAAAATTAGCTGTTCCTTTATCATAACTAGCTAAACATGATGTCTATAGGAGTCAAATCAGCAAATCCCTTAACATTAACATTACTGGAATGGATGATTTAGTAAATATTCTTGATGATCAACCTAAACTACTTTTTGGCCCCGAAGTAAATGGCAAACCAGAAAGTGGAGGAACTCCTCCATTTTATGTGAGCCTAAACATTCATGACAAAGTACTCCACAATGCTATGCTGGATTCTGGAGCATCCCACAATTTGATGCCAAAAGCTGTGATGGAAAGATTAAATTTAGACATTACCAGACCGTATAAAGATTTATTTTCTTTTGATTCTAGTCAGGTAAAATGTTTAGGTTTGATTAAATATTTGTGTGTTACTTTGGTGCAATACCCTGCGAAGTCTGTTTTGATGGACATAGTAGTGGATGATATTCCTCCTAAATATGGTATATTGCTTTCTAGATCCTGGGGTGTTAAACTTGGAGGATCTATTCAACTAGACATGTCATATGCCACTATTTCAGTATTTGGTCAACCTAAAAGATTATATAGAGAAACCTTGATGAACTACTTGGTGAGTAGTCATGAAAAACCTGAAAACTTCCCTGTCTATTCAGTACATTCTAATATGGATTCCTTCATCCTTTATAATGCTGAAATGGACCTTCCAACTGAACTAGAAGCACCTGAAAAAGAAGCTACAAATAAAACTACTGTTAAGATTGAAGAGATTTCTGAACACCAAGAAACACCAGACAACCAAGAAATACCAGAAAAATCTAAACAACTAGCTCCTGTTAAGAAACATGTTAAAACAGTTGATGAAGATTATGGACATGAAATTCTGTGGAATTTAGAATTTGATGGCTCAGTAAACAAGTTAGGAGCAGGGGCTGGAATTTGGTTGCATAATGTTGAAAATGATCATGTTGAAGGTCATTCTTATAGATTGAATTTTAAATGCACTAACAACATGGCTGAGTACGAAGCCCTTTTACTAGGGCTTAAACATGTGAAAAAGTTAGGAGAAATTAGGGTATCAATCATAGGAGACTCTGAATTAATTATCCAACAGATTAATGGTGAATGCTCAACCAAAGATCCCAGATTGAAACAATATAGAGAAACAGTTGTGGAAATTCTCAACACTTTCCTACAAGCTCAACTTGCCAAGATTCCTAGGAAACAAAATTTGCATGCTCACAGTCTTGCAATGTTCGCTAGCACATGAAAGTTGCCTTTTGGACCTAATCGTCAGTTCAAGCTGAGATTAAACATAGACCTGCTATACCGGACAATCTAATGAATTGGCAAGTATTTGTAAATAACAATCAGATCAATAGTTTTTTGACACTAGAAAATGAGTTTTCTAACAGTAATATAGATGAGGACATAACAATAAATGAATCTGATCAAGAAAAAGAACAAAAAATAGATATTTCAAGAGAGACTGCAATTCACATGCTTCACCCAACCACATTCACAGAAAAAGATATGCAGGATTTGATACAAATGGAATTCGATGAGATCATAGAAGATGAAACTGAAATCATTAATCTGAAAGATAATCATTTACCCAAAGGTTTAACTCCTTTGGAAGATATTTTTGACTCAAATGAAATTCCATTTAGACCCAAAATGGAACCTGTTAAGACTGATATTGAAGAATGCAACTTAGGAACCCCAGAAGATCCCAAAGTGGTTAAGTTATCCAAATCTCTACTAGAAGATCAAAAGGTTAAATATGTTGAACTCTTAAAGGAATTCCAGGACGTTTTTGCCTGGAGTTATGAAGATCTCAAATCATATGATACATCCATAATTCAACACACTATACCTTTGAAACCAGATCAAAAACCTTTCAAACAGAAACTTAGAAGAATAAATCATGTTTTATTACCTTCAATCGAAAAGGAAATTAAAAGAATGTATGAAGCAGGAATTATAGCTCCTATTAGGTTCTCAGAAAGGGTTTCTAATCTAGTACCAACACGGAAAAAGACTGGAGAAATTAGACTGTGTGTTGATTTAAGAAATTTGAATAACTTTTCTTTAAAAGATAACTACCCCTTGCCTAAAATGGACCATATTTTACAAAGGGTAGTAGGATCTTCTGGGATATCTCTATTGGATGGGTTTTCAGGGTATAACCAGATTCTGGTTCATCCTGATGATCAAGATAAAACAACATTTACAACACCATGGGGTACTTTTAAATATGTCAAGATGCCATTTGGACTCAAGAATGCGGGAGCTACATTTCAGAGAGCAATGGACATTGCTTTTGCTAAACAAATACATGATTTTCTGGTAATTTATCTAGATGATTTAACAGTTTTTTCCAAAACAGATCAGCAACATTTAGATCATCTAAGGCAAGTGTTTATAAAGTGCAGAAAATATGGCATTTCTTTAAATCCTAAAAAGTCATTGTTTGGTTTAGAAGAAGGAAAGCTCCTAGGTCACATTATTTCTAAAGATGGCATTCGAATTGACCCTGAAAGAATACAAGCAATTTTGCAGATACCTCATCCCAGAAATATAAAAGAACTTCAAGCTTTCATAGGAAAGATCAATTTCTTGAGAAGGTTTATTTCCAGTTTAGCTGAATTACTTAGATTGCTTACTAACATGCTTAAAAAAATTCAAGCATTGACTGGACTGTAGAAGCCAAGCAATCATTTGAAGAAATCAAAATGGCTTTAACAAGAACACCAGTTCTTACCAGTCCAAAGTTTGACAGAGATTTCATTATATTTTCATTTGCTTCTGAACATACAATTGCAGTTGTTTTACTACAAAAAGATGATCAAGGGTGTGAAAAACCAATAGCATTTTTTAGTAAAGCACTTAGAGATGCATCTTTGAAATACAATATCATGGAGAAATAGGCTTCTGCACTGGTGAAAGCAATTAAATATTTCAGAGTTTATATATTATATTCTCATGTGATAGCTTATGTGCCTAATGCTGTAGTTAAAGACATCTTGACTCAAGATGGTATTGAAGGCAAAAGAGGTAAGTGGATAGCTACCATTTTAGAATATGATATCGAAATTAAACCAACTAAACTCATCAAAGGTCAAGGTTTGGCTCAACTCATGACTGAAACTAATTTCCAAGCCTTAGACATTAACGAACTGGATGATGAATAGGAGATGGCGACTCCACAGATCAGTCAAGATTTCTTAGATTCACCCTGGTACACTGATATCATTCATATTTTATTAAACCTGCAAGCTCCTCCAGGGTTGTCCAGAACGAAAAGAAGATTTTTGAAAATGACATCTTTAAAATATTGTATTTTAGATGGCACTCTATTTTGGAAAAATCAGGAAGGAATCTTATTAAATTGTCTATTGAAAGATGAAGCTGACAAGGCACTTAATGAATTTCATGCAGGGAATTGTGGTGGACATCTCTACTGGAAGTCAACTGCAGACAAAATCTTAAGTGCTGGTTTTTACTGACCAACCTTGTTTTCAGATGTTAAGAAATTTGTAACAACTTGTCATACGTGTCATATCTTTGAGGGTAAAAGAAAGTTGTTACCTTTACCATTAAGACAAATTTCCACAGAAAGACCATTTCAACAATGGGGATTAGATTTTATTGGAGGAATTCATCTCTCTTATTCTGGGCAACACAGATGGATTCTTACTGCCACAGATTACTTTATTAAATGGATTGAAGCTTTCCCATGCAGACAAGCCAATGATTCTGTAATTATAGGGTTTTTAGAAACCAATATACTTTCCAGATTTGGCTGTCCAGAGAAAATTATAACAGATAATGCTGCTGCATTTAAGTCTAAGAAAATGATTAGTTTCTACAATAAATATCACATAACTTTAGGCCATTCAATAGCCTATTACCCTCAGGGTAATGGACTGGCAGAATCTTCCAATAAAAGCCTTATTAATATCATTAAAAAATTATTGGAAGAAAATAAAAAGAATTGGCATAAGAAACTTACCAATGCATTGTGGGCAGACAGACTTACAACTAAGAAATCAATTGGGACCAGTCCATATGAATTAGTTTATGGCATTGAGGAAAGATTCCCATCATCTTTAGGAATTCCTGTTATGAAATTACTTCAGGAGGCTCAAGTGGAACCAAATGATATTCAAAGGAGAATTAACCAAAAAATTCACTTGCAGCAGACCAGAGAAGAAGTATATCAACGATCCCAAGTCTTGCAGGAAAAGTTAAAGAAAATGTTTGACAAAAGAACTAGAGCAGAAGATTTTCAACTAGGAGACAAAGTCCTAAGATGGGATTCCAGAAGGGAAGAAAAAGGGAAACATGGGAAATTTGATTTCTTATGGAAAGGGCCTTATATCATTCATGCCTTACAGGGGAACAACACATACTTTTTAAAGAACTTGGACAATTCAGAAGCTGAGGAAGGGCCAATCAATGGTCGAATGCTGAAGCACTATTTTGATCCTATTTACTAGGATATTCTGATTTTTTCTAACTTGTACATAATATATCATTTTCTAATGCAGCAGTTTTGATTGGAGGGTGACTTCTTGAAGTTGAAGCCTGAAGTGAAGGCCCTAAGCTTCAAAAGTTTCACTATCATATATACAATAAAGCTACTAGAAGAAGGAGATTACATGTTCAGACTGAAGACATTTTTAAGGCATCTGACCTGCTGTTCTTGAATTTTCACAAGGAAAAGCCATCCCCAAGTGGAGCCAGTGTTAGACTCCTATACCAATAGGTGTCATTTTTCATGATTGTCTTGATTGAACTATGCAATATGTTCAAACCTTTTTCTTATGCAAAGGTGTTCCATATTCTTGAAAAGCCAAAAAATTAAAAAAAATTAAAAAATGTAAAGAGGGTATACCCTAAAAAAAAAATCAAAGGGTAAGAAAAATAAGTTGGTCAAAAAAGTGAAAGAAACGAACCCCAAACAAAATTAGACCAAGGAAAGTGTGCAAATCCAAGTGCCACTATTATTTCATGTTCTGTAATAAAGCAATTGTGTGCAGCTTGTTAAACTTTGCCACAATTTATGAAGAGTCAAACTGTATAAACTTGACTCATTCATTTTTCAATTTCATGTTGTAGAATAGAGAATAAATATCTAGCCAAACAGTTTAATCTTGGCAGATAAATAGATAGGTAGAGTTAATAAAAGGTGCTCAATAGTTTAATCTAAGCCCTTGGATGTAATAAGGGTAGAATTAGATAGATTTTCCATGTAAAAGAAAAAGAAGATTGATAAGGGTTTGCAAGTCCAAATGCACCCTAATAAAGAAGAGAAAATGGTAGTGTAAAATAGATAGGGTAGGTAGATGGTGTTGCAAAGTTTTCATGTGATGAATGATGATGCTAAATGTGTTTAATCTTTTACTTTCATCACAAATATTGAAGCAGAAAATGCACTGGAAAATTCACAGAAAGCAAAGTCAAAATCATTAACTTCCCACATCACTTTCTCCCTAAGATTTTACTAATTTCCCCAAAGTGCTAAGGTATTTGGATATTAAAGGGGCTCAAGACATTTCCTTGACTTTTGGAGGGACCAGACCCTCGGCCTAATGATCAAAAAGACCTAAGTACTTGAAGTTATTTATCATTATAATCATTCACTTTTATCCTTTTCCTAAGTAAAATCCTATTTTACTTAGGAAAATCATAAATTTCATAATAAACCCTCTCGATCCAGGGATATCGGCCACCCACCTATTCCATTGGACCAAGACCATCAATTCTTGCAGATTTTCACATTCAGCACAACTTACTATTTTTAGCAGGTTTTCGGGTCCTCCACTCTCGAAGCCGTTTTGGGGGCTTAATGATCCAGGTGGATATTGGTGGCCACCCACCTATTCCATTTGAACCCCCATCTTCAGTTCTTTCAATTTTCAAGTTGCAACAAAAATTACTATTTTTAGCAGCTTTTCGGGTCCTGAACTTCCGGAGTCAGTTTTGAGGCCCTAAACGATGTTTTTTATTAATTTGTTGCTATTTGACCATCAAAATCGTCACAAAATGTTGTAGTCCCTGATAGATCCTGATACTGAGCTATCAACGCGCTCAAACGGAGATCGGGTACCAAAGTTCTGCCCCCGGACGGAAGTTGAACCACCATCTCTATTCCAAACGGCGCCTGCGTGGCCTCATCTCCTACTGCTAGGTTTTTGGACGTTTCAGATTCTACATTGTTTCTCAACAATAAATAGGCCCTTGAGCCTCATTGTAACACAGTCAGAGGTCTGTAGCCACCACATCTCTTCTCAGAGATTCGCTACCAGCACCCTAGCTATTTTATTTCCATTATGTCTGTAAGCATTTTTCTGTTATTTGATATTAATGAAATGAAGTGTTATTTCCGCTGCATCTATGTATTTATGGTTATGTGTTTATTCTGTTGCGTTCCTGCATAAATCCGGATCACCCTCAAAATTACTTACTATTATATGTTTAAGTGTTGAAATTAAGATGATACAATTTGCTTCAAAAATCTTCACTTTCTTAGTTATAGTTAAAGTATTTTGAGTTTACCTTGTCCTTTGTCATGTTAACTTCTGATTTATTTATTAAATCCCTAGTGAAAAGACCTTATCCTATAGTACATAACTCCTTCTTACCTAAATAACCCAAAAACCCCTCTTATTATAAGTTTTGGCCAAAGTTAATTAATCCCTTTTGTTGAATAAAAATCTCCCAATAAAAACCCTTTGGCTAAAATATACCCATATAGAATATTTCCCTACCCCTATGGTGAATAAATGACATTTATTTATTACCATATAATAAGAAATATAGAAAAAGATTTTAACATATAGTTTTATATGTTTAAAACGAAAAAATAAAACCCATTCCCTTAGCATTTTAATTCCGCCCGATACTTTAACCTTAGTTAAAAACCTTTGACCCTGCCGTAACCATGTATAAACTATGGGGTTAATTAATCACTAGGATTAATTAATAACCATTCATTCCACCAATCAAACGCCCAAACGCCCCCCGGGATATTTAATTAAGTTAATCATGTTTTAAAACCCCGTCGGGCCCGCACGTTAAAAATCTGCCAATTCCACATCCCGTCCACCGTCAGATCGCCTCCCCGATGATCAACGGCCCATGATCATTCCGCTGGCCGTTTCGCGTCCAGAAGATAACGAGCGGGGGCGCAGTGGTTTTGGAATAGTCCTCCAACCACGTGTCAAACGATTAATGGAATCGCTCCCTCCGCGCTGAATACCACCATCTCCCAAAGAGCGGTGCGGAAATTATTGCTTACCGCCCGGTGACGCGTCATCCCGTACCGGATGACGTCATCCTCGAAAAAATAAAAATCCCCATTGACTTTGTAAATAAAACAAAAATTCGTTTTTTCTGTCATTTTCACTGCTGAAAACAACTGCGTCCTCCTCTGAAGAATTTGAAAATTCTGCTGATTGAGACGTTGTCAACCAAATTGCCGAACACCATTGTTAAAACCAGTGCCCAAGCATCCATCTGCCATCGACCAGTACCTGCAAAGTTCAAACTTCTCCATTAAACAGGTACCTCACATTGGCACTTCTTCAGCAGGAAATCTCCAACAGGGGTTACAGGAAGAGAGTCCATCAATTGCAGTAGAGTCTAAAGGCAAAGGGAAAGAACCTAAAATACAGGTCATTGAAACTTTTATCATGGCATAGAAACCTCAAACCTCCAGGGCACCAGATCAAACACAGGTTTCTCCTACTCAAGTAAATCATCCTGAAGTTTCAAAATTGCAAACTCCATCTAATATGGAATTAGGCAAGAAAAGACAAGCTCCAGATCCTACTCCTCCCAAAGAATCCTCAGAGCTACATCAAGCTAAAAAGAAAAAACCCGATCCACTTCCAGAAGTGGAAATTATTGATGAAATGTTTGATGATGAAAGAGAAGATAGTCAACTAACTGGCACAGTTAGTGAAACACACACAGGCCACAAAGGAAAAGAATTGCAAAAACAGTTGAGTATTGAAGTATCTTCTTTTAAGCCACCAAAAACAGATGCAGGTGATATCAAGATACATCCATAATTCAACACACTATACCTTTGAAACCAGATCAAAAACCTTTCAAACAGAAACTTAGAAGAATAAATCCTGTTTTATTACCTTCAATCGAAAAGGAAATTAAAAAAATGTATGAAGCAGGAATTATAGCTCCTATTAGGTTCTCAGAATGGGTTTCTAATCTAGTACCAACACGGAAAAAGACTGGAGAAATTAGACTGTGTGTTGATTTAAGAAATTTGAATAAAGTTTCTTTAAAAGATAACCACCCCTTGCCTAAAATGGACCATATTTTACAAAGGGTAGTAGGATCTTCTAGGATATCTCTATTGGATGGGTTTTCAGGGTATAACCAGATTCTGGTTCATCCTGATGATCAAGATAAAACAGCACTTACAACACCATGGGGTACTTTTAAATATGTCAAGATGCCATTTGGACTCAAGAATGCAGGAGCTACATTTCAGAGAGCAATGGACATTGCTTTTGCTAAAGAAATACATGATTTTCTGGTAATTTATCTAAATGATTTAACAGTTTTTTCCAAAACAGATCAGCAACATTTAGATCATCTAAGGCAAGTGTTTATAAAGTGCAGAAAATATGGCATTTCTTTAAATCCTAAAAAGTCATTGTTTGGTTTGGAAGAAGGAAAGCTCCTAGGTCACATTATTTCTAAAGATGGCATTCGAATTGACCCTGAAAGAATACAAGCAATTTTGCAGATACCTCATCCCAGAAATATAAAAGAACTTCAAGCTTTCATAGGAAAGATCAATTTCTTGAGAAGGTTTATTTCCAGTTTAGCTGAATTACTTAGATTGCTTACTAACATGCTTAAAAAAGATTCAAGCATTGACTGGACTGTAGAAGCCAAGCAATCATTTGAGGAAATCAAAATGGCTTTAACAAGAACACCAGTTCTTACGAGTCCAAAGTTTGACAGAGATTTCATTATTTTTTCATTTTCTTCTGAACATACAATTGCAGTTGTTTTACTACAAAAGGATGATCAGGGATGTGAAAAACCAATTGCCTTTTTCAGTAAAGCACTTAGGGATGCATCTTTGAAATACAATATTATGGAGAAACAGGCTTTTGCACTGGTGAAAGCAATTAAAGATTTCAGAGTTTATATATTATATTCTCATGTGATAGCTTATGTGCCTAATGCTGTAGTCAAAGACATCTTGACTCAAGATGGTATAGAAGGCAAAAGAGGTAAGTGGATAGCTACCATTTTAGAATATGATATCGAAATTAAACCAACTAAACTCATCAAAGGTCAAGGTTTGGCTCAACTCATGACTGAAACTAATTGCCAAGCCCTAGACATTAATGAACTGGACGACGAACAGGAGATGGCGACTCCACAGATCAATCAAGCTTTCTTAGATTCACCCTGGTACACTGATATCATTCATGTTTTATTAAACCTGCAAGCTCCTCCAGGGTTGTCCAGAACGAAAAGAAGATTTTTGAAAATGACATCTTTAAAATATTGTATTTTAGATGGCACTCTATTTTGGAAAAATCATGAAGGAATCTTATTAAATTGTCTATTGAAAGATGAAGATGACAAGTCACTTAATGAATTTCATGCAGGGGATTGTGGTGGACATCTCTACTGGAAGTCAACTGCAGACAAAATCTTAAGGGCTGGTTTTTACTGGCCAACCTTGTTTTCAGATGTTAAGACATTTGTAACAACTTGTCATAAGTGTCAGATATTTGAGGGTAAAAGAAAGTTGTTACCTTTACCATTAAGACCAATTTCCACAGAAAGACCCTTTCAACAATGGGGATTAGATTTTATTGGAGAAATTCATCCCTCTTCTTCTGGGCAACACAGATGGATTCTTACTGCCACAGATTACTTTACTAAATGGATTGAAGCTATCCCATGCAGACAAGCCAATGATTCTGTAATTATAGGGTTTTTAGAAACCAATATACTTTCAAGATTTGGCTGTCCAGAGAAAATTATAACTGATAATGCTGCCGCATTTAAGTCTAAGAAAATGATTAGTTTCTGCAATAAATATCACATCACTTTAGGCCATTCAACAGCCTATTATCCTCAGGGTAATGGACTGGCAGAATCTTCCAATAAAAGCCTTATTAATATCATTAAAAAATTATTGGAAGAAAATAAAAAGAATTGGCATAAGAAACTTACCAATGCATTGTGGGCAGACAGACTTACAACTAAGAAATCAATTGGGACTAGTCCATATGAATTAGTTTATGGCATTGAAGCAAGATTCCCATCATCTTTAGGAATTCCTGTTATGAAGTTACTTTAGGAGGCTCAAGTGGAACCAAATGACATTCAGAGAAGAATTAACCAAACAATTCACTTGCAGCAAACCAGAGAAGAAGTGTATCAACGATCCCAAGTCTTGCAGGAAAAGTTAAAGAAAATGTTTGACAAAAGAACTAAAGCAAAAGATTTTCAACTAGGAGACAAAGTCCTAAGATGGGATTCCAAGAGGGAAGATAAAGGGAAACATGGGAAATTTGATTTCTTATGGAAAGGGCCTTACATCATTCATGCCTTACAGGGGAACAACACATACTTTTTAAAGAACTTGGACAATTCAGAAGCTGAGGAAGGACCAGTCAATGGTCGAATGCTGAAGCACTATTTTGATCCTATTTACTAGGATATTCTGATTTTTTCTAACTTGTACATAATATATCCTTTTCTAATGCATCAGTTTTGATTGGATGGTGACTTCTTGGAGTTGAAGCCCGAAGTGAAGGCCCTAAGCTTCAAAAGTTTCACTATCATATATACAATAAAACTACCAGAAGAAGGAGATTACATGGTTCAGTTTGAAGACATTTTGAGGCATCTGACCTGCTGTTCTTGACTTTTCACAAGGAAAAGCCATCCCCAAGTGGAGCCAGTGTTAGACTCCTATACCAATAGGTGTCATTTTTCATGATTGTCTTGATTGAACTATGCAATATGTTCAAACATTTTTCTTATGCAAAGGTGTTCCATATTCTTGAAAAGCCAAAAAATCAAAAAAATTTAAAAAATGTAAAGAGGGTATAACCTAAAAGAAAAATCAAAGGGTAAGAAAAATAAGTTGGTCAAAAAATTGAAAGAAGTGAACCCCAAACAAAATTAGACCAAGGAAAGTGTGCAAATCCAAGTGCCACTATTATTTCATGTTCTGTAATAAAGCAATTGTGTGCAGCTTGTTAAACTTTGCCACAATTTATGAAGAGTCAAACTGTATAAACTTGACTCATTCATTTTTCAATTTCATGTTGTAGAATAGAGAATAAATATCTAACCAAACAGGTTAATCTTGGCAGATAAATAGATAGGTAGAGTTAATAAAAGGTGCTCAATAGTTTAATCTGAGCCCTTGGATGTAATAAGGGTAGAATTAGATATATTTTTCATGTAAAAGAAAAAGAAGATTGATAAGGGTTTGCAAGTCCAAATGCACCCTAATAAAGAAGAGAAAATGGTAGTGTAAAATAGATAGGGTAGGTAGATGGTGTTGCAAAGTTTCATATGATGAATGATGGTGCTAAATGTGTTTGATCTTTAACTTTCATCACAAATACTGAAGCAAGAAATGCACTGGAAAATTCAAAGGAAGCAAAGTCAAAATCATTAACTTCCCACATCACTTTCTCCCTAAGATTTTTACTAATTTCCTCAAAGTTCTAATGTATCTGGAGATTAAAGGGGCTCAAGGCATTTCCTTGACTATTGGAGGGACCGGACCCTCGGCCTGATGATAAAAAAGACCTAAGTACTTGAAGTTATTCATCATTATAATCATTCACTTTTATCTTTTTCCTAAGTAAAATCCTATTTTACTTAGGGAAATCATGTAAATTTCCATCATAAACCCTCAAAATTACTTACTATTATATGTTTAAGTGTTGAAATTAAGATGATACAATTTGCTTCAGAAATCTTCACTTTCTTAGTTATAGTTAAAGTATTTTGAGTTTACCTTGTCCTTTGTCATGTTAACTTCTGATTTATTTATTAAATCCCTAGTGAAAAGACCTTATCCTATAGTACATAACTCCTTCTTACCTAAATATTCCAAAAACCCCTGTTATTATAAGTTTTGGCCAATGTTAATTAATCCCTTTTGTTGAATAAAAATCCCCCAATAAAAACCCTTTAACTAAAATATATCCATATAGAATATTTCCCTACCCCTATGGTGAATAAATGACATTTATTTATTACCATATAATAAGAAATATAGAAAAAGGTTTTAACATATAGTTTTATATTTTTAAAACGAAAAAATAAAACCCATTCCCTTAGCATTTTAATTCCGCCCGATACTTTAACCTTAGTTAAAAACCTTCGACCCTGCCGTAACCATGTATAAACTATAGGGTTAATTAATCACCAGGATTAATTAATAACCATTCATTCCACCAATCAAACGCCCCCCTGGATATTTAATTAAGTTAATCATGTTTTAAAACCCCGTCGGGCCCGCACGTTAAAACTCTGCCAATTCCACATCCCGTCCACTGTCAGATCGCCTCTCCGAAGATCAACGGCCCAGGATCATTCCGATAGCCGTTTCGCGTCTGGAAGATAATGAGCGGGGGCGCAGTGGTTTTGGAATATTCCTCCAACCATGTGTTAAACGATTAATGGAATCGCTCCCTCCGCGCTGAATACCACCATCTCCCAAAGAGCAGTGCGGAAATTACAGCTTACCACCCGGTGACGCGTCATCCCATACCGGATGACGTCATCCTCGAAAAAATCAAAATCCCCATTGAGTTTGTAAATAAAACAAAAATTCGTGTTTTTCTGTCATTTTCACTGCTGAAAACGACTGCGTCCTCCTCTGAAAAATTTGAAAATTCCACTGATTGAGACGCCGCCAACCAAATTGCCGAACACCATTGTTAAAACGAGTGCCCAAGCATCCATCCGCCATTGACCAGTACCTGCAAGGTTCAAACTTCTCCATTAAACATGTACCTCACATTGGCACTTCTTCAGCAAGAAAACTCCAACAGGAGTTACAGGCAGAGAGTCTATCAATTGCAGTAGAGTATAAAGGCAAAGGGAAAGAACCTGAAATACAGGTCATTGAAACTTTTATCATGGCAGAGAAACCTCAAACCTCCAGGGCACCAAATCAGACACAGGTTTCTCCTACTCAAGTAAATCATCATGAAGTTTCAGAATTGCAAATTCCATCTAATATGGAAATAGGCAAGAAAAGACAAGCTCCGGATCCTACTCCTCCCAAAGAATCCTCAGAGCTACATCAAGCTAAAAAGCAGAAACCCGATCCACTTTCAGAAGTGGAAATTATTGATGAAATGTTTGATGATGAAAGAGAAGATAGTCAACTACCTGGCATAGTTAGTGAAACACACACAGGCCACAAAGGAAAATAATTGCGAAAACAGTTGAGTACTGAAGTATCTTCTTTTAAGCCACCAAAAACATATGCAGGTGATATCAAGAGAACTTTCATTAATATAAAAGCAAATAATGATCCATTGAGAATGAAGGTGTATGATCAGTATCTAAAAATGGCTCCACACAATCAGGAAAGATTGATGTCAGCGTTTGACATTCGACAAGGCAAAATGATGACGAGCCATTTCAAATCCAAGGTACCAAAGCCCATGACAACATCTGATTATATTAGGACCAATTTTGAGGTCCTGGCAAAAGACATTCATCCCTTGGACCAGATAGAGTTGCATAGACAAACTGGGGAAATGATCTACTCCACCCTTACTGATAAGGCCATGGCAGCCCTTAGGCTGCGAGATTCTTTAAATAATACAAACACACAGTTGCAAATTGAGAAGGCTTCTTCTCAGGCAAAAGATAACAGAATAAAGTCTCTGGAAGATATAATCATCAGTTTGGGTCACAATCCGAAAGATATCAAAAGCATTGAGGCACTAATTAAAAAGAAATATGATGATATCGCTGCACTGAGAAAGCAGCTGAAATTGCCAGCCTCAAGGCATCCCCAGACCCAAGAAGTTCTGAAGGAAAATTCACAGGAAGAAATGATGGAGTTTCTCTTAAAAATGACTGAGCAACTGAGTGAAACAGAGAAAGAATTAGAACAAGCATTAAGAGAAAAACAGGATATCATGCAAACATCCACAACAGAGATCACTACAGGTACCACAACAGCAGATCAACAAATAGAGTGAGCACAGGTAAACACTGCTGGTTTAAGTTCTGATGAATTGGTAAAACAAATGGAAAGTTTAAAACTCAGAGTCACTGAACTTAAAACCACAAAATTGCAGCTAGAAAATTTGGAGCAGAAATATGATATGTCTAAGAAGATTGTTGCTGATAATACCAGGGAAATTAAAAGATTGGAAAAATTGGTTAAGGCTTTAGAAAAAGATCTTTCATTAGAGAAGCCTTTGAGAGAAATAAATGAAATTCTTTGGGATAATATAATTGAGTCAATAAAAAGTATTTGGTCCTTTGTTCAAACGATCTTTGAACAAAATGACTTGATCAAAGTAGCTTAGGAAGAAATAGACAAAACAAGAGATGAATTAAGGGGCAGACCTGGGCAAGCCAATCAACTTATATAGTTTTTGAACACCCGGACTAAGCAACAGCTTGCAGAATTAGGAATTGATGACAAGACAGGCACTATTTTAGAAATAAAAAGAGTTCTTACCAAAAGAACTCTTATGCAGAATTTGGAAAGGAAATGCTCAGATATTCTTGAAGAAATCAATGCTTTTAAAGGGAAATTTCAGGTTTTATTGGACAATGGGTTACCCAGTCCTATGCTCTCAGAGGACAAGATAATGGACCTGGAAACCTATGTTAATAAAATAGATATACATGCTCATAACACAACTGCTCATTCTATCAGTTCGTCAGAAGCAAAATTGCCAACAGGGAGGAATCTCTACGACAGGTTAAAGAATTTGTTTCATCTTAAGCAGGAAATAAAGTATTTGTTCCCTAATCAGCCCACTTTTTACAGATGGACAGAGGCTGATGAAACATTAAGAAAACTTAAAAGAACCATAATATCAGAAGATCAATGGTGGGAAGACTTATTAGATATTTTATGAAATTTATCTTCAGGTTGAGAATTTTTAGCTTTTTACTATCATGTAAAGGATAAATAATGAGCACAGGTTGAAGAATATTAGTTGGGCAGTTGAAAGAGTATCAGTAGAAACAAAGAGTATCAAACAAGCAAAAGAATTACTCAAAGGGATAGCATCGAGCCCTATTATAGCACCTGCCTCCAGCACATGCACAAAAGAAGGAAATAGCACACCAGCAATTACTTTTTGTCCATTCTACGAGACCATTTGTCTCCTTTTATTGTAACTTATTCATTAGTCACCCTAGATTAGTGGCTAGATTAGTGTGAGATATTTTCAATTATTTTTTGTATAAATAAACCCTCAAAGAGAGTATTGAGGGTGGATTCTACTACTTCACTGTGACATTGATGTTTTTGGAATAAAAGTGTTTTGGAGAAATTTATTTGTGGCTTACTGGATGATAATTTAAAGCTCAGGACTTTTTGCAGGATTCATGTGTCGGATTGCAGTTCAATAAGTCTTTCTATCCTATGTTTTAAGTTTTATATCTGTTTATAATATCATTGTGTTCATTTCTGAATACTTGACATAAAAGAATAACTCAGAATTTACTTAATTGTACTCTGAGTTCAGTTGTGATTATTCTAAATGTTTTCCTCTAAATTAGTTATAAGCAACGAATTCTTAATTTCTCTTGCTTCGCTAATTTAAACATTTTGATTACTATAGTAAAGAATTCTTCACTGCTCTTTATTTGTAATCATTTCATTTCTTTCTTTTGAACATGTTGAAAGATTCTTGAGTGCCTTTCATCCCTTCAAAACCCATTCCATCCACTTTAAATTCTAAAAATTGTTCTCTGTTTGGCTATCTTGCCCTGCAAAGCCATCTTGTGTGTAGAATAGAAATCCAGTAAAGCCATCCTTTGACTCCATAGCCCAATGGACTGAAAATCTTCAACCTTTCCTTTAGTTGGCAGATTCCATCATTTTCAAACAAACTCTTGGATTTATAACTAGCCTAAAACTTTCTAAGAACAAAGATAAATTATAAAGAGAGAGCCCTCTCTGGATACAGATTGGCTAGATTCTGTATCTGAAGGTTGGTTTGTGGTTACCTCGGGTATACTTTCCTTTTCCACAACTTCAAGGAAAACCTGAGTGATAACATAGTGGCGACCATACTGGGGAGCCTGAATCATTTTTATTGTTAATATTGTTCACTTATAAGCTATAGACAGAGTCTGAAGATCAGCCAGGTAGCCTTTGAAATGCTTTTGCCCTGCAACTGCATAGTAAATGAATGCTGCTTCAGTCTATCTCTGATTTAGCTTATACACTGAACCTTAGTTTCAAATGTTTAATCAGACTCTCTAGTTTAATAAAATCTTTGAGAAAAATTTTAAATCACAAATTATTATTTCTTAAAGAATTTGTAGAAGTTGTAGTTTCATTTCAATTAAAACCAAAAATCCAAAAACATATATCATCTGGGAAAACTGGCTTCAAAAAGGATTCGTCACACTAGGTCAAATCCTGACCCCAATCCACCACCGATATTTGAGAATCCGAATCTGATTCCTAGGATTCTTAGAAGACAAGGAAGTCAAGAAAGCTCTGAAAGAGGAAGTCAAGAGAGTTCTGGTAGTTCCAGACCTCTTTCTAGATCACAATCTTGTCCCGTGAAAATTATATATTTTGACGAAATTCCTTTTGACGAGCGATTTGAAACATCCTTATTTGTAAATTTTTCTGAAACCGAATTATCAAGATTAGTTCCAGATCCATTGTTTTTTGAAGATTTGCAATTCATATTTGTTTCATATCACCTTGACAGAAATTTACAAAACTCCATTTCATCTGAACAGACCTTTGAAGAAATTTCAAACGTTTCTGTGATTACTGAAGCTTCCCCAAGTTCAGTTACTTTCCCTCAAGATTTTCAAACACCAGTCACCCCTTCTACTCCTCCACCCACACCACCACCTATTATTCCATTACCCCTTCCAATGGCCAATAGATATGCTCCTTTACAATTGCCAGCCAACCTTGCAGCTTTGCCTCAAGATTATCAGAGTAAGATCACACCTTTTGATGGCTCAGGTACTTACACAACTCAACAACATACCAAAAGGATGACTGATTACTTTGAATTCTATGAAATTGACACTGATGACGTCCGAATGAGAATTTTTGTTCAGAGTCTTACTGGGGAAGTTAGGACATGGTTTAGGGCCCTTGCTCCAAACAGTATTGCCGATTTAGCAGCTTTGTATAGGACATTTTTGAACAGATGGGAAAAGAAGAAAGACCCTCTTCAGATCTTATCAGAATTTGAAAAATTGAAAAGAAGACCTAATGAAACCGTGCAAGATTACATCATAAGATTCAATGAAGCCTACAACGATATTCCTCAAAACCTTAGACCCCCTCCTGACTCAGTATTGGTTAAATTCTCAGATGGTTTTGACTCTAACATAGCCTATTCACTCAGGGAAAGAGCCCCCCAAACCCTAGAGGAAATGCAAAGCATAGTGGTTAGTGTGGAAGCAAATCTTATAGAAAAACGAGCCAGAGCTAGGGCCGAAAGAAGAATGCCTATAAATGAAGAACCTACAGCTTTTGAAAGAAAGCAGGATGCAATCATTAAAGGTATGGAAAGATTAGGAGACAGAGTGGAGACAATCGAAAGAAAGTCTACTGGTGATAATCAAAATGTTGTGAGAAACCCAAACTTTAGAAGAAATCAAAACCAAAATATTGGAAAGAATGTCCCTGACCAAAACATCAGGCCACCTTTCCAAGAAAATTTTGTTGAAGGTTCAACTTCTGAAGAACCTACAGAGGATGTGGAAATAAATAATGTAACTGAGGACAAAAATGAACCAGAATTTTTCCTATCTCGGGATGATCAAGAGAATCACATCCTTGAAACATTCCAAACTCATTTAGGAGAAACTTTTGATTTTAAGGAAGGCTATGACACAGCAATTTATGAGGTTCATAAACAGTACAATTTGAGAAGCAGACGGATTGATGTGCCAGAGAATAGCAAACAGAAAGCTGTAAAACAAAATGTCAAAGGTAAAATCCCTCTTGTGCAAAACATTCCCCCTGTACAAATTCTGACTAGGACAACTCCTAACCCTTCAAATCCAATAGTTGAAGATGTGTCTGATAACCAACCAAATAATAAACAACAATCTAATACTTTTCCTCCTGTAGGAAATGTAGAAGAAACAGTAGAAGTTAGTTCAGAAATACCTTCGAATCAAAATTCCACTCATGAAAAAGAGAAAAACGTTGAAGACCCAAAAAATAGAGAAAACCCAACTGTGCAAAACACTAAAACTCAAACAGAAAAACCTTTCAATTTAGAGGCTGAAATAGGCAAACTAAAAATAGTTGTTCCTTTATCATAACTGGCTAAACATGATGTCTACAGGAGTCAAATCAGCAAATCCCTTAACATTAACATTACTGGAATGGATGATTTAGTAAATATTCTTGATGATCAACCTAAACTACTTTTTGGCCCCGAAGTAAATGGAAAACCAGAAAGTGGAGGAACTCCTCCATTTTATGTGAGCCTAAACGTTCATGACAAAATACTCCACAATGCTATGCTGGATTCTGGAGCATCCCACAATTTGATGCCAAAAGCTGTGATGGAAAGATTAAATTTAGACATTACCAGACCGTATAAAGATTTATTTTCTTTTAATTCTAGTCAGGTAAAATGTTTAGGTTTGATTAAAGATTTGTGTGTTACTTTGGTGCAATACCCTACGAAGTCTGTTTTGATGGACATAGTAGTGGCTGATATTCCTCCTAAATATGGTATGTTGCTTTCCAGATCCTGGGGTGCTAAACTTGGAGGATCTATTCAACTAAACATGTCATATGCCACTATTTCAGTATTTGGTCAACCTAAAAGATTATATAGAGAAACCTTGATGAACTACTTGGTGAGTAGTCATGAAAAGCCTGAAAACTTCCCTGTCTATTCATTACATTCTGATATGGATTCCTTCATCCTTTATAATGCTGAAATGGACCTTCCAACTGAACTAGAAGCACCTAAAAAAGAAGCTACAAATAAAACTACTGTTAAGATTGAAGAGATTTCTGAAAACCAAGAAACACCAGACAACCAAGAAATACCAGAAAAAGCTAAACAACTAGCTCCTGTTAAGAAACATGTTAAAACAGTTGATGAAGATTATGGACAAGAAATTCTGTGGCATTTAGAATTTGATGGCTCAGTAAACAAGTTAGGAGCAGGGGCTGGAATTTGGTTACATAATGTTGAAAATGATCATGCTGAAGGTCATTCTTATAGATTGAATTTTAAATGCACTAACAACATGGCTGAGTACGAAGCCCTTTTACTAGGGCTTAAACATGTCAAAAAGTTAGGAGCAATTAGGGTATCAATCATAGGAGACTCTGAATTAATTATCCAACAGATTAATGGTGAATGCTCAACCAAAGATCCCATATTGAAACAATATAGAGAAACAGTTGTGGAAATTCTCAACACTTTCCTACAAGCTCAACTTGCCAAGATTCCCAGGAAACAAAATTTGCATGCTCACAGTCTTGCAATGTTCGCTAGCACATGTAAGTTGCCTTTTGGACCTAATCATCAGTTCACAGCTGAGATTAGACATAGACCTGCTATACCGGACAATCTAATGAATTGGCAAGTATTTGTAAATAACAATCAGATCAATAGTTTTTTGACACTAGAAAATGAGTTTTCTAACACTAATATAGATGAGGACATAAAAATCAATGAATCTGATCAAGAAAAAGAACAAAAAACAGATATTTCAAGAGAGACTGCAATTCACATGCTTCACCCAACCACATTCACAGAAAAAGATATGCAGGATTTGATACAAATGGAATTCGATGAGATCATAGAAGATGAAACTGAAATCATTAATTTGAAAGATAATCATTTACCCAAAGGTTTAACTCCTTTGGAAGATCTTTTTGACTCAAATGACATTCCATTTAGACCCAAAATGGAACCTGTTAAGGCTCATATTGAAGAATGCAACTTAGGAACTCCAGAAGATCCCAAAGTGGTTAAATTATCCAAATCTCTACCAGAAGATCAAAAGGTTAAATATGTTGAACTCTTAAAGGAATTCCACGACGTTTTTCCCTGGAGTTATGAAGATCTTAAATCATATGATACATCTATAATTCAACATGCTATACCTTTGAAACCAGATCAAAAACCTTTCAAACAGAAACTTAGAAAAATAAATCCTGTTTTATTACCTTCAATCGAAAAGGAAATTAAAAGAATGTATGAAGCAGGAATTATAGCTCCTATTAGGTTCTCAGAATGGGTTTCTAATCTAGTACCAACATGGAAAAAGACTGGAGAAATTAGACTGTGTGTTGATTTAAGAAATTTGAATAAAGTTTCTTTAAAAGATAACTATCCTTTGCCTAAAATGGACCATATCTTACAAAGGGTAGTAGGATCTTCAAGAATATCTCTTCTGGATGGATTTTCAGGGTATAACCAGATTCTGGTTCATCCTGATGATCAAGATAAAACAGCATTTACAACACCATGGGGTACTTTTAAATATGTCAAGATGCCATTTGGACTCAAGAACACAGGAGCTACATTTCAGAGAGCAATGGAAATTGCTTTTGCTAAAGAAATACATGATTTTCTGGTAATTTATCTAGATGATTTGACAGTTTTTTCCAAAACAGATCAGCAACATTTAGATCATCTAAGGCAAGTGTTTATAAAGTGCAGAAAATATGGCATTTCTTTAAATCCTAAAAAGTCATTGTTTGGTTTGGAAGAAGGAAAGCTCCTAGGTCACATTATTTCTAAAGATGGCATTCAAATTGACCCTGAAAGAATACAAGCAATTTTGCAGATACCTCATCCCAGAAATATAAAAGAACTTCAAGCTTTCATAGAAAAGATCAATTTCTTGAGAAGGTTTATTTCCATTTTAGCTGAATTAATTAGATTGCTTACTAACATGCTTAAAAAAGATTCAAGCATTGACTGGACTGTAGAAGCCAAGCAATCATTTGAAGAAATCAAAATGGCTTTAACAAGAACACCAGTTCTTACTAGTCCAAAGTTTGACAGAGATTTCATTATATTTTCATTTGCTTCTGAACATACAATTGCAGTTGTTTTACTACAAAAAGATGATCAAGGGTGTGAAAAACCAATAGCATTTTTTAGTAAAGCACTTAGAGATGCATCTTTTAAATACAATATCATGGAGAAACAGGCTTTTTCACTGGTGAAAGCAATTAAAGATTTCAGAGTTTATATATTATATTCTCATGTGATAGCTTATGTGCCTAATGCTGTAGTCAAAGACATCTTGACTCAAGATGGTATTGAAGGCAAAAGAGGTAAGTGGATAGCTACCATTTTAGAATATGATATCGAAATTAAACCAACTAAACTCATCAAAGGTCAAGGTTTGGCTCAACTCATGACTGAAACTAATTGCCAAGCCTTAGACATTAACGAACTTGATGATGAACAGGAGATGGTGACTCCACAGATCAGTCAAGATTTCTTAGATTCACCCTGGTACACTGATATCATTCATATTTTATTAAACCTGCAAGCTCCTCCACGGTTGTCCAGAACGAAAAGAAGATTTTTGAAAATGACATCTTTAAAATATTGTATTTTAGATGGCACTCTATTTTGGAAAAATCAGGAAGGAATCTTATTAAATTGTCTATTGAAAGATGAAGTTGACAAGGCACTTAATGAATTTCATGCAGGGGATTGTGGTGGACATCTCTACTGGAAGTCAACTGCAGACAAAATCTTAAGGGTTGGTTTTTACTGGCCAACCTTGTTTTCAGATGTTAAGAAATTTGTAACAACTTGTCATAAGTGTCAGATCTTTGAGGGTAAAAGAAAGTTGTTACCTTTACTATTAAGACCAATTTCCACAGAAAGACCCTTTCAACAATGGGGATTAGATTTTATTGGAGAAATTCATCCCTCTTATTCTGTTCAACACAGATGGATTCTTACTGCCACAGATTACTTTACTAAATGGATTGAAGCTCTCCCATGCAGACAAGCCAATGATTCTGTAATTATAGGGTTTTTAGAAACCAATATACTTTCCAGATTTGGCTGTCCAGAGAAAATTATAACAGATAATGCTGTTGCATTTAAGTCTAAGAAAATGATTAGTTTCTGCAATAAATATCACATAACTTTAGGCCATTCAACAGCCTATTACCCTCAGGGTAATGGACTGGCAGAATCTTCCAATAAAAGCCTTATTAATATCATTAAAAAATTATTGGAAGAAAATAAAAAGAACTGGCATAAGAAACTTACCAATGCATTGTGGGCAGACAGACTTACAACTAAGAAATCAATTGGGACCAGTCCATATGAATTAGTTTATGGCATTGAGGCAAGATTCCCATCATCTTTAGGAATTCCTGTTATGAAGTTACTTCAGGAGGCTCAAGTGGAACCAAATGATATTCAGAGAAGAATTAACCAAACAATCCACTTGCAGCAAACCAGAGAAGAAGTGTATCAACGATCTCAAGTCTTGCAAGAAAATTTAAAGAAAATGTTTGACAGAAGAACTAAAGCAGAAGATTTCCAATTAGGAGACAAAGTCCTAAGATGGGATTCCAGAAGAGAAGAAAAAGGGAAACATGGGAAATTTGATTTCTTATGGAAAGGGCCTTACATCATTCATGCCTTACAGGGAAACAACACATACTTTTTGAAGAATTTGGACAATTCAGAAGCTAAGGAAGAACCAGTCAATGGTCGAATGCTGAAGCACTATTTTGATCCTATTTATTAAGATGTTCTGATTTCTTCTAACTTGTACATAATATATCCTTTTCTAATGCATCAGTTTTGATTGGATGGTGACTTCTTGGAGTTGAAGCCCGAAGTGAAGGCCCTAAGCTTCAAAAGTTTCACTATCATATATACAATAAAGCTACCAGAAGAAGGAGATTACATGGTTTAGTTTGAAGACATTTTGAGGCAACTGACCTGCTGTTCTTGACTTTTCACAAGGAAAAGCCATCCCCAAGTGGAGCCAATGTTAGACTCCTATACCAATAGGTGTCATTTTTCATGATTGTCTTGATTGAACTATGGAATATGTTCAAACCTTTTTCTTGAGCAAAGGTGTTCCATATTCTTGAAAAACCAAAAAATCAAAAAATTTAAAAAATGTAAAGAGGGTATAACCTAAAAGAAAAATCAAAGGGTAAGAAAAATAAATTGGTCAAGAAAATGAAAGAAATGAACCCCAAGCAAAAAATAGACCAAGGAAAGTGTGCAAATCCAAATGCCACTACTATTTCATTTTTGTAATAAAGCAATTGTGTGCAGCTTGTCAAACTTTTGCCACAATTTATGAAGAGTCAAACTGTTTAAACTCGACTCATTCATGTTTCAATTTCATGTTGTAGAATAGAGAATAAATATCTGACCAAACAGTTTAATCTTGGCAGATAAGTAGATAGGTAGAGTTAATAAAAGGTGCTCAACAGTTTAATCTGAGCCCTTGGATGTAATAAGGGTAGAATTAGATAGATTTTCCATGTAAAAGAAAAAGAAGATTGATAAGGGTTTGCAAGTCCAAATGCACCCTAATAAAGAAGAGAAAATGGTAGTGTAAAATAGATAGGGTAGGTAGATGGTGTTGCAAAGTTTCATATGATGAATGATGGTGCTAAATGTGTTTGATCTTTAACTTTCATCACAAGTACTGAAACAAGAAATGCACTGGAAAATTCAAAGGAAGCAAAGTCAAAATAATTAACTTCCCACATCATTTTTTCCCTAAGAGTTTTACTAATTTCCCTAAAAAGTGCTAAGGTATTTGGAGATTAAAGGGGCTCAAGGCATTTCCTTGACTTTTGGAGGGACCGGACCCTCGGCCTGATGATCAAAAAGACCTTAGTACTTGAAGATTATTTATCATTATAATCATTCACTTTTATCCTTTTCCTAAGTAAAATCCTATTTTACTTAGGGAAATCATGTAAATTTCCATAATAAACCCTCAAAATTACTTACTATTCTATGTTTAAGTGTTGAAATTAAGATGATACAATTTGCTTCAGAAATCTTCACTTTCTTAGTTATAGTTAAAGTATTTTGAGTTTACCTTGTCCTTTGTCATGTTAACTTCTGATTTATTTATTAAATCCCTAGTGAAAAGACCTTATCCTATAGTACATAACTTCTTCTTACCTAAATATTCCAAAAACCCCTCTTATTATAAGTTTTGGCCAAAGTTAATTAATCCCTTTTGTTGAATAAAAATCCCCCAATAAAAACCCTTTGGCTAAAATATACCCATATAGAATATTTCCCTACCCCTATGGTCAATAAATGACATTTATTTATTACCATATAATAAGAAATATAGAAAAAGGTTTTAACATATAGTTTTATATGTTTAAAACGAAAAAATAAAACCCATTCCCTTAGCATTTTAATTCCGCCCGATACTTTAACCTTAGTTAAAAACCTTCGACCCTGCCGTAACCATGTATAAACTATGGGGTTAATTAATCACCAGGATTAATTAATAACCATTCATTCCACCAATCAAACGCCCCCCGGGATATTTAATTAAGTTAATCATGTTTTAAAACCCCGTCGGGCCCGCACGTTAAAACTCTGCCAATTCCACATCCCGTCCACCGTCAGATCGCCTCCCCGATGATCAACGGCCCAGGATCATTCCGCTGGCCGTTTCGTGTCCGGAAGATAACGAGCGGGGGCGCAATGGTTTTGGAATAGTCCTCCAACCACGTGTCAAACGATTAATGGAATCGCTCCCTCCGCGCTGAATACCACCATCTCCCAAAGAGCGGTGCGGAAATTATTGCTTACCGCCCGGTGACGCGTCATCCCGTACCGGATGACGTCATCCTCGAAAAAATAAAAATCCCCATTGACTTTGTAAATAAAACAAAAATTCGTTTTTTCTGTCATTTTCACTGCTGAAAACAACTGCGTCCTCCTCTGAAGAATTTGAAAATTCTGCTGATTGAGACGTTGTCAACCAAATTGCCGAACACCATTGTTAAAACCAGTGCCCAAGCATCCATCTGCCATCGACCAGTACCTGCAAAGTTCAAACTTCTCCATTAAACAGGTACCTCACATTGGCACTTCTTCAGCAGGAAATCTCCAACAGGGGTTACAGGAAGAGAGTCCATCAATTGCAGTAGAGTCTAAAGGCAAAGGGAAAGAACCTGAAATACAGGTCATTGAAACTTTTATCATGGCAGAGAAACCTCAAACCTCCAGGGCACCGGATCAGACACAGGTTTCTCCTACTCAAGTAAATCATCCTGAAGTTTCAGAATTGCAAACTCCATCTAATATGGAAATAGGCAAGAAAAGACAGGCTCCAGATCCTACTCCTCCCAAAGAATCCTCAGAGCTACATCAAGCTAAAAAGCAGAAACCCGATCCACTTCTAGAAGTGGAAATTATTGATGAGATGTTTGATGATGAAAGAGAAGATAGTCAACTAACTGGCACAGTTAGTGAAACACACACAGGCCACAAAGGAAAATAATTGCAAAAATAGTTGAGTACTGAAGTATCTTCTTTTAAGCCACCAAAAACAGATGCAGGTGATATCAAGAGAAATTTCATTAATATAAAAGCAAAGAATGATCCATTGAGAATGAAGGTATATGATCAGTATCTAAAAATGGCTCCACACAATCAGGAAAGATTGATGTCAGCATTTGACATTCAACAAGGCAAAATGATGATGAGCCATTTCAAATCCAAGGTACCAAAGCCCATGACAACATCTGATTATATTAGGACCAATTTTGAGGTCCTGGCAAAAGACATTCATCCCTTGGACCAGATAGAGTTGCATAGACAAACTGGGGAAATGATATACTCCACCCTTACTGATAAGGCCATGGCAGCCCTTAGGCTACGAGATTCTTTAAATAATACAAACACACAGTTGCAAATTGAGAAGGCTTCTTCTCAGGAAAAAGATAACAGAATAAAGTCTCTGGAAGATATAATCATCAGTTTGGGTCACAATCCCAAAGATATCAAAAGCATTGAGGCACTAATTAAAAAGAAATATGTTGAAATCGCTGCACTGAGAAAGCAGCTGAAATTGCCAGCCTCAAGACATCCCCAGACTCAAGAAGTTTTGAAAGAAAATTCACAGGAAGAAATGATGGAATTGCTCTTGAAAATGACTGAGCAACTGAGTGAAACAGAGAAAGAATTGGAACAGGCATTAAGAGAAAAACAGGATATCATGCAAACATCCACAACAGAGATCACTACAGGTACCACAACAGCAGATCAACAAACAGAGTCAGCACAGGTAAACACTTCTGGTTTAAGTTCTGATGAATTGGTAAAACAAATGGAAAGTTTAAAACTCAGAGTCACATAACTTAAAACCACAAAATTGCAGCTAGAAAATTTGGAGCAGAAATATGATATGTCTAAGAAGACTGTTGCTGATAATACCAGGGAAATTAAAAGATTGGAAAAATTGGTTAAGGCTTTAGAAAAAGATCTTTCATTAGAGAAGCCTTTGAGAGAAATAAATGAGATTCTTTGGGATAATATAATTGAGTCAATAAAAAGTATTTGGTCCTTTGTTCAAACGATCTTTGAACAAAATGACTTGATCAAAGTAGCTCAGGAAGAAATAGACAAAACAAGAGATGAATTAAGGGGCAGACCTGAGCAAGCCAATCAACTTATACAGTTTTTGAACACCCAGACTAAGCAACAGTTTTCAGAATTAGGAATTGATGACAGGACATGCACTATTTTAGAAATAAAAAGAGTTTTTACCAAAAGAACTCTTATGCAGAATTTGGAAAGGAAATGCTCAGATATTCTGGAAGAAGTCAATGCTTTTAAAGGGAAATTTCAGGTTTTATTGGACAATGAGTTACCTAGTCCTATGCTCTTAGAGGACAAGATAATGGATCTAGAAATCTATGTTAACAAAATAGATATACATGCTCATAATACAACTGCTCATTCTATCAGTTCATCAGGAGCAACATTGCCAACAGGGAGGAATCTCTACGACAGGTTAAAGAATTTGTTTCATCTTGAGCAGGAAATAAAGTATTTATTCCCAAATCAGCTCACTTTTTACAGATACACAGAGGTTGATGAAACATTAAGAAAACTTAAAAGAACCATAATAGCAGAAGATCAATGGTGGGAAGACTTATTGGACATTTTATGAAATTTATCTTTAGGTTGAGAATTTTATCTTTTTACTATCATGTAAAGGATAAATAATGAGCACAAGTTAAAGAGTATTAGTTGGGCAGTTGAAAGAGTATCAGTAGAAACAAAGAGTATCAAACAAGCAAAAGAATTAATCAAAGGGACAGCATCGAGCCCTATTATAGCACCTGCCTCCAGCACATCCACAAAAGAAGGAAACAACACACCAGCATATACTTTTTGTCCTATTTACGAGACCATTTGTCTCCCTTTTATTGTAACTTATTCATTAGTCTTAGTCACCCTAGATTATTTCCTAGGTTAGTGTGAGATATTTTAAATCATTTTTTGTATAAATAAATCCTCGAATGAAGTATTAAGGGGGGGTTCTACTACTTTGCTGTGACATTGATGTTTTTGGAATAAAAGTGTTTTGGAGAAATTTATTTGTGGCTTGCTGGATGACAATTTGAAGCTCAGGACTTTTTGCAGGATTCATGTGTCGGACTGCAGTTCAATAAGTCTTTCTATCCTATGTTTTAAATTTTATATCTGTCTATAATATCATTATTTCCATTTCTGAATAATTGACATAAAAGAATAACTCAGAATTTACTTAATTGTACTCTGAGTTCAGTTGTGATTATTCTAAATGTTTTCCTCTAAATTAGTTATAAGCAACGAATTCTTAATTGCTCTTGCTTCGCTAATTTAAACATTTTGGTTACTATAGTAAAGAATTCTTCACTGCTCTTTATTTGTAATCATTTCATTTCTTTATTTTGAACATGTTGAAAGATTCTTAACTGCCTTTCATCCCTTCAAACCCATTCCATCCACTTTAAATTCTAAAAATTGTTCTCTGTTTGGCTATCTTGTCCTGCAAAGCCATCTTGTGTGTAGAATAGAAATCCAGTAAAGCCATCCTTTCGACTCCATAGCCCAATGGCCTGAAAATATTCAACCTTGCCCTTAGTTGGCGAATTCCACCATTTTCAAACAAACTCTTGGACTTATAACTAGCCTAAAATTTTCTAAGAATAAAGTTAAATCATAAAGAGAGAGCCCTCTCTGGATACAGATTGGCTATATTCTGTATCCGAAGGTTGGTTTGTGGTTACCTCGGGTATACTTTCCTTTTCCACAACTTCAAGGAAAACCTGAGTGATAACATAGTGGCGACCATACTGGGGAATCTGAATCATTTTTATTGTTAATATTGTTCACTTATAAGCTATAGACAGAGTCTGAAGATCAGCCAGGTAGCCTTTGAAATGCTTTTGCCCTGAAACTGCATAGTAAATAAATGCTGCTTTAGTCTATCTCTGATTTAGCTTATACACTGGACCTTAGTTTCAAATGTTTAATCAGATTCTCTAGTTCAATAAATCTTTGAGAAAATTTTAATCAGAAATCATTATTTCTTGAAGAATTTGTAGAAGTTGTACTTTCATTTCAATTAAAACCAAAAATCCAAAAAGATAAAATCTAGGAAAACTGGCTTCAGAAAGGATTCGTCATACCAGGTCAAATCCGGACCCTAACCCACCACCGATATTTGAAAATCCAAATCTGATTCCTAGGATTCTTAGAAGACAAGGAAGTCAAGAAAGTTCTGAAAGAGGAAGTCAAGAGAGTTCTTGAAGTTCCAGACCTCTTTCTAGATCACATTCCTGTCCTGTGAAAATTATATATTTTGACGAAATTCCTTTTGATGAGCGATTTGAAACATCTCTGTTTGTGAATTTTTCTGAATCTGAATTGTCGAAGCTTGTTCTAGACCCACTATTTCTTGAAGATTTGCAATTGAGATTTGTTTCATATCATCTTGACAGACATTTACAAGACTCCATTCATTCTGAACAAACTTTTGAAGAAAGTTCAAACATTTATGTAATTACTCAAGCTTCCCCAAGTTCAGCTACTTTTCCTCAAGCCTTTCAAACCCCAGTCACTCCTTCTACTCCTCCACCCAGACCATCATCGCCTGTTATTCCATTACACCTTCCAATGGCCAATAGATATGCCCTGTTAAGGTTGCCAGGCAATCCTGCTGCTTTGCCTCAGGATTATCAGAGTAAGATCACCCCTTTTGATGGCTCAGGTACTTACACAGCTCAACAACATACCAAAATAATGACTGATTACTTTGAATTTTATGAAATTGACGCTGATGATGTCCGAATGAGAATTTTTGTTCAGAGTCTTACTAGGGAAGTCAGGACATGGTTTAGGGCCCTTGCTCCAAACAGTATTGCTGATTTACCAGCTTTGTATAGGGCATTTTTGAATAGATGGGAGAAGAAGAAAGACCCTCTTCAGATCCTATCAGAATTTGAAAAATTGAGAAGAAGACCTAATGAAACAGTGCAAGATTACATCATAAGATTCAACGAAGCCTACAACGTTGTTCCTCAAAACCTTAGACCACCTCTGGACTCAGTATTGGTTAAATTCCCTGATGGTTTTGACTCTGACATAGCATATTCTCTTAGGGAAAGAGCCCCCTAAACCCTAGAAGAAATGCAAAGCATAGTGGTTAGTGTGGAAGCAAACCTCATAGAAAAACGAGCCAGAGCTAGGGCCGAAAGAAGAATGCCTATGAATGAAGAACCTTCAGCTTTTGAAAGAAAGCTGGATGCAATCATCAAAGGTATGGAAAGATTAGGAGACAGAGTGGAGACAATCGAAAGAAAGTCTTCCGGTGATAATCAAAATGTTGTGAGAAACCCAAATTTTAGAAGAAATCAGAACCAAAATATTGGGAAAAATGTCCCTGACCAAAACATCAGGCCACCTTTCCAAGAAAATTTTGTTGAAGGTTCAACTTCTGAAGAACCTACTGAGGATGTTGAAATAAATAACGTGACTGAGAACAAAAATGAACCAGAATTTTTCCTATCTCAAGATGATCAAGAGAATCACATTCTTGAAACATTTCAAACTCATTCAGGAGAAACTTTTGATTTTAAAGAAGGCTATGACACAACAATTTATGAAGTTCATAAACAATACAATTTGAGAAGCAGACGGATTGATGTGCCAGAGAATAGCAAACAGAAAGCTGTAAAACAAAACGTCAAAGGTAAAACTAACATCCCTCCTGTACAAAACATTCCTCCTGTACAAATTTTGTCTAGGACAAGTCCGAACCCCGCAAATCCAATAATTGAAGATGTGTCTGACAACCAACCAAATAATAAACAACTATCTAATACTTTTCCTCCTATAGGAAACGTAGAAGAAACAGTAGAAGTTAGTTCAGAAACACCTTCAAATCATAATCCCACTCATGAAAAAGAGAAAAATGTTGAAGACCCAAAAAATAGAGAAAACCCAACTGTCCAGAACACTAGAGCTCAAATAGAAAAACCTTTCAATCTAGAGGCTGAAATAGGAAAACTAAAGATAGTTGTTCCTTTATCATAATTGGCTAGACATGATGTCTATAGAAGTCAAATCAACAAATCCCTTAACATTAACATTACTGGAATGGATGATTCAGTGAATATTCTTGATGATCAACCCAAACTACTTTTTGGCCCCGAGGTAAATGGAAAACCAGAAAGTGGAGGAACTCCTCCATTTTATGTGAGCTTGAACGTTCATGACAAAATACTCCATAATGCTATGCTTGATTCTGGAGCATCCCACAACTTGATGCCAAAAGATGTGATGGAAAGATTAAATTTAGACATTACCAGACCGTATAAAGATCTGTTTTCTTTTGATTCTAGTCAGGTAAGATGTTTAGCTTTGATTAAAGATTTGTGTGTTACTTTGGTGCAATGCCCTGCGAAGTCTGTTTTGATGGATATAGTAGTGGCTGATATTCCTCCTAAATATGGTATGTTGTTGTCTAGATCCTGGGGTGCTAAACTTGGAGGATCTATTCAATTAGACATGTCATATGCCACTATTTCAGTATTTGGTCAACCTAAAAGATTATATAGAGAGACCTTGATGAAGTACTTAGTTAGTAGCCATGAGAAGCCTGAAAACTTTCCTGTCTATTCAGTGCATTCTGATATGGACTCTTTCATCCTTTATAATGCTGAAATGGACCTTCCTACTGAACTAGAAGCACCTGAAACAGAAACTACAAATAAATCCACTGTTCAGATCGAATAAATTTCCGAAGACAAAGAAACACCAGAAAAACAAGAAATTCCAGAAAAAGCTAAAAAACTAGCTCCTGTTAAGAAACATGTTAAAACAGTTGATGAAGATTATGAACATGAAATTCTGTGGCATTTAGAATTTGATGGCTCAGTAAACAAGTTAGGAGCAGGGGCTGGAATTTGGTTACATAATGTTGAAAATGATCATGCCAAAGGTCATGCTTATAGATTGAATTTTAGATGCACTAACAACATGGCAGAGTATGAAGCTCTTTTGCTAGGGCTTAAACATGTCAAAAATTTAGGAGAAATTAGAGTATCAATCATAGGAGACTATGAGTTAATTATCCAACAGATTAATGGTGAATGTTCAACAAAAGATCCCAGATTGAAACAATACAGAGAAACAGTTGTGGAAATTCTCAACACTTTTCTACAAGCTCAACTTGCCAAGATTCCCAGGAAACAAAATTTGCATGCTCATAGTCTTGCAATGTTCGCTAGCACATGTAAATTTCCTTTTGGACCTAATCATCAGTTCACAGCTGAGATTAGACATAGACCTGCTATACCGGACAATCTAATGAATTGGCAAGTATTTGTAAATAATAATCAGATCAATAGTTTTTTGACACTAGAAAATGAGTTTTCTAACAGTAGTATAGATGAAGACATAACAATCAATGAATCTGATCAAGTAGATGAACAAGAAACGAATATTTCAGAAGAGACTGCAATTCACATGCTTCACCCAACCAAATTCACTGAAAAATATATGCAAGATTTGAAACAAATGGAATTCGATGAGATCATAGAAGATGAAACTGAAATCATTAATCTGAAAGATAATCATTTACCCAAAGGATTAACTCCTTTGGAAGATCTTTTTGACTCAAATGACATTCCCTTAAAACCCAAAATGGAACCTGTTAAAGCTGATATTGAAGAATGCAATTTAGGAACACCAGAAAATCCCAAAATGGTTAAGTTATCCAAATCTCTACCAGCAGATCAAAAGGTTAAATATGTTGAACTCTTAAAAGAATTCCAGGATGTTTTTGCCTGGAGTTATGAAGATCTTAAATCATATGATACATCAATAATTCAACACACTATACCTTTGAAACCAGATCAGAAACCTTTTAAATAGAAACTTAGAAGGATCAATCCTGTTTTACTACCTTCAATTGAAAAGGAAATTAAAAGAATGTATGAAGCAGGAATTATAGCTCCTATTAGATTTTCTGAATGGGTTTCTAATTTGGTACCAATAAGAAAAAAGACTGGAGAAATTAGACTGTGTGTCGATTTGAGGAATTTGAACAAAGTTTCTTTAAAAGATAACTATCCTTTGCCTAAAATGGACCATATCCTACAAAGGGTAGTGGGATCTTCAAGGATATCTCTTCTGGATGGATTTTCAGGGTATAACCAGATTCTGGTTCATCCTGATGATCAAGATAAAACAACACTTACAACACCATGGGGTACTTTTAAATATGTCAAGATGCCATTTGGACTCAAGAATGCAGGAGCTACATTTCAGAGAGCAATGGACATTGCTTTTGCTAAAGAAATACATGATTTTCTGGTAATTTATCTAGATGATTTAACAGTTTTTTCCAAAACTGATCAGCAACATTTAGATCATCTAAGGCAAGTGTTTATAAAGTGCAGAAAATATGGCATTTCTTTAAATCCTAAAAAGTCATTGTTTGGTTTGGAAGAAGGAAAGCTCCTATGTCACATTATTTCCAAAGATGGCATTCGAATCGACCCTGAAAGAATACAAGCAATTTTGCAGATACCTCATCCCAGAAACATAAAAGAACTTCAAGCTTTCATACGAAAGATCAATTTCTTGAGAAGATTTATTTCCAGTTTAGCTGAATTACTTAGATTGCTTACTAACATGCTTAAAAAAGATTCAAGCATTGACTGGACTGTAGAAGCCAAGCAATCATTTGAAGAAATCAAAATGGCTTTAACAAGAACACCAGTTCTTACCAGTCCAAAATTTGATAGAGATTTCATTATTTTTTCATTTGCTTATGAACATACAGTTGCAGCTGTTTTACTACAAAAAGATGATCATGGATGTGAAAAACCAATAGCATTTTTTAGTAAAGCACTTAGAGATGCATCTTTGAAATACAATATCATGGAGAAACAGGCTTTTGCACTTGTGAAAGCAATTAAAGATTTCAGAGTTTATATATTATATTCTCATGTGATAGCTTATGTACCTAATGCTGTCGTTAAAGACATCTTGACTCAAGATGGTATTGAAGGCAAAAGAGGTAAGTGGATAGCTACCATATTAGAATATGATATTGAAATTAAACCAACAAAACTCATAAAAGGTCAAGGTTTGGCTCAACTCATGACTGAAACTAATTGCCAAGCCTTGGACATTAACGAACTGGATGACGAACAGGAGATGGCGACTCCACAGATCAGTCAAGCTTTCTTAGATTCTCCCTGGTACACTGATATCATTTATGTTTTGCTAAACCTGCAAGCTCCTCCAGGGTTGTCCAGAACAAAACAAAGATTTTTGAAAATGACATCTTTAAAATATTGTATTTTAGATAGTGCTCTTTTTTGGAAGAATCATGATGGAATCCTATTAAATTGTTTATTGAAAGATGAAACTGACAAGGTTCTTAATGAATTTCATGCAGGAGATTGTGGTGGACACCTCTACTGGAAATCAACTGCAGATAAAATCTTAAGGGCTGGTTTTTACTGGCCAACCTTGTTTTTAGATGTTAAGAAATTTGTAACTTCTTGTCATAAGTGTCAGATCTTTGAGGGCAAAAGAAAGTTGTTACCTTTACCATTAAAACCAATTTCCACAGAGAGACCCTTTCAACAATGGGAATTAGATTTTATTGGAGAAATTCATCCCTCTTCTTCTGGGCAACACAGATGGATTCTTACTGCCACATACTACTTTACTAAATGGATTGAAGCTATCCCATGCAGACAAGCCAATGATTCTGTAATTATAGGGTTTTTAGAAACCAATATACTTTCAAGATTTGGCTGTCCAGAGAAAATTATAACAGATAATGCTGTTGCATTTAAGTCTAAGAAAATGATTAGTTTCTGCAATAAATATCACATTACTTTAGGCCATTCAACAGCCTATTACCCTCAGGGTAATGGACTGGCAGAGTCTTCCAATAAAAGCCTTATCAATATCATTAAAAAATTATTGGAAGAAAATAAAAAGAATTGGCATAAGAAACTTACCAATGCATTGTGGGCACACAGACTTACAACTAAGAAATCAATTGGGACCAGTCCATATGAATTAGTTTATGGCATTGAGGCAAGATTCCCATCATCTTTAGGAATTCCTGTTATGAAGTTACTTCAGGAGGCTCAAGTGGAACCAAATGATATTCAGAGAAGAATTAACCAAACAATTCACTTGCAGCAAACCGGAGAAGAAGTGTATCAACGATCCCAAGTCTTGCAGGAAAAGTTAAAGAAAATGTTTGACAAAAGAACTAAAGCAGAAGATTTTCAACTAGGAGACAAAGTCCTAAGATGGGATTCCAGAAGGGAAGATAAAGGGAAACATGGAAAATTTGATTTCTTGTGGAAAGGACCTTACATCATACATGCTTTACAGGGAAACAACACATACTTTTTGAAAAATTTGGACAATTCAGAAGCTGAGGAAGGACCAGTCAATGGTCGAATGCTAAAGCACTATTTTGATCCTATTTACTAAGATGTTCTGATTTTTTCTAACTTGTACATAATATATCCTTTCTAATGCATCAGTTTTGATTGGATGGTGGCTTCTTGGAGTTGAAGCCCGAAGTGAAGGCCCTAAGCTTCAAAAGTTTCATTATCATATATACAATAAAGTTACCAGAAGAAGGAGATTACATGGTTCAGTTGAAGACATTTTGAGGCATCTGACCTGCTGTTCTTGACTTTTCACCAGGAAAAGCCATCCCCAAGTGGAGCCAGTGTTAGACTCCTATACCAATAGGTGTCATTTTTCATGATTGTCTTATTGAACTATGCAATATGTTCAAACCTTTTTCTTGTGCAAAGGTGTTCCATATTTTTCAAAAAATCAAAAAATTTAAAAAATGTAAAGAGGGTATACCCTAAAAGAAAAATCAAAGGGTAAGAAAAATAAAATGGTCAAAAAGTGAAAGAAATGAACCCCAAACAAAAATAGACCAAGGAAAGTGTGCAAATCCAAATGCCACTACTATTTCATTTTTTGTAAATAAGTAATTGTGTGCAGCTTGTTAAACTTTGCCACAATTTATGAAGAGTCAAATTGTTTAAACTTGACTCATTCATGTTTCAATTTCATGTTGTAGAATAGAGAATAAATATCTGACCAAACAGTTTAATCTTGGCAGATAAGTAGATAGGTAGAGTTAATAAAAGGTGCTCAACAGTTTAATCTGAGCCCTTGGATGAAATAAGTGTAGAATTAGATATATTTGTCATGTAAAAGAAAAAGAAGATTGATAAGGGTTTGCTAGTCTAAGTGCACCCTAATAAAGAAGAGAAAATGGTAGAGTATAGTAGATAGGGTAGGTAGATGGTGTTGCAAAGTTTCAGGTGATGAATGATGGTGCTAAATGTGTTTAATCTTTTACTTTCATCACAAATTGCAAAGGAAGACGCTACATTGGAAAATTCACAGAAAGCAAAGTCAAAATCATTAACTTCCCACCTCACTTTCTCCCTAAGAGTTTTACTAATTTCCCCAAAGTGCTAAGGTATTTGAAGATTAAAGGGGCTCAAGGCATTTCCTTGACTTTTGGAGAGACCGGACCCTCGGCCTAATGATCAAAAAGACCTAAGTAATTGAAGTTATTTATCATTATACTCATTCACTTTTAATCTTTTCCTAAGTAAAATTCTATTACTTAGGAAAATCATGCAAAATTCCATAATAATCCCTCAAAATTACTTACTATTCTAAGTTTAAGTGTTGAAGTTGAGATAATTCAGTTTACTTCAGAAATCTTCACTTTCCTAGTTGTGTAAAGTATTTTGAGTTTCCCTTGTTTCCTTTGTCATATTAACATTTAACTTTAAATATTAAATCCTTATATAAATTACCTTTCCCTATATGTATAACTCCTCCTATGTAATATCCCCAAAACCCTCTTACTATAGATTTTTAGCCAAAGTATTTAAACCCATATAATAAAATCAAATTCCCCCATTATAAACCCCTTTGGCTAAAAACATATCTTTATAAACTATTCCTACCCCCTATGGTTAATAAATTGCATTAATTTATTACCATATAATAAAAATAAGCGAAAAAAGGTTTTAAACATATGTTTTATGTTTTAAACGGAAAAAACAAATAAAACCAAAGCCCCGCCGCAACCCCAACTCTCATTAAAATACGGGATTAATAAATCACCCGGATTAATTAATAACCAACCCCTCCGCCAATAAGATCCTGCCCGGAATAGTTAATTAAATGTTAATTACTTTGAAAACCCGTCGGGCCCGCTCATTATCTCCTTCGGCACCCCCTCACCACCGTTTGATTGCTTTAACCCCGTAGATCTGAAATACACGGTGATTCGCTAGCCATCCTACGTACGAGAGTTAACGCGAAATACGCGGTTCTCAAACAATCACATGTGCTTCACATGGCATTTAACATTTGGAATGTTGCCTCAGCATTCAAAAGCTTCTTTGCTCGAGAGGTAGTGCGAAGATTGCAACTATGGCTTAGACCTCATTTGACACATGTCCTCCAGTATATTGATGACATTCTGACATCATCTTGAGAAACAATAAAAATTCGATTGAAATATGACTTTACCCCTGGGCAACCTCCTGCTGTTAAATATGACTTTGCATCTTTCATTGCAAATAAAATCCATGACCAGTTCATGAGGTTAGATAATGAGAAAGTGTTTAAGTATTCCTCAGTCATTTATCATCTCATCCTTTATTATCAATCAGAGAACTTTCCCTTTCATGTTCAAAAGCTTGATGCTAAGGGAAACCCTAGGTCTGTTATATTTTGGTCTGCCATAACTCACAGCTCCTATGATTCTCCCTATTCTTATACTGAGTTCATTGATCTTTTCATACATCCTGCAACTACCTTGTTGACAGGAATTGCCCCTCCAAGGCTCAGCAATGAAATTAAGAAAACTTTGCAGCTTTCAAGGATGTACAAAGTTGGGGACTGGTATTTGTACCAAAATTATTCAGAAATCAGAATATATGGATGTGAACTTTGTCCATTCAAGCTGCCTAAATATGTGCCTATGAGACTTTTTGCCTTAGAGTATTTCAGGCAAATGAATAACTCTGATATTATTCATTTTTGTAACGCTAAGAAGAAAGCCCAACTCAGAATCAAAAGTCAGTTAGGTCCCTTTATATGCAATTCTAGGGATGTTGGACAAGAAGCAGAAACGATATTACAAGACCATTTCAAATTGCAAAAGATTTTCTATTGGGTCCCCTATGACCCATTCAGCTTTATTTGTGACAAAAGAATGAAGAATAAATCAGCACCATACTTCCACCACAGAATTCCAGAAATAGAACAGTATGCTAATAAAGATGAGTGGATGGACGGAACATTAGTTGAACAGGATAGTGAAGAGGTCAATGTAAACAATGTCATGAAAGATCATGAGAAAAAGTTTGACCTCGAAACTTTTTGGCAAGTGCAGGTACCACATATTGGCACTTCTTCAGCAGGGAATTTTCAGCAGGGATTATAGGAAAACATTCCATCAATTGCAGTTGAATCCAAAGGCAAAGAGAAAGAACCAAAAGTACAAGTCATTGAAACATTCACCATGACAGAAAAACCTCAAACTTCCAAGGTACAAGATCAAACACAGGTTTCTCCTATTCAAGTCAATCAGCCTGAAGTTTCAAATTTGCAGACTCCGTCTAATGTGGAAAAAGGCAAGAAAAGACAAGTGAAAGATCCTACTCCTCCCAAGGAATCTTCACAACAACCTCAAGCTAAAAGACAAAAACTAAATCCACTTCCTGAAGTAGAATCTATTGATGAAATCTTTGATGAAGAAAGGGAGGATAGTCAGCTTACTGGTTCAGTTAGTGAAACATTTACAGGTCATAAAGGGAAGGAAATACAAAGAAAGTTAAGCATTGAAGTGTCTTCATTCAAACAGCCAAAGACAAATGCAGGAGACATAAAAAATACATTTATCAGTATAAAAGCAAAGAATGATCCATTGAGGATGCAGGTGTATAATCAGTGTCTTAAAATGGCTCCACAAAATCAAGAGAGATTAATGTCAGCTTTTGACATTCAACAAGGGAAAATTTTAATGAGCCATTTCAAATCTAAAGTGCCAAAGCCACAGACAGCAGCTGATTACATCAGGACCAATTTTGAGGTCCTAGAAAAAGATATTCATCCATTGGACCAGATAGAATTACACAAGCAAACTGGAGAAATGATATATTCTATCCTTACTGACAAAGCAATGGCAGCTCATAGATTGCAAGATTCTTTGAATAATACAAGTACCCAGTTGCAGATTGAGAAAGCTTCTTCTCAAGCAAAGGATAACAGAATAAAATCTCTGGAGGAAATCATCATCAGTTTGGGTCATAATCCCAAAGATATAAAAGGCATTGAAGCACTGATTAAAAGGAAGGATGCTGATATTGCTGCACTGAGGAAGCAATTGAAATTACCAGCTTCAGGGCATCCTCAAACTCAAGAAGTTTTGAAGGAAAATTCAGAAGAAGAGATGATGGAGTTGCTCCTAAAAATGACTAAGAAACTAGGTGAAACAGAAAAGGAATTGGAGCAAGCATTGAAAGAAAAGCAATCTATCATTCAGACATCCACAACAGAGGCTACTACATGTACAACGGCAGCAGACCAACAAACAGACCCATCACAGGTGAATATTTCTAGTTTAAGTTCTGATGAATTAGTGAAACAAATGGAAAGTTTAAAACTTAGAGTGACAGAGCTTCAAACTACAAAGTTACAGCTCACTAATTTAGAACAAAAATATGATACTTCAAAAAAGACTGTTGCTGATCATACAAGAGAAATCAAAAGGCTGGAGAAATTGGTTAAAGCTTTAGAAAAAGATCTCTCATTAGAAAAGCCTTTGAGAGAAATCAATGAAATTCTTTGGAATAATATTATTGATTCAATAAAGAATATTTGGTCCTTCATTCAAATCATCTTTGAACAAAATGACCTAGTCAAAATAGCTCTAGAGGAAATTGACAAAACAAAAGGAGAGTTGAGAGACAGACCTGAACAGGCAAATCAACTCATACAGTTCTTAAACAATCGGAGCAGACAGCAGCTTGCAGAGCTTGGAATTGAGGACAGGACATGTACTATTTTAGAAATAAAAAGAGTTTTTACTAAGAGAACTCTTATGCAAAATCTGGAACGTAAATGCTCAGATATTCAGCAAGAGATCATTGCATTTAAAAAAAGGTTTAATGTTTTATTAGCCTGCGGGTTGCCCAGTCCTATGATTTCAGAAGACAAAATAATGGAATTGGAAACTTATGTTAACAAATTGGACATACATGCTCACAATTTCACATGTTCCTCTACCAGTTCATCAGAATTGACATTGCCTACAGGAAAGAATCTTTACGACAGATTAAAGAATTTGTTTCATCTTGAGCATGAAATAAGGTATTTGTTCCCAAATCGGCCCAATTTCTTCAGATACACAGAAGCCGATGAAACATTAAGAAAACTCAAACGAACCATAATAGCAGAAGACAAATGGTGGGAAGACCTGTTAGAAATTTTGTAAAATTCATCTTCATATGGAAAGTTTTGCCTTTTACTATTGTGTGAAGGATAAATAGATGAACAAAGGTTAAAGAGTATCAGTTTAGCAGTTGAAAGTGTATCAGTAAGAATAGAAGAGTATCAGACAAGCAACGCAGTCAGAAAAGAATTACCAAAGAGGACAACATCGAGCTAGATTGTAGGACCTGCCTCCAGCACATGCATAAAAGGAGGAAACAGCACACTAGCAGTTGCCTTTTATCCTATCTACAAGACCATCTGTCTCCCTTTTTGTTGTAACTTATTCATTAGTCACCCTAGATTATTTCCTAGGTTGCTGTAAGATATTTTTAATCATTTTTGTATAAATAAGCCCTCGAATAGAGTATTGAGGGTGGATTCTACTACTTTGCTGTAACATTGATATTTTTGGAATAAAAGTTCTTTGGAGATATTTCTTTGTGGCTTGCTGGATGATGATTTGAAGCTCAAGACTTTTTGCAGGATTCACGTGTCGGACTACAGTTCAATAAGTCATTTCTATCTTATGTCTTAAGTTTTATATCCGTTTATATTATCATCGTGTCCAATTCTGAACATAAAAGAATAAATCAGAAATTTCTTAAGTGTACTTTGATTTCAATTGTGATTATTCTAAATGTTTTCTTCTAAACTGGTTATAAACAATGAATTCTTAATTGCTTTTGTTTCGCTAGTTTAAACATTTTTATTACTATAGTTAAGAATTCTTAACTGCTCTTTATTTGTAATCATTCATTTTCTTTCTTTTGAACATGTTGAAATATTCTTAATTTCCTTTCATCCCTTCAAAATCTATTCCATTCATTCTAAAAATTGTTCTCTGTTTGGCTATCTTGCCCTGCAAAGCCATCTTGTGTGTAGAATATTAATCCAGTAAAGCCATCCTTTCGACTCCATAGCCCAATGGCCTGAAATACTCAATCTTGCCCTCAGTTGGCGGATTCCACCATTCAAATTCAAACCAAATTTCTTGGACTTATAACTAGCCTAAAACTTTCTAAGAACAAAGCTAAATTTTAAAGAGAGAGCCCTCTCTGGATACAGATTGGCTAGATTCTGTATCTGAAGGTTGGTTTGTGGTTACCTCGAGTATACTTTCCTTTTCCACAACTTCAAGGAAAACTTTGAGTGATAACGGTTTCTCCTCCCGAAACCGGCTTCCCTCATTTATATTATGTTTCATCGCGCGCGACCTCCGCTGTTGATCTCTGCAGATCAACGATCTCAATTGGTTTTCGAATTATTCTATTGCCCTCCGACATACACCAAGGGGCTTCAACGGGCAATCACAGCCGTTGATCTCTGGGTCCAAACTGATCCGACGGCCCAGATCCTTTTCGGAAACCCCAATTTCCTCTTAACCTTTATCACTGCTGATTAAGATTTTAAACCCGTTTTCTTTGCATTTTCCTCCCGTCTAATGGTAAAGTGACTCTTTTGCTTTATATTATCATTATGGTTCCCTACCGTTGATCTTTGCTAGATCGACGGATCTAACTTAATCTCTCCACCATTTGCTCCTATCCACAGCCTCCGAGGCAATTTTACCCAATAACGCAAGATTTTATAATATTTTTGGTATTTTGCAGGTTTTAATGGTTTTTCCATTATATAAAAGGAAAATTGAAGCCGAGGATGACGATCCTCCAGGCTTTCATTCATTGAAGAAGATTGTTCTGCGGGGTTCTATACCACGTTTCGTCAATACGTCATGAGTATTGATGCCATATGAACCCCGTATCACCTGCACATCAACAAGACATAGTGAAACATGATTAAATCAAAGAGTATTAGTGTTGAAGACCTAATCGAACCAGAGTTGAAGAATTAAAGATTAATTAAACAGATTGGGTGGATTATGACTAAGATTGAAAATCAAAAGCTTAATCCATTGAATTAAACACAGTTAAAGGAAATCAAATATTTCTCAGACAAAGGATGCCTCCACTGCCACATCAGAGGCAAATTGATTCCTCTCAGCTACCAGATTGCCACCTGTGGCCTCATAGCATTCAACAGAGGCCAAGCAGTGACCAGAACAGAGGATATTTTCCTCACGACAGCCGAACAGTTAATTCAGTCGAAGAAATTATTGCAAAATATCTGCTGAGTTACTACAGAGATGACACAGAGCCTCAAAGTCAACAAAATCATCCCGCCGAGCTTAAATGATTAATGTAAACCAATTAATACAGGAGAATATCTGTAAACTTCTGCATCGAGCCCCTCAAAGGCCGAGAAGTATTAATCCGTATTAATTGAACCCTTAGATCTTTTCTCTTACGACCTCCTCATCCTTCTATAAAATCTTATTGAGGAGTTCATTGTAAATGTTGGTTGCAGAACTTTGAAATATACTTGTGCTTGAAACTTCTACTTGTAAATAGTGTTCCAAGGCTCCTGAAGCTATGTTTGTGATTAGATAAGTTAGGCTGAGAAGTGAAGATGATTGCTGAACTGAAACATTGGACTTGAAGATGGTGGTGAAGTGCTATTTGTTATTGTTTTTTCCTTCCATGTACGCCATATTTTTCACTATTCTCTGATAAAGAACAAAAAGCATAGAGTTAGGACTTACTGTTTACAGTACCCTTCTCTAACTGATAAGCTTTATCTCAATTTTTTCCTCCAATTTGTTTATTTAAGAATGATTCAATACAGTTTAAGCAGTTAGGAATGCTGGCGTTCCCTCGTCCTAGTGTTTTCTTTAAACGTTGTTTTTGAATTTTATTTTCATTATTTGCTTATTAAAGTTAGACTAGAAAAGTGATGGTTTTCCCTGTTTCTAGCTTCTATTCTCCAAAGGTAATTCTGAAAGTTTCCCTAAGTGTTTGCTGAAAGCAGACTAGATTTAAAAGTATCTTTTCTGATCTTAAGTTACACTTTGTTTCTCTTATCTGTTTTCATACTTTCTGAAAGTAATTATGTGAATTACGAGATTGTTTGTCTCTTGAGTTATCTTTAATACGAGCTTGTCCAAAGAGGTTTATGGTGAGCCCTGCCCTTTGGTTGGTTTTAAACAGTTGCTTAAAGGCTTTTTCTTGTTTGGACTGACTATAAATCCTTGTTGAAATTATTATCAGTTTCCACCCCTCCAACACTTTATTGTTTCCATTCCATCATTTTATCTCAAAATATCTTGTGATATAGATGACTTTCCCCTTGGATCACTCTTGAATTGTTGCACAATTAAAAGCCCTATTATGACTCCATAGCCCAATGGACTAAAAACTAGCGTTATATCTATCTTTTTAGCCAAAGCTTGTTCTGATTGCTTGCAACTTCACACCTTTGAAACTCTTTCCATTTAGGACTTTCCACCCAAATAATAATCATGCTCAACCATCCAAAAAAAAACAAAACCCTCGTTCTTCATAACTAGCCTAATATCATTACCCAAAAAATTTAAATATAAATCAATCTTTGCACTTTATTGGAGAGGTCCCTCTCCGGATTCAGGAGGGCTAGATCCTAGAATCCCAAAGTGGTTGAAATAGTGTTCTCTCTACGGTTGAATTTGCCAATCTTGCAAATTACGGGAATATTTGCTGGTGTTCTCCTACTAAGCTTTGGGAAAACATCCTCATTTTTATGGTCTCCTCTTCTATCTCTTGATAGTCAAAGGCATCATTCATCATATCTACATGTTGTTGGGTAGTAGTAGATTCAACTCTAGTAAAGTAAGGGATTTTGGATTGGTAGTCATTTGGAAAAGGTATCAGAGGTTGTGGTAGTGCAAGGGGGCATACCATGCTGCCATGATGGGAGCTAATGGAATCCAAAGAGGATTTACAAGGGGAGGGTTTGTGAGAGGCGGTGGAGGATGAAGTGGAGTGGTTTGCACAGTGGTGGTATGAATGGGCGTGGTGAAGGTAATTGGACCAGCAAACTGATATTGAGAAGAGTTGGAATAAAATGAGTCAAAGTGATGGGGAAGCTGAAAATTAGGAGGAGTGGAAGTAGAGGCTTCTCTGCTAGGACTCTGCTGTAAATCTATAGGCTCAAGGTCAATTTGGTCAATCCCACTTTGTGACTTAGTTCGGAAAAGGTTTCTTGTATGGTGTAAGTCAAATTGGAGATCTTGGAAGGTTGTGAGATGTTCAGGGACAGAACATGCTCTATGAATGGTCCTAACAGTAGTTGAGTCTTCATTTCTAGAATTTTTCCACACAATATTTTTTGGGTCATCAACTATGGTACGAGGGTTTTGGTCCGAGTGTGATCTGGTACTGATCCTTTGTAAAGCCAGATTTCAAAACCAAAGTGTAGAGAGGCTGAAATTTTATGACTATTTTCAGAAGGCTGAGCTATCTTAGTGTTTGCTAAACTCACATAGTGTGTGACTAAGCCTCTAAAATTCTTAGGGCTGGTTTAACACAATACTCGGGAATTCTTTGAGAACTAGTAAAGTTAGTAGGCCTACTGGAGGCTAGTGGAGTCGCCAGGTGGATATTTTTTGTTGTTTGAGGATATGTACTTATTGTCCACCACCAATAACTGACAAAAAACAAATCTAGAGATTTTTTTTGGGGTTTTCTGAGTTCCTTTATATAGCCCTAAGGTTTTAAAGAGTGTCCTCTAGTTGAGTCATCATTTTGCTAGGATGGTGAAACAATTAGATTCTACCTTTGGCTAACACTCGAGTTTTCTGAGTTTGATAGGGATTTGAGAGTTTCTAAGGGATACTTAGGATTTCACTGACTCAAAGGTCCCACCATGATTGCCATTATGTTAGGCGATCAGGTGGCGATAAATCAATAGATATTTTTTGACAAGGGCTTCTGAATTCTCTAAGGATGTATAAACATGTTACTTACTCAAAAAGTCCCATCGTGATCGCCATTACGTTAGGTCCCCGTAATTTGGCAGATTGGCATTGACCAAATGAATAGGGATAACATCTAACCAGTCTTTGGAGTCCTAGGACCTATCCTTCCTGGACTCAGAGAGGGCTCTCTCTATTTTGTGCAAAGGATGTGAACTTGTTTTCTTTTAGGGTTTGATTTTAGGCTAGTTGTTAAGTTTAGGGTTTGTTTTATTGTTTGGGTTGGGTAAATGATCAAGTAGAATAGATAGAATGAGAAATATTCAATTCATTGGGCTATGGAGTCTATAAAAAGTCATGGAAAGTTAAAAAATGAATGAGGGTGCATCACAGGGCAAATCTAACATGGTCAAATGGATTTTTAAGGTTTGTGTCAGATGAAATGAACATCGAGTTTGTGAACAAGGTAGGGAAAAGGGCAGTTAAGAATCCTTTGTCAAATACTTTAACAAGAAGGGCTTTCAACACTATTTAGCATAAAGAAGTAATAAAAAGATAGGGAAAACCAATAACTCTTTGATTGAAATCAAGTAAATAAGCATTTAAGACAAACAATCCAGTGAACTATAGAAGGCAGGAAACTTATTTAACTTCTAGTGATTTCACCTTCAAGGTTAGAAAAAATTTAAGATAGACATATCACATAGATCAAAGAAGAGTGAAATACTAAACATCATTGATCATAGCCATAAATACCTCCAAAGAAACCTTTCAAGAATGGAAAAAGGGTATGATCGAAACATAGCCTCTTTGGCAAAACCTAATTAGTGATACTTCAAAGAAAGATCTCAAGAACAATGTTTTAGTGACATCAAACAAGAAGAGCTAACCATAGAAAATCTTTGATATCTACTGTATTGAGTCATTCATAAGATAAACAAGCTTGAGTGGGTCTAGAGAGCAACTAAGAATTTTCTAAACTGACCTAGCAGAGGAAAACATAGAGGCAGTGAAGAAACAAACTGAGCTAAGGTGCCTTTGAAAAACATTTCTTAGTCTAAAACCTTTGTCCTACTGCAATATAGAAAGATTTAAAAAAATGATACATAAGAAAACAAGAACTGAATAGAAGCACCTCACCATAAACAATGCTTAGGGATCCTGTAAGAAAGCCTTGTCCATCATCAATCAAAACAAGCCATCCACAAATTCCACAACTCAAATTTCTCTTCAATCTCTAAAAAACTATGTATATTGCTTACAAAGTCATCAAATGCCAACCATCTACAATGATGCCTCCATGCTCTATTTAACCAAAAAAAAAGGAGGTGGAAACCCTAAGAGGCTTCTAGAAACCATAAATACACCATAAATGTCATTTATGTCCAAAGAGGCCATGCAAGGCCCAAGGCACATAATATCTAAGCTAATAAATGAAAGATACATAAACATATCTCCTTAACCAATTATGGAGTGATTTGCCCAAAAAATCTTGAAAATATCTTTCATTGCATTTTGTTGACTTTTGCACATTAAAGGCACAACAGTGAGGTCTGAAGGCGTAGCACATGCACAAGAAAGCTAGGTCCACTTGCAGGCAAGATTTGATGACCTTCTCGATGTCGGAATTTGCTCCGTGATGGCTCGTTGGAAAGCCTGTCAAGTCTAATTTCCAAAAATTCCCTTGGTTTTTTGATTGGGATCCACTTACCTATAAAAAAGGTGAATCTCCCATGGCTGCTCTAGGCACAGTGCTAGTCTTGAAAATGAGGCAGAAAGGTGAAAAATGGGGTGTTTTTTAGCCAATTGAGGGACCAAAAATTCTTGAAATGCTCTAAAATTTGGTGATAATGTTGTACTTGAGATGAGGATTCCAAAATCAAAAATTTTTCCTCCTAAGGATGCCTAATATGAACGCGTAACGCCAAGGGTGTTGCACTTTCAGGCCTTAAAATTAGCAAAATACCAAAAATTCTCAAAAAGTTCCAAAAATTGGTGGATATCTTCCTTATGGTGTTTGGGAGGCCTGTAGAGAAGCTTCAACCAAGATTCCAAGTTTTTCATGGTCTTTTGCCTCCTTGAGTGATTTTATTTCGGCAACGACCCCTTTGAGCTTAGCCTTTGCAATTTGATTTTGCAATGCATAGTGCTTGGTCATCTTCTTTTGGAGGTCAAGGTCCCTCTTTGCCTTCTTCAACTGCTTGTTTTCATTCTTATAATACTAAATTTTATCCATGGCCATGCCAAGGCATCTTTCTAGATCCCTAATTTCTGCATCTTTGCTATGGAGTAGTATGCTAGTGGCCCTCTCTTTATCTTTAGTTTCACTGTCAAGGTCCATGATGTCAAATTCTTGTTCAAGCTCATGCTTACCTTTCTTACCTTTCTTCACCTTATGTTTGCCTTTATCTAGCTGTTTGTTAGAAGAGAAAAGCATGGCCCCTTGCCTTTTAGAGGCAGCAAACACATGCCTTTCTCCTATTTGATATGACAATGGAAGAGGTTCAATTGTGATCCATTTGGTGTCTTCATCATGGCTACCATCATTTGTTTCTATGTCTTCCTATTTGTTGACCTCTGTCTTCCCAACATCATCACTGCCTTTATGAATACTAGGAGCCTTATTGTTTTTACTGTCATTGCAGCTTTGAGTTTTACTGTTGTCCCTAACATCATCATCATCACTGTGAAGCTCACTCTTTTCACTATTTTCATGACTGTCATGACTGTCTTTTTCCTCATTGATGCTTGCTTCATTATTCCCAATATCAGTTTCAATGCCCTTAGATTCAATGGCTTCCTCTTCATCAACATTGTTTGCTTCATCTTCATTTTGGTTTCATTCATTGTCACCCTCATATTCATGGTCACTTTCTTTTTCACTACCACTTCCTTATTTTGTGTCCATACTGTCTTCTGCCTCTTCATCTTCTTCACTGTTATCATCATTATCATGGATGCTCTTTTCATTATTTGTCTCATCTTCATTGTCATTTTCCTCCATGTTTTTTGTTTCATTGCTAACCTCTCCCTCTTCAGTCTCTTTTTCTTCAATGTTTGTTTCATCAATGTTGCTCTCTTCTCCATTAGTATTTGATTGCTCATCATGGTCACTTCCTTCTTTGGCTGATGCATTGAGAGAAAGTGAGGAAGAGATATTTTCTTGAGGTGAGGATACATGTGTGGATGATGAGGCATGATCTGAAAGAGATGATAGAGGAGTAATAGGAGGAGGATAAGATGATGAGGGAAAGTTTAGCTAAAGAGGGGGCTGTGGGTTTGTGAAGACCTCATGAGCAATGTACACCTCCCATGGTATGCCCTTTTTCTCCAACTGATGTAGCAAAACCATATTGATCAAGGAGTGATGGAACAAACTTTTCATTTGTTGGGAATAGTTCCTCCTTTGGACAACATAAGACATCTTGTCAACACTCATATAGAGCTAGTAAGGAAAATGAAGCATATTGACCCTAGTGAAGTGCATGAGAAATATAATATGATAGGTTAGAGTCTAGAGTACCTTCCTTAACAGGTAAAATATTTCATGATGACCCTCATCAAGGGAGCATACCTCTCCAACAATTGTGAAAAAGGGAAAATAGATGTGCAGCCTTCTTTGTACCTAGGTTTGAGAAATGGCTCATAGAAGTTCATGTCCAAATTTTCTCTTTTGAACCATTTTTTACCAACATCAGGTATTTCAGTGGCACTAGAAATGGCATATAATGATAGCGCAAAATATACCCCTGCAAGATTCACTTGTTTATTGTGTAGGTTGAGGATGAACAACCTAGTGAGCTCAGGGTGACTTTGCACCTGTTGAACTTTTTCACAAAACTGAAAGCACCCTACATTTCGGAAACAGGTGATAGTCATGGGAGAAGCATTAAGGTCCACAGTGTCTTGGGGTTCAAATCTATTTCCCTTCCCACCTTTGTGTTTCTGCCTCCTAGGCACTTGGCCTTCCTCACTACTCACATTTCCTCCTTCTCCTGACATTTTGATTTTTGCTGCCTTTAAACAAATCCTAGCTCTATTTGTGAAACCTGATATGAGGACTAATTTGGGATGATAGTGAAAGGCAGCCTTTGCAAGTGAGTGATAGGAAGGTGTAAGCATATGACTGAGCCCTTTAAGCCTTGATGAATTTTTAACTTGAACTCACTCCAATTACCCTACTTCACACCGTTCTTGACTGATAAATTCTTGCTTGGAGGTTAAAAGAGGGTTTTTGTCATGAAGACTTAGGGTTTCTAGTCATTAGGGTTTGGTTAATTCCCTTAATGATCAAATCATGAAATTCATTGGAGGATAAGGAAAAATGCCCACCTACCAAATTTCAATGTCTTTTCAGGTCCTTGGATGCAGCTTGGAGGAGTCTTTTTATCGTTTTTTGGCAATTTGCAGGAGAAGGAAGGGCTTTTGGCGAAGGTGCATCACCTGCACACACAGTCAGGTCCCTTCTGCGAAACACGTAGTACCTACACATGTTCCTGGGTGTTAGGCATCCAATGCGTAGTGCCTGGATGCAGAGTTGGGTGTCGAGCTCCCTGAGCGTAGTGCCTGAATGCGTTTTCTACTTGTCGGGCCTCCTGGGTGCAGCGCCTGAATGTCTTTCTCTGCTTGTTGGGTAATTTTGGGTAAACGGGTAGCACCCGTCTGAACACGTAGCGCATTCCCATGAATGCGCAACGCAGTGTAAATTTACACTTTTAAATCTCTTGAACACGTACCGCCTGCACAAATATGCAACACCAGGCAAACTCACCCAAATTGTCACTGAAACTCAGATTTTTCTCCCTGAAGGTTTTTTACTCTTTTGCAAGTGAAAAATGAGCCATGTGACAAACACAATGACCCTTTATAGTCTTAGGAAAATAAATTTAACCATTTTAGACCCAATTTCTAATGCTTTTAGTCTCTTTTTCACTTTCACTGATATTATTTTTACTTTTTTGCAGTAGGTGGCTTAAAACATTCAAATGGTCCTTTTCCCTTCTAACCATTTTTCTTTGTTGCTCTTAACGTTGCTAACATGGTGAAATTTTACTTCCTTTGGCCTATTGATGCCTTTAACACTTTATTCTACAGATGTTTGTTTGAGTCACATGATTTATTGTGTTTTGTCTTGTTCATGTCTTTAAATCACTTTCAGTCAATAAGTGTCATGAAAACCTTGAAGTGAATTTCTTCCCTCTAATCTTTGGAACATGCTAAAATCACTTTGACAACCTTAGGCACTTGCATTGTGGCAGCATCTTTAAAACTTCTCTGTTCTTACCTTGGAGATTAAATTTCCTTTTGCTTGATGGGTGACTGAGAAACTTGTTTTCATCTTTCTCATTGATCTCTAGGCATGATAAATCCATTTTTGACAAGTACCATTGTCTTCACAATCATGTATGCTATCTCCTCTTTTGGCCATTTCTGATTTGCAGGTGCCATGACATACTGATTTAGCCCTTTCTGGTGTTCTTGGATTTTGACATATTTAGTCACATAGTAGCAACCTTATAATTAGTCTGGCTTTCCATCTTGGAGCTTAACCCTATGTTTTTTATTCCTTTGATCATTAAGTGTAAATGACTGGAAATGGGAGCTTGACCTTTCATTCACTGATACTCTTTGCATTCTCTTATGTTTCAAGCAGTGAAACACTTTACCTTGGAAAAATCTAAAAGTCACCTACAATAGTCTCTTCAAACCTTCTTTCTGCTGTCATCATGGAGGCCTATCATCTTCATTTTACCTCTTTTGACTATCTTTATTTTACCTCTTAGGTTTCTGGGATGCTTGAGGACAATTACCAATGTTGTCTTCTAAGTTCTCTATAGCCATTTCAAGTTCATTCATTTCTGTCTAGTTCGCCTCACCCTTTTCCCTTTTTCATTCATAATTTCTAAAAAACATATTCTATGCTTGGTTCATTTGGTGTGCCTCCTCCATGTGTTCTGCTGCATTGGATCCTTGCTTGGCACACTGCTGGCCCCATCAAGCTTAGAAACCCTAATTTATCCTTGGACATAGACTTCTCTCTATGTCTTATTTTGTGAATGTATTTAATGAGGAGCATGCCTCTGACCTTACCAATTTTCTATTGATAGTCACCTTGACACTCCTGCAGAAATGTCAAAATGAACAATTTCCTTTTGCAGAATTTGAACTTGATAAGGTGATCTTCATAGGCAATTTTTCTGATCTATCTTGGAAAAACAGGTGCTGACCTTCTTTCACATTTGATTCAGCTTCTAGCATAGGAAAGGAAGAGCTTAAAAACATAAAGGATAACCCTACAACCTATGAAACCCTAATGACCTAGTGGGAGGCTCCTTTTACTTGGTCTCTAAGTAAAAGTTTGGCTTGGGGTCTTCATGTGTAAAAAATAGAGTTTTTGACAAATTGATGTATTGAAGATCCAAAATCCAATGTACTTGATTTATCTAAAGAGCCTACAGAGACAGTATTGAGACCATCAATGCTTGAGGCAACTAGTGAACATGAGAAGGAGCAAGTTGTTTGGCAATCCTAGATGGAAAGTGGAGGGGTTAGGCAGAGGAAAAACAGAGTGCTGAGGTTATGGGTGGGAAAATGGGATAAAGTTGAGTGGCATGAGCCCATGAGGGGTATTTTAGGAGTGTTAGTCTAACTAGGGATTGGAAGAGCAGTAAAATAGTGAAAATTTTATTATAAGGATAATGAAGGCAGTGAGATTTCTAAAACTCACAATATTCAGGAATCTTGTTTTTAGAAATCTAGGGAAAATATTTAGTCATCTACAAATAGCAACAATTACTGATGACTAATAGTTTCTCTACTTGGGGAGGGCAGCTCCTTTAGGAGGTGTCTAGAACTGCTGATATGAAATCTCTGAGTTTTGAAGACCAATGCTTTATCCATTTGGAGATTCCCTTGATGTTTGGCTTCCCATGATCTGGATAAAAGCATGCTATACTTCGGGGGAATGTCAGCAACCATTATGTCCATGACTAGATTATTTGCAGGTATTTGTGCCAGATTGACACACAGATCCTTGATTAGACCCAAAAATTTGACTCTACTTAAATCCAAAGAATAAACGTCTTTGTAAGGTTTGGTTATTTCGAGTCCTAGCCTCTCCATCACCACCTTGGGCATGAGATTGTGTGAGGCACCAGAGTCTAGCATAACATTGTGCAAGATTTTCTCATGAATATTCAAACTAACATAGAATGGAGGGACAACACCTTCTTGATATTTTCCCTCTACCTCAGGTCCAAACAACAACTCTGGTTTGTCATCAGTTAAGTTCAAAGTGTCAGTGTCATTTCCTATATTCAAAGCTTTCAAGACTTGATTCCTATACACATCTTAGGTTACCAGTTCAGTAAGGGGCATGCTTATTTTGATCTTGGCAATATCTCCCTCAAGACTGAAAGGTGCTAGTGTTTTTGACATATTTACATCTATTTTTTCACACATGGTATTTTCAACAATTTTGATTTGTTGAGTTTTATTAGGACTGTAATTTAGAACAGATTTTCCAGGGCCACTAGTGGAGGTACTAGGGCAGCTTGGGTCGCCATTTTATTGTCTAGTTTTGTCTTTGTTTTGATCAGGTTTCTTAGTCATTATGGTGGTGTTTTCTGCTTTTTTCTTAATGATGTTTTAAGGGGATTTCTTAACAACAGTTTCTAATTTGTTTTTCTTGGAGGCTTCTTGGTTTTTCTTGCACCTAAGATCATATTACCTATGGACCTCCATTATGGCATTTTGAAATCCTAATTTATATTCTTCAGACTCCTCATAGTTTGGTCTATCATTTTGGTCTGAGGAAAAGAACCCTTGTTCTTCTTCTGTGAGAAAGACATCACCCCCATTGTCAGAGCCTATTAAGTTTAGATGGTTTTCCTCTAGCTATTCAGTCTCTCTTTCCTCTTCATCTACATAGTTGTCTTGGAAACGAGGCCTGATTTTTTGGTCATTGTCTCTCTTTCTGTTTGGGGAGGGTCTCTTCTGAAGTTTTGATTTCTATTTCTGTTTTGGGTATTTTCTTGGTTTTCCCTAGGAGGTGTTCTTTCGTTCAAGTTGATTCTCTCCATAATTCTTTCCATTACCCTCACTAAATTGTCAATTTTGGCATCATATGAGGAGGTTGAGGCCATAGTTTCATCTTTGTTGGTAACCCTCTTTTTAGACCTCATCCAAGCCCTCTTTTTAATCAGGTTGGCCTCTACACTCACAGCCCCTTTTTTCATGTCCTCTAAAGTTAGGGGATCTCTCTCTCTTAGTTGGTAGGCCATGTCAGGATCAAAGCCCTTTAGAAATTTTACTAAGGCTAGGCCCTGTGGGGGTTTCATGTGAGGTGGGAGTGCATTGTACAAACTATTATACCTAGTGCAATAGTCTTGGACACTTTTCCCTACATTCCTCTTAAGGCTGTTATATTCTAAAAGGATTTGGAGGGGGTTTTTCTTAATATCCCATTTGTTTAGGAATGTTTGGTAAAGGGAAGGGAGATCATGTATGATGTTAGGAGTTAAGATTTTGAACCATTTCTTGGCTTCTCCTCCTAAGCTTTGGGTAAAAATCCTCATTTTTATGGTTTCCTCTTCTATCTCTTGATAGTCAAAGGCATCATTCATCCTATCTACATGTTATTGGGCAGTATTAGATTCAGCTTTGGTAAAGTGAGGGATTTTGGATTGGCAGTCATTTGGAAAAGGTATCAGAGTTTGTAGTAGTGCTAGAGGGGCATGCCATGCTTCCATGATGGGAGCTAATGGAATCCAAGGAGGATTTACAAGGGGAGGGTTTATGAGAGGGGGTGGAGGATGAAGTGGAGTGGTTTGCATAGTGGTGGTATGAATGGGTGTGGTGAAGGTACTTGGACCAGAAAACTGATTTTGAGCAAAGTTGGAATAGAATGAGTCAAAGTGATGGAGAAGCTGAAAATCAAGAGGTGTGGAAGGAGAGGCTTCTCTGCTAGGACTCTGCTACAACTGTATAGGCTCAAGGTTATTCTGGTCAATCCCACTTTGTGACTTAGTTCGGAAAAGGTTTCTTGTATGGTGTAAGTCAAATTGGGGATCTTGCAAGGTTGTGAGATGTTCAGGGATAGAACATGCTCTATGAATGGTCCTAAAAGTAGTTGAATATTCAGTTCTAGAAGTTTTCCACAAAATATTTTTTTGATCATCAACTATGGTGGGAGGGTTTGGGTCTGGGTGAGATCTGGTACTGATAATTTGTGAAGCCATATTTCAAAAACAAAGTGTAGAGAGGCTGAAAGTTTAGGACTGTTTTCGAAAGGCTGACCTCTCTAAGTGTTTTCTAAACTCACACAGTGTGTGGCTAAGCCTCTAAACCTCTTATGGCTGGTTTGATACAATCCTCGGGATGTCTATGAGAACTAGTAAAGTTAGTAGGCCTACTGGAGGCTAGTGGAGTCGTGAGGTGGATGTTTTTTGCTGTTTGAGGATATGTACTTATGGTCCACCACCAATAACTAACAAAAAACCAATCTAGAGAATGCTTTTGGGTTTTTATGAGTTCCTTTGTGTATCCATAAGGTTTTAAAGAGTGTCCTCTAGTTGAGTCATCATTTTTCTAGGATGGTGAAACAATTAGATTATACCTTTGGTTGACACTCGAGTTTTCTGAGTTTGATAGGGATTTGAGAGTTCCTAAGGGATACTTAAGATGTCACTGACTCAAGGGTCCCATAGTTATCACCATGCTAGGCGATGAGGTGGCTATAAATCAATAGATAATGTTTGACAAGGGCTTCTGAATTCTCTAAGGATGTATAAGTTTGTTGCTTACTCAGAAAGTCCCACCGCGATCACCATTATGTTAGGTCCTCGTAATTTGGAAGATTTGAATTGACCAAATGAATAGGGTAACATCTGACCAGTCTTTGGAGTCCTAAGACCTAGCCTTCCTCGACTCAGAGAGGGCTCTCTCAATTTTGTGTAAAGGATGTGAACTTGTTTTCTTTTAGGGTTTGATTTTAAGCTAGTTGTTACTTTTAGGGTTTGTTTGTTTGTTTGGGTTGGGAAAATGATCAAGTAGAATAGATAGAATGAAAAATATTCAAGTCATTGGGCTATGGAGTCTATAAAAAATCATGGAAAGTTCAACAATGAATCAGTGTGCATCACAGGGCAAATCTAACATGGTCAAATGTATTTTTAAGGTTTGTGTGAGATGAAAGGAACATCAAGTTTGTGAACAAAGTAGGGAAAAGGGTAGTTAAGAATCCTTTGTCAAGTAATTTAACAAGAAGGGCCTTCAAAAATATTTAGCATAAAGAAGTAATCATAAGACAGGGCAAACCAATAACTCTTTGATTAAACTCAAGCAAATAAGCATTTAAGACAAACAATCTAGTGAACTATAGAAGGCAAGAAACTTATTTAAATTCTAGTGATTTCACCTTCAAGGTTAGAAAACATTTGAGATAGACATATAACATAGATCAAAGAAGAGGGAACTCATAAACATAATTGATCATAGCCATAAATACTTCCAAAGCAACCTTTCTAGAATGGACAAAGGATATGATCGAAACATATCCTCTTTGGCAAACCTAATTAGTGATACTTCAAAGAAAGATCCTAAGAACAATGTTTTAGTGACATCAAACAAGCAGGGCTAACCTTAAAACATCTTTGTTATATACTGTATTGAATCATTCATAAGATAAAAAAGCTTGAGTGGGTCTAGAGAGCAACTAAGAATTCTCTAAAATGACCTAGAAGAGGAAAACATAGATGCAATGAAGAAACAGATAAATGGAAGGTGCCTTTGAAAAAAATTTCTCAGTCTAAAACCTTTGTCCTACTACAATATAGAAATATGTAACAAAATGATACATAAGAGAAGAAGAACTGAATAGAAGCACATCACCATAAACCATGCTCAGGGATCCTACAAGCAACCCTTCTCCATCATCAATGAAAACAAGCCATCCACAAATTCCACAACTCAAATTTCTCTTCAATCTCCAAAAAAATATGTATATTGCTCACATAGTCATCAAATGCCAACCATCTACAATAATACCTCCATGCTCTATTTAACCAGCAAAAGAGGTGGAAACCCTAAGAGGCTTCTAGAATCCATAAATACACCATAAATATCATTTATTTCCAAAGAGGTCATGCAAGGCCCAAGGCACATAATATCTAAGCTAATAAATGAAAGATAACATAAACATAACTCCTCAACCAATTTTGGAGTGATTTTCCCAAAAAATCTCAAAAATATCTTTTAGCGTGTTTTGTTGACTTTTGCACATTAAAGGCGCACCAATGAGGTCTGAAGGCATAGCACATGCATAGGAAAACTAGGTCCACTTGCATCCAACATTTGATGAGCTTCCCGATGTTAGAATTTTCTCCGTGATGTCTTGTTGGAAAGCCTGTCAAGTCTACTTTCTAGAAATTCCCTTCGTTTTCTGATCAGGCTCCATTTAACTATCCAAAAATTAAATCTCCCAAGGCTACTCTAGGTGCAACGCCAGTTCTGAAAATGAGGCAGAAAGGTAGTATATATGTTTTAGCTCTTGAGGCATAGTGCCCCCAATTCGAATCCTCAGTTGAAAAGGAAAATCAGGGTAATAGCTAAACCATGCTCATCCTTGTAGCTATCCCTACAAGGACAGGAGAGGGCTATCTCCGTAGAATAGACATTCAATAACACAATAATAAACTTATTTTAGGCTAGATATATAAATGGGAAAAGAATTTTTGATAAATGACTGAAATTTTAGGGATGTATGGGACAAGAGGACAGTATGAACTGAGGAATCAAATCAAGATACAGGGTATTTCATGGGGCAAGATAGGCAGGAGATTTAGCAATCAAGTTGAAATAAGATGGAGTGGAAAGATTGTTGAGAAGCTGAAAAGGGCATAATAAGTTAATCCTTTTCAAACAGAAGAAAATACACAGAGTATGAATGGTTCCCCAAGGCAGAGCATATAAAATGGATTCTACCTTTCTGACTTTAAAACATTCAACTGGAAATGTTTATGAATGAATGGTGAAACATAACAATGTACATATGAAACATACAAGAGAGACATATGCTAAAACTCATGCCACATGAATCCCACAAATTAGAGCTGCATCACTTTATTAATTCTCTGCCAAACTGTACAATGGAGCGTAGAGCTCACCACCACACTGTTTCCCCTACTTCTGAGTTTTCAGACCTTAGACTTTTACAAATGATTAGAATTTACAATAAATAGATAGATTTTGTGGGAATACAAATCGATGGGAAGAGGAGAAATCATAACTGAAGATGGAAAACCAAGAGCCAATAAACTCTTCGTAAAGGGAGAGCTACGTTACATCCGGTCAGTGAGAAGGCGAAACATTGTAACGTAGATCTCTTTACAACGTAACTGCAGATGTGACTATTACGAATTTGGGTCTTGGCCTCTGAATGTCGCTTTGCTTTTCGTCATTACTCTGAAGAAGACCGACCTTTATAATACATTGTTGAACTGAAATGAAATTATGCTTTCGTGAAGGGAAAAATTTATTTCACATGGGAAAAAGGGAAGGGGAGTAGGCGAGACCCGCATATTAATCACAATCGGAATGGACGGTGGAGGGGTATAACATACAGCGAAACTTACAATATGTTGTGGAATGTATTTCAATACACAAAGGTGATCGCAATCGGGAATCGAGAGGTGGGACGTGTTTGAAAGCACCATACAAAAGTTCCGATGCGATGGACTACTTTGAAAACCTTTGAAAATCATTTTATTACTTTTACAAAGGGAAAAGGGTTTTTATTTGAATGGGGCGGAAGTACTGTATGGTGGGCCCGAGGTCAATCGCATCGGAAATAAGGGATTTGCGATGTGATCAGAGTAGGGGGCGCGATCAATCGCATCGGAGTAATCGGAAAGGGGCTGTGATTGGCAGATCGGGGGAGGAAATGAGATCAATCGCATCGGAGGTTTTGATGGTGCGATTGGAACATTACGAATGGTGGAGGACAGTCGGATTGGCTGGCAAGATCGACGGCTAAGGGATAATCTGGAGTGATCAATCGGAGGAGCAGATCGGGAGTCGGAAGGGAGACTTGCGATCAATCGCATCGGAGTCTTTTGCGATTGGGGTGATCGGGGGGCACACATTACATGTTGCGATTTACGATTGAAAGGTTTTCAATTGTGATGGGAAGCGGGGGGTTTACAACATAAAACTTTATTATAAATTTTTATTATGAAGCATGGTGGGGAAGTGGTTGGGAATGGTGGGACTTTGTAATATAAAGCTTTTTATTATAAAGTTCTATGGGGAATGGAGGGGAAGTGGTTTGGCATAATCACATTTGTATTTATAATGTGATTTTAATCATGCGACTATGTATTTTGGAAAAGGGGGGGGAAAGGATTTTATTAAAGAAATTTAAAACTTTAATAATATAAAGTTTAAAGGGAAAAATGGGAAATAGGGGGTATATGAGGATATAAGGGCTTTTACTTCACTTAAGCATAAATTTCAATCGAGAAGTCAGTTTTGAGAGTGAAATATACCGTTGGAAAGCTCTTTCCGAGCTCTTTCAGCTGGATCTTCTTAGAAAACGATTGGATGCTAAAAATGCTGTGAAAAACTTCTCTGAAAGGCAAGGTGATGATCTTGTCAGAGATGACAACTTCTGAATTGTGACTGAAAGGCAAAGTATTATGTTTTCACTTCAAAACATGGTTTTGAGGTGAAACTTGCATCAACTGGATAAATGATATCTCTGATCATCCTGGTGCTGTGACTTTGAGTTTATTTGGATTCCTCATGACCTTGTTGTTATTATTGACATTTGACTCATTAACTTGACCATGGTGAGACCCTGAACTAATGAGACCCGTTCTATGGCCTATTGACATGGTTTTGAGAATGAAAGTGTATAATGAGTGAAGACCATAGAGAGAAGAATCAGAAAGTACCTCATGAGGGAAAACTGATGAAAAATTACTACCATCAATGAGTCCATGACCTAGCGGAATGGTGAAATTTATTCAGTATGAGACACCTAATATGCAAATGCAAAAGAGCAGTGTTGATCACTGATGGCAGTATGACTACACTGACACTAACATTGGCTCCAATGGGGATGGTAGCTCCTTGGAGGTTCAAAGAACGTCGTAGACCAAGTAGCCTTATCCATTGGGCATGGAGTCAAAAAATGCTGAGAACTGACACAATGCAGACTGACACTGACTTCAATACTAAGACTGAAAACTGAAATAAATCCACACCATACACATATCATCCAAGCTTTATAGCCTTCACCTCGGGCCCCAAACTAGAATTACTATGTATTTGAAATTTGATCAAAAGTAACATGGTATGTACAATGATAATGATATATATCCTGATCCGTCGTCTTCAACCATGGTAGTGCTTCAAAAGCCTACCATTCACTGCTCCTCTAGGGCAATACTGGCCATCCATTTCTGAGAGAAAGAAGGCATTATGTCCTTTGTATGCTGAAATCCTGTATGGTCCTTTCCATATATTGTCGAACTTACCATGCTTCCCTTTGTCTTCATTTCTGGCATCCCATTTCAACACTATATCATCCAGTTGAAACCTTTCTGCTTTGGTCTTTCTGTCAAAGATCTTCTTTATTTTCTCCTGCAACTGAATGGCGTTCTGTGACACTTCCTCTCTTGTTTGCTGAAGGTGGATCATCTGATGGATCCTTCGCTAATTATCATTATCCTCGCTGCCAACTTCTTGCAATAATCTCATAACTGGGACTGTAAGGGATGTGGGGAAGACAAAATCAGTTCCATAAACTAATTCGAAAGGCGACATACCGATTGATTTCTTACCGCTAACTCCGTCTTCCCACAGAGCGCTGATGAGCTTGCGATGCTAATTTCTTTTGTTTGCCTCAAGCATTTTCTTAATTATATTTACTAGTGATTTGTTAGATGACTCAGCCAGGCCATTTCCTTGTGGATAATAAGCTATCGAATGGCCCAGCGCGATGTTGTATTTGTCACAAAATTCAATCATCTTCTTGGATCGGAACGCTGTTGCGTTGTCTGTTACGATTTTGCATGGGCAGCCAAAACGAGATAAAATATTCGATTCGAGGAATTGAATGATTATCATGTCTGTTTCTTTCCTGGCTGGGACGGCCTCAATCCATTTTGTAAAGTAATCTGTCCCTGTCAATATCCATCGGTGCTGCGCTGAGGACGCGGGATGAATTTCTCCTATGAAATCAATCCCCCACTGTTGAAAGGGTGCATTCATTGAAACTGGTTTCAAAGGGAGTGGAAGAAATTTCTTCTTCCCTTGGAAGATTTTGCATTCATGACAGTTCATCACTATCTTATATAAATCAGAAAATAATGTGGGCCAATAATATCCTGCTCTCAATACCTTATTAGCTGTAGTCTTCCAAAACAATTTACCGCTACAGTCTCCTTTATGAAAATCGTGCATTACCTTTTGCGCCTCTTCTTCAACCAAAAAATTGAGCAGAATGCCTCCTGGATATTTCCAATACAAAGCGTTGTCTAAAGTGCAGTATTTTGCAGATTTTAGCTTCAGAGATCTACCCTTACTCTTAGACATGCCGGTAGGAGGTGACAAATGCTGTAGGACATAGACAATATTTGAATACCATGGGGACTGCAGAAAAATATCTGAAATTGGAACCAGCAAACATTCATCTTCATATTCTGCCACTGTTATTATGAGGTTTATATCTAGAGCACGCAGATTTGATTGGGCCATCAATTTCACCAAGCCTTGGCCTTTGATCAACTTCGTGGGCTTGATCTCCATATCATACTCCAACATAGCTACTATCCACTTACCTCTCCGACCTTCTGGATCAGTTTGCATCAACACATCCTTCACTGCTACGTTAGGGACATATGCTATAGTATGTGAATGCAGAATATATACCCTGAAATCCTTCAATGCCTTGATAAGAGCCAATGCCTTTTTTTCAATAATATTATACCTCAAAGCAGCGTCTCTAATAGTTCTACTGAAAAACGAAATTGGCTTCTCGATCTCGTCTCTCTTTTGCATTAAAACAACAGCTAAAGTATGCTCTGATGCAAAATAAAATATGATGAAGTCTTGAGTGTAGTCAGGACTGATCAAAACATGGGCATTGGACAAAGCAAACTTTACCAAATTAAATGACTTGACAGCTTCTTCACTCCACTTGACAGTGTTTTCCTTCTTCAACATGTTAGTCATTTCCCTCAAATGTTCAGCCAGATTGGTTATAAATCGACGTAAGAATTTCATCTTACAATTGAATGCTTGGATCTCCTTTTTGTTTCGTGGAAGGTCTATGTGCTAAATTGCCTCCACTCTAGATGGATTGATGCGGATACCATCTTTAGAGATGATATGCCCCAGCGTCTTGCCTTCATCCATGGAAAAGAGACACTTCTTGGGATTGAGAGAAATCCCAAACTTTCTGCATCACTGAAAAAAACCTCTCAAATGGTGCAAATGCTCATCATCTGATCCTGAAAACACTGTCAAATCATCCAAATAAATGACCAGAAAAACAACTTTTTCATTGGCAAAAGAAATTTCCATTGCACACTGGAAAGTAGCTCCTGCATTCTTCAGTCCAAATGGCATTTTAGCATACTGGAAGGTTCCCCAGGGTGCTGTGAAGGCAGTTTTATCTTGGTCCTTCTCATGTACCAAGATTTGGTTGTAGCCTAAGTAGCCATCAAGTAGTGACATCCTGGATGCTCCAACTACTCTCTGCAGAATATGGTCCATTTTCAGAAGTGGATAATTATCCTTTAAGGAAGCCTTATTCAAGTTCCGAAAATATATACACAGCCTTATTTATCCAGTCTTCTTACATACAGAGACCAAATTTGAAATCGAGTCAGAAAATCTAATGGGGACTATGATACCAGCTTTGTACAATCTATTTACCTCTTTTTCGATAGATGGCAGCAGCTTCGGATTGATTCTTCTCAGCTTCTATCTGAATGGCTTTTGATATGGATTGATAGGAATAATATGTTGGATTATGTTCTTATCATACACCTTCAAATCTGAATAATCCCATGCAAATACATCAGAAAATTCAGAAAGCAACTTCACATACTTCTCCTTCGCTTCAGGGGACAATGCCTTTGAAAATTTCACGAACCTGGGCTGATCAGGTGTTCCAAGATTCACATCTTCAACTCCTTTCTCCGTGGGCACCAAGCTTGGCTTCTTTGCCACATTGTCTTGATTAAACAACTCCTCTAAAGGTATGAGACCTCTAGGAATTACATTATATTTTAGCTGCAATATGTCCATCTAGTTTGTTTCCAATTCTTGATCATCAACCACATACTCACCTTCTATGGGAGCGTCCTTGAATTTTCCATCACCCTGCAAAAATGCATTGATCTCATTATCATCCCAAAATACTTGCCAATACCTTAAATTGTTTGGAACAACAGGCCTATGTTTGACATAGATTTCAAACTTGTTGCTGGAGTTCATCGGAATCTTCAGGTTACTTACAGTAGTGGCAAGAGAATCATCAATAAGATTCTGCATCCTGAACACTGTTGTCAAAGTGTACTCTGGGAATGTCTTCAAAATGTCCAGAACTGCATTTCTGTATGCCCTCAGTCTTGGGTGTTTAGCTTGGTATTCTCCTTTCACCTGCTTGATTATTAACTCAGAGTCACCATACACAGAAATCCTTTTCTCCTTCAACTTCTTCAAGATTTTGAGGCCTGCAATCAGAGCTTCATACTCTGCTTCACTGTTGGAGCAGTCAAAATCCAACTTATAAGCACATACTCTAACATTAATAGGGACCTTTTCAGGCTAGAAAACGGGGCTCCAAATCCATATTCCAATACCTGCTCCATCCTTAATAACAACTCCATCAAAATCCATACCCCATAGGCCTTCTTCTTCTTCTTGCAGATGCTGAAATTTATTTTTTGCCTTCTCTTTACCTTGGTTGATTTATGGCTGTTCACTATCTTTTTGCTGCTGGTGGACAGGAGGCTCAGAAGTACTTGCTGCGTTGTCCTTTTCCTGTTCGAGGACCTCTCTGAATTTTTTTGAAATCTCAGGTATCTCATCCACTTGTACCAACTGAACATCCTCATCATTTAAATCATCATCTGAATATAAGACAAAAGACTCTAAATCTGTGTGGACTGCATTGATGGGATGGTTTACTGGCTTGTCTTTGCTAGTAATCATATATTTCATTTTATTTTCCCTATATAACTTTCTCAACTGGCCAAATACAGGGATTGTGGCATAAGAGAAGTCAAGATGTATGGTCCCCTTAAGTTTTACACCCCAAGACCTAGATAGAAGCATTCCAAACCGTGGTGGGACATCAGCAACAACTACATCCATCAAGACATTTTTGGCTGGGATTTGATCTAAAGACACTACCAAGTCTTTGATAAGACCAATAAAATGGACCCTACTTGAGTCAAAAGAATACAAATCATGGTATTTTATAGTAATATCAAGGCCTAGCTTCTCCATGACAGCTTTGGGCATCAAATTATGTGAGGCCCCAGAGTCCAACATGGCATTATGAAGAATAAACTCATGCAACCTAAGACTTAGGTAAAAGGGAGGGAATTTATTTTCTTCAGATTCTTCTGTGGCTGGACCAAAAATAAGTTCAGGGTAGTCATCTTCCACATTGACCATATCAGAAAGAGGGTCAATTTGCAGGACTTTAGACACCTAACTTTTATATACACTATTCTTCACCAACTCAGTCAAGGGCACAGACACTTTGAGTTTAGAAATTTCATTTTCTAAATTAAAGGAAGGAGTTTTTTCTACCTCTTTAATGGGAGGGTCTTTCTTCTCTGTTTTCTCCTTCGCTATGCTCTGCTGGCTTTTTTCATTTGTTGTGTTAGTAGTTGCGAGTGCTTTGCTGGATGAAGGATTGGCCGGCTCTTTTCCTTTCTTCTATGTCTCGTCCTTCATTTGGAGTTCTTTTCTCTTTTGAATGGGACTGATTGTGATGTTTCTGTTCCTTAGAGAATACTGCCTTTGCTGGGCCAATAGAGCATTCATATACCCTCTCTGGTAGTCATCATATTCTTCCTTTAACAGCACGTCATTGGCCAAAATGAAATTTTCATCCTCTCAAATTTCTAGAGTCTCCACTGTGTATTCTTCGTCTTCTGTGAGGAAAATAGGCACACCATCAGCTGTGAAAAAGTGATTGGCCTCGATCGTAGGGTCATCATCATCTGAGTCTGTCCCTTGCACATAGTTCTGCTATAATGGCGTTTTAATCTGCTGCTTTGGTGCCACTTGGTCCTGTGACCTCTGTTCTCTCTGTCTAATTCTGAATTGCGGCTGTTGTTTTCCTCTAAAATTTGGATTTCTTATTTGGGGTTCAGGTCTGTACGAAATATTTAATCGATCAACCATCCTTTCCATTTTACGAATCAGTGTGTTCATTTTGCTATCCGAAGGGGAGGCTTCCTCTTTCACCACGACTTTCTTTTCAGCTCTGGCTCGAGCTCTTCTAGCCAGCAGATTAGCTTCAACGCTTACTACTATCCTCTGCATGTCTTCAAGTGATGGCGGATCTCTTTCACACAGCTGATATGCCATATCGGCATCAAAACCATCTAGAAAATTTAGCAAAACTAAATCCACAGGAGGTTTGACGTTAGCCAGAATAGCATTGTATACAACATTGAACCATAAACAATAGTCTTGCATAGTTTCACCCATATTTCTTTTAATATTCTCATATTCAGACAAAATTTGGAGTGGGTTATTTTTCACCTCCCACCGGTCTAAGAACTGTGTGTGTAACTCCTGTAAAGTATGAATAGATCCTGCTGGAAAGGCTCTAAACCACTTTCTAACTTCGCCTCCAAAGCTTTGAACAAACAGTCTAGTGGTTACATTCTCTTCCTCTACCTCATGAATATCAAAAACATAATTCATCTTATCAACATCATGCTAGGCTATGATGCTTTGAGTGGCATCAAAGATTGGAATTTTACTCTAATAGTCAGGTGGCATATCATTGAGGACCTGGGGTAAAACCAGGGGTGCATACCGGGCAGCCATGATTCTGGGAGGATTTACCACAGCGTTTGTAGTACTGGAATTTGAGGGAGGTGTTGATGGAGGAGATGAAAACTGGGAATTGACTGATGGGAATGTTGATGAATCAGGAGGATAGAATGTTGGCCCTGATGATTCTGAAACCTCGGGAATATTAGTTACAGTGATGGACTGAGGAGAGTTCAAAATGTAGTCATCAATGGACGAATTCTCTCTCTGAACTTCAATATCTACAAGAAACTCCGAATCTAGAACCACGTCTTCAAGTGCAGTTTCAGACTTGTTTCTAAAAAAATAAAGCTCAAAACTCTCATCAAAAGAAATCTCTTCTGCAAAAAACCACTCACTGGACCAAGTATGGGACCTGAAAATAGGTGTAGGACTTAGCAATCCCTCTTGTCTTCTGACTATTCTTGGGATAAGATTTGGATTTCAAAGATAGGGGGAGGATTTGGATCAGGATTAGCCCTTGTATATCTTCTTGAAGCCAGTGTGGTCAACTTACTACTGTACAATATTTATATCAGCCTAGAAAACTATGAAATATCGTCATCGAGACTTTACAAGAAAAAAATTACTAGGGTGATGAATATTCTATGCAAAAAGTTTGTAGCGATTGTTTCCCCAGTATGGTCGCCAAAGATGTTAGCACCCGAATTGGACCCCAGGCTGAAAAAGGCAAATCAGGGTAACAACTAAACCATGCTCAGCCTTGTAGCTAGCCCTACAAGGACAGGAGAGGGCTCTCTCCATAGAATAGATATTCAATAACACAATAATGAACTGATTTTAGGCTAGATATATAAATGGGAACAGGAGTTTTGATAAATGACTGAAATTTCAGGGATGTATGGGACAAGAGGACAGTATGAACCGAGGAATCAAATAAGGATACAGGGTATTTCATGGGGCAAGATAGGCAAGAGATTTAGCAATCAAGTTGAAATAAGATGGAGTGGAAAGACTGTTGAGAAGCTGAAAAGGGCATAATAAACGAATCCTTTTCAAACAAAAGAAAATACACAGAGTATGAATGGTTCCCCAAGGCAGAGAATATAAAATGGATTCTACCTTTCTGACTTGAAAACATTCAACTGGAAATGTTTATGAATGAATGGTGAAACATAACAATGAACATATGAAACATACAAGAGAGACATATGCTAAAACTCATGCCACATGAATCCCACAAATCAGAGCTGCATCACTTTGTTAATTCATTGCCAAACTGTACAATGGAGCGCAGAGCTCACCACCACACTGTTTCCCCTACTTCTAAGTTTTCAGACCTCAGACTTTTACAAATTATTAGAATTTACAATAAATAGACAGATTTTGTGGGAATACAAATTGATGGGAAGAGGAGAAATCATAACTAAAGATGGAAAACCAAGAGCCAATAAACTCTCCGTAAAGGGAGAGCTGCGTTACATCCGGTCAGTGAGAAGGCGAAACATTGTAACGTAGATCTCTTTAAAACGTAACTGCAGATGTGACTGTTAAGAATTTGTGTCTTGGCCTCTGATTGTCACTTTTATTTATGTCATTACTCTAAATAAGGCCGGCCTTTATAATACGTTGTTGAACTGAAATGAAATTATGCTTTCGTGAAGGGAAAATTTTATTTCGCATGGGAAAAAGGGAAGGGGATTAGGCGGGACCCACATCTTAATCGCAATCGGAATGGATGGCTGAGGGGTATAACATATAGCGAAACTTACAATATGTTGTGGAATGTATTTCAATACACAGAGGTGATCGCAATCGGGAATCGGGAGGTGGGACGTGTTTGAAAGCACCATACAAAAGTTACGATGCGATGGACTACTTTGAAAACATTTGAAAATCCTTTTATTAATTTTACAAAGGGAAAAAGGGTTTTTATTTGAATGGGGCAGAAGTACTGTATGGTGGGCCTAGGGTCAATCGCATCGGAAAGAATGGATTTGCGATGTGATCGGAGTAGGGGGTGCGATCAATCGCATTGGAATAATCAGAAAGGGGCTGCGATCGGCAGATCGAGGTAGGAAATGCGATCAATCGCATTGGAGGTTTTGATGGTGCAATTGGAACGTTACGATTAGCAGAGGACCGTCGGATTGGCTGGCGAGATCGACAGCTAAGGGATAATCGGGAGTGATCAATCGGAGGAGCGAATCGGGAGTCGGAAGGGAGACTTGCGATCAATCGCATCAGAGTCTTTTGCGATTGGGGTGATCGGAGGGCACACATTACATGTTGCGATTTGTGATTGAAAGGTTTGCAATTGAGATGGGAATCAGGGGGTTTACAATGCAAAAATTTATTATAAATTTTTATTATGAAGCATGGTGGGGAAGTGGTTGGGAACAGCAGGACTTTGTAATCTTTTTATTATAAATTTCTATGGGGAATGGAGGGGAAGTGGTTTGGCATAATCACATTTGTATTTATAATGTAATTTTAATCATGCGACTATGTATTTTGGAAAAGGGGGGGGGAGGAATTTATTAAAGAAATATAAAACTTTAATAATATAAAGTTTAAAGGGAAAAATGGGAAATAGGGGGTATATGAGGATATAAGGGCTTTTACTTCACTTAAGCATAAATTTCAATCCAGAAGTCAATTTTGAGAGTGTAATATATCGTTGGAAAGCTCTTTCCGGGCTCTTTCAGCTGGATCTGCTTGGAAAATGATTATTGTTGGAAATTTTGTCATTGATGGCAAAGGAGATGGCAAAGGA